>JAJCXA010000004.1:0-385477 GCA_026770245.1 Clarireedia aff. paspali H2
AAAAATAAATTTATTTATTTTTAAAAATCTTATAATTCTTATTTTTAATTTATATCTTAATTTAATAAAGAAAGTAATAATTAAAAAAGTTAAAAAGTAATAAAATTAAAAGAGAAATAAAAGATTTAATATAAAATAAATAGATATTTTTCATATTTTTAAAGAAAATAATAATTATATCTTTATAATTAATAAAGATAAAAAAAGATTTAATAAATCTTATAAATAATGAATTATAAATTAGAACTTAAAATAATTATATAGAATATATATTTAAATTGGTCGAAATAGATAATAAATCTAAATAAAAAAAGTATTCTTTATATATTCACTTACTTATTAGTATTCGCTTGCGTCTACTAAAGTGTATACTAGTATAATTAAAGTCTTTAGTGGGGCTACTCACTATTACCCGAGTACTAAGAAAAAAATCATAAAAGTTACCGGAATCTGTTAAAAAGAGAGATTCCGATGTAGCTATATTAAAATGAAAGGATCAGAGATTTTCATCCGGTATAACGCGAATTCCGGTATAAACCACTCCGGTATAAAGGTTGACTGTAGCTTACATAGCGGTTCGGTTCGGCAGGGAACTCTGACGAAGGATCGGGGCTAATTATGGACTGGAATCGGGCTGGTGGGGGTGTGAAGGAGCTGGTCAGCTTTGGGGCGGTTGATGGCGCTGCTGCTGTTGAACCCATCGTGTGAAATTTTGGTGATGTCGAAACAAATATCCATTTGATCTCGGGAATTGTAATATATGAGCGATTAAATAAGATAGAAAATTAATTGAACTACGTGACCATGGTCTCAGACTGATCTTTCGAAAAGCGGCGAGGTAGAACGCGACCAGGCAGATGTGCTGTGCCACAATTGGGTATCACCACGTGCATTGAAATCCAGTTTCCTATCTTGTAGTTCCTGTGACTTCTCATCGCACAAGGCTCAAAGCATCCCACACTGTACAAACCCTAAAGTATGCTAGTATGCTTGTGATTATTGTTACATAGGATCTATGGGCAAAGTCGTCTTTGGATGTACTGAATGTTCATGTTATGGCATATTATGGCAAGAGGTCGTTGCATCGTTTACTAAGCTGCTATTCCAACGTCTACCGCAACATTAGTATCCTGTTTTCTGTACCTCTGTACCTCTTAAAGTCTCACTTTAAATGAAACATAAGGCGTCTCGATTTAAGTGAAGACGAAAGAAAGTCACCGAAGTATGCCTTCCCACTCGGACAACATAAAAAATATCTTCTGGAAAAATATAATCTTGTGCTGACTACATATCAGCCTACGGCTAAGGTACGTACATGATCTAGGATTGTTGCATATTATTTGCATCCCCCAGAATAATCTATTCCATTTTATGTTCATATTAATCTACAAGATTCCAATGGCTCTAAAAGTGGAAGGTTATTGAAGAGGAAGGTACAAATGAAAAAGACGTCTATCCAGAGCTTGTGTAACCATAAGCATATGTTGTTAAAAAGCCTGATTTGATTGTTCTCTTCAAAATTACTGGCTTAAGTCAAAATACGATCCTTCTTGGACACCCAAAATACAACCTTAATCCCTTCTTTTCTGCAGCCATGTGGCAACCATGCGCTCTAACACATTCTCAATCTCACGCGATGGTCGAGCGGAGCTCAACCTCAACACGGGAATTTGCCTAAGGTAAAATTCTAAGGTAAAATTCTAAGGTAAAATTCTAACACAAAAGCAATACTTCCGATCTTTATTTAGATCTCTTAAACCCTTCGTCAGAACTTACCTACACTTGATAACATAACTCTTGCCTATAGCTTACGAATGGACAAGAGCAAACTGCATTCTCACCCTCAAAATGCAGGAAGATCGTTATGCTGTCACTATTGCCATGGGCTTTTTCATGGCCATTATCGCAACGATTGCTATTTTGTTACGATTCGAAGCCCGACGCATTCGAAAATCGGGGATCAAAATTGATGATTATAGTATCGTACTAGCTTGCCCTGAGGGATCAGCTTTGGCCATGGTACAAGCATCTTGGACTGGCTAGAAGATATTGTTTATAGAGTTATAAGATATAATTTCTACATATCTGATAGACTGAATATCTAGACTAGGTAGACAAATTATTCGCTTTGATTCTCATATGTAAGACCACTCTCCAACCTCACGGCCCCATATATCCCATTGATGTCGGCTTTACCTCCAGCATGGGCTTCCACTATCTTTAGGTGTTCTACAGCAACTTCATATCCTTTGACTGAAGCACCAGAATCTTTCGCCAATTGCAAAACATGAGAAGTCAAGCTTCGTGCCTTTGAGACTTCCACCATAGGCTATTCACCCCCAAATTAAAAAAAAAATTGTAAGCACTTATCTCACAATCGGATTTTAGACAGGAAGAATTTTTAGCGTACCGGTTTCAGATAGTAGTCACCGCTGAGCATTCTCTGGTTGTATATGGAATGTGGTGGGCGCGGAAACATTTCCCTAATCAACTTCTGCATATTTGAGGTACCAAGTCCACATTTTTCGGCGAAGACATTGACTTCCGCGACCTGTTCCATGGTCGTGAAGATAAGAATGTTGCCCATGAGCTTGAGAAGTGAAGCCTTCCCAGGCTCCTCCCCGCCTAGGTCGAGTAACGATTGGCCCACACTGTTTGATACATCTTAAAATCAGTATCATTTTAGAGAGCGAAATCTGCGAGAAAAATGTCTGCTTACACGCCCACAACATATGGTCTGATACGTTCGATCGATATGGCTGACCCGGCGGCAATGCAAAATAGCAGTTGCATCTCCGCCATGCTGGGCTCGCCCATAACTGGAAACTATTTAGAAACTAATTGGTGTGTCGTTTCCCTCCACGTACCTGGCATAGCCACAAATTCACCTCCGGCTTGGATCACTCGTGTAGCGATCTCATTCGTCTTTTCGGGCGTAATGGATGAGCTTTCGACAAAGAGCTTACCCTTGATATCATTCATAAGAATTCGCTCGAACGTGGCTTCCACTGCTTCTTGGTCTTGCACACATGACCAAACAATGTCGGATCCTGAGACAGCTTCGTCAATTGTGTCCGCTACTCTTGAGCTCCCAATGGAGGCACTGTGTTCTTCGGCATGCGCCCTGGTACGATTGTATATCTTCAGGGGTTTGTCGAGGTTGCCGTGAAGAATAAGATTTTTGGTCATGGCCTGGCTCGGAGTTAGTGTGTCTCGTTCTCCAATATTACATCATTTCTTCAAGCGACATACTTTACCCATCAGACCCATACCTAGAAACGCGAATTGGGGAGCCATGCTAAATTCTCTGGGGAGTCGATTCGCAAATGATGAATCAATCCAACAATGGTAACGAAAGGAATAAGGATGTTTGTAACGGCAATTAACCTATTTCAGCTCCCAGCTCCTGCGATGCCGAAGGCTGAAGGAATTAATGTCGCTATCCAGTGCTGCCTGATAATGAGTGAAGTATCCCGGCTTGGGTCGAAACTTGGGGGCCTACTATTTTTACGCCGCATTTGAGCGTTTATCGTCAGATATAAGTTGCGATTACTTATGCCAAGTTCGTACATACAAGATTAACAAGTCGCGGCATGTGAGTGTAACCAAGAGTGTAACCCATGTACCATCCTGTTGAATCTTACAGCAGAGGAGCAGAAGCGTGTGCGTCCAAGTAAATCTAACTCAATCTGGCAACCTTAAGCCCTACCGCTGTCAAATAAAACTGTACAATGCCGGAGAATTATCCAAGAATGGACTCCCGAGAAAAGTCGATTGGTAGTCCGCAATGGCGACACGCGCCATACCTTATCGCATAAAATATTGGCAATGAGGATCGAAGAGTGGTCACTGGCTACCTGTGATTCATTCCCAAAATTTCACACACCAGATTTTTACTTTACGAGTAGGCTGATTTAGCAGTCCGTTTGAAAGAGACTCCGATATCCGTCAGAACTATACTCATATCAAACCACACTGGAGTTCTCGAGCGTCAGTTTCAAACTCGTATGGTTGAACTCGTGCAGTCAAGATGGCAGTCCAGACCCTTCAAAGGCTTTTGGAGTCGGTAGCAAGCAAATCTAGCACAGGCAAAATCATATCTTATTCCCTGGGAGATACGAAGACTCCGAAGATCAAGACCTATATCGAAATACTGGCTGAAGCTCAAAAGAAAAGCAATTTCATTCGTTCGCTGCATGATTACCAGGCGGGCTCAGTGGTTCTTCTTCACTTGAATGATCACCTCAACGCAATCATCTGGTTTTGGGCTATTCTATATGCAGGATGTTTACCGGCAATGTCCACTCCGTTCTCAAATAATATGGATCACCGAATCCGCCATATTGAGCATCTTTCAAAAATGCTTAAGCATCCCTTATGCATTACTAGCGAAAGTTCACTTGAACAGTTCTCAGGTCAGGAATACCTTAGACCTACCATAATCGAGGCTCTCGAGGGGTTAGGTCCTATAGACGGTTCGAGTTCACCTCGCCTAGAAGCTTTCGCAGAAGACACAGCTGTACTTATGCTGACATCGGGAAGTACGGGCAACGCCAAAGCAGTCTGTCTAACTCATGAGCAAATTCTTACTGCAGTGGCAGGAAAATCAGCTGTGGTGAAGTTACCGAGCGATGGGTCGTTCCTCAATTGGATTGCCCTCGACCACGTTGCTAGTATGGTTGAAATACACATTCAGGCTTTGTTTCTAGGGGTGGATCAAATTCATGTACACGCCACAGACATTATCACGAATCCACTCGAGTTTATTCGCCTTATAGACCATCACCGCGTGTCCAGAACTTTTGCACCCAACTTCTTCCTAGCGAGATTAAGAAGTACATTGGAGAACATGAATGACTCTCATCATTGGGATCTGAGCTGTCTTCGTTATCTTGCCTCCGGTGGTGAGCCAAATGTCACGGAAACTTGTTCTGCATTAACGAGACTCCTGAAGAAGCATGGAGCGCCGGAGGGGAGTATAGTGACAGGTTTTGGCATGACCGAGACATGTGCAGGGTCGATCTTTAACAACGAGTGCCCGGCTTATGATATTGAAAAATGCCTAGAATATACTTCAGTGGGCAAATGTATGAATGGTATCGAAATGCGAATTGCGAATTGTTCAAGTGGTGAGATCGGAGATCTTGAACTAAACGGCAATGTGGTATTTAAAGAATACTTTAACGACCCAACCGCAACTGCAGATGCATTTACGAATGACGGATGGTTTAAAACAGGCGACCGAGCCTTTATTGACGCATCTGGGTATCTCAACTTGGTAGGACGGTCTAAGGATACACTAATTATTAATGGAGTTAAGTATAATCCGAACGAAGTCGAGGCGGCCATTGACGAAGCTGAGATCCCAGGTGTCACGACTAGTTTCACCGTCGCCTTTTCCTCTCTGCGAACTGGTTCTCAAACGGAAGAAATTTGTGTGGTGTATCTACCAGATTACTCCGATGACGACGTTGCGGCTCATCGAGACACCATCAGTGCAATCAGTCGCATCGTGATGCTACAAACTGGCGCGCATCCCCATGTTGTACCCCTAGACAGGAAAGCCCTTCAAAAATCTACGCTAGGCAAGTTATCGCGGACCAAGGTTAAGAAGTCGTTCGAAAGAGGTGAATATAAGGTGTACGAGGAAGTCAACAAAGCAAAACTCGCAATGTACAGAGATACGCACCACGAAGAACCTGCAAACCAGATTGAAGAGAAACTTATGAGAGTCTTCGCAAGTGCTTTGCAGCTCGGAAGCCACGAGGGATTCGGCGTTATGACCCCAGTATTTGAGACGGGCATAACATCCATCGAACTGATTAGATTGAAACGCAGTATCGAAGAACATCTTGACTTGATCTCTCCAATCCCGATTGCCACTTTAATGTCTAATCCTACGGTTCGATCTCTTGCTGCTGCTCTGCACGATGCGACAGCCGTCGCAGCATACGATCCAATCGTTGTTATTCAGCCAAAAGGTACCAAACAGCCGCTCTGGCTTGTCCACCCAGGTGTCGGCGAGGTTCTCGTCTTTTTGAAACTAGCAACATATTTTACTGATCGACCTATCTATGCTTTCCGAGCTCGTGGTTTTAACAAAGGCGAACCCTATTTTACCAGTATCGAGGATGCTGTCACCGTCTATCATTCGGCGATGAAACGGAAACAGCCTCATGGACCATATTTGCTAGCAGGGTACAGTTACGGGTCAATGTTAGCGTTTGAGGTTGCCAAAGTTCTAGAAAGCAACGGAGACCAAGTCGGTTTTCTTGGGGTGTTCAATTTACCGCCGCATATTAAGGTCCGGATGAGACAGTTGAATTGGGTCGAATGCATCCTCCACCTGTCGTACTTCCTTGACCTCATCAACGAAAGTCGCGCTCGGATTCTAGCTATAGAGCTCGAATCATCGCCAAAAGAAGAAGTCCTTGCAACAATTCTCACAGAAGCAAATCCAATCAGATTAGCGGAGTTATCCCTCAGCCCCATTGCATTGATCAAGTGGGCTAATCTCGCGTACTCATTGCAGAGCATGGCCGTGGACTACGAGCCTTCGGGATCACTGTCAGTAATGGATGTATTCTATTGTACACCTTTAGCTATTGTGGCGGCTTCGAGAGAAGAGTGGCTAAGGGAGCATTTGAGTCTGTGGAAAGATTTTGTGATTGGAGAGGTTGTATATCACGAAGTAGGTGGAGAGCATTATACAATGCTGGGAAAAGATCACGTTTTTCAATTTCAACGAACGCTGAAGTATGCTTTGAAAGCAAGAGGATTTTAATCTTGTATATCTTTCTCCGCAATCACTTAATTAATTTAAACCCCCCAGGAACAACCTTCTGAAAGACCCCCGCCGGGTCATACTCCCTACTCGTCTTCCTAAGTACCTCTTCACTCTGCTGCCCATATGATGCAATGACATCCTGCCACGCACCCGCGTAATTCAAATACTTCCACTGATTAAATCTTCCTCGTGCCTGCGCCGCCTCATTGATTTGCTTTACCAAATTCTGACTGACAGTGATTATTGCATCGTCGTCGTCAGAAGACTTCCACGTAAAGCTTATTAAAAGCAACATCAAATTTCCATCCTGTGGAGTCAAACCAAGAGAATTGCCTCCCAGAGCGGCAGTCTTAGATGTTATGGCGGTCGGAATTGGCTCAAATGTGAGGCCGGCACCGACAAGGCTAGGGAGGGAAGTGACAGTGACCATGCTACTATTCCAGATGTTGACTACGCTGGCCATAAATGCCTCGTTCACTTTGAATGTAATTGTTGCAAAAGAATTGCGTAGACCTGGCGTTCCGGGTTTAGTCAGCTCGGCGATAAAGTCCGAGACATTTGATGTGCGCATTGTGGTGGCGATTTGGGGCTGGATGGCAAGGAAGGGCTGGATACTAGGTGGTGGAGCAGTAAGTGAGGAGTTCGCGCTTGTATGTGCTAGGTTGGTTAAGATTAGAAAGCCGTTTTCAGCGCCCCAGAAGTAGGAGAGGGTAATGGATACGTAGGGATCGTAGATTTTGGCTCCTGCTAGGTTGGCTAACGCGGTAATCTGGGCCGATGATGACGTTATTGAGGTGGTGATTGAGCCACCTAGGTAGTTAGACTGTGGAAATACAGATATATCAAAGCGGGCAACAATTCCGAAGTTGTTAGAGCCGCCACGAAGGGCTTTCCAGAGATTGCTGTTGCTGTTGGCATTGGCAGAGACGATGCTCCCGTCTGCGAGAACAACCTGAAAATTCAAGACATTATCGCAAGAGAAACCAACTCGTGTAGTGAAAAATGATATACCACCTATTCCATCAAATTTTAATTCAATCACCCCAAGTATGTGAGAATACATCACTCACCTCCTGTCAAAAAGCCGCCAACACCAACTTCGGCATTTCGTCCTCCGGCCACGGAGAGAGCTTGCTCGGTCAAAATAGTATACACATCGCCCCAGCGTGCCCCGCCACCCAGACTAACGGATTTTTTGTCACTCGCCAAAGTAACTTGATTCAAGCCCGATAAATCAAGCAAGACACCCGCATTGATATTTGCAGCTCCGCTTGGCGGCGCATGACCTCCCCCTTTGATCGCAAACTGGCAGTTGGAGTTATTGCCGATATATCCAGGACGGTTGAATGGTTTCAAGGCGCGAACAAACAGCGATACATCTTGAGTAGAGGTAGGAAATACAGCGCAATATGGCACTAAGAAGGCTTCTTGTGCTGAGTAATATGGTCCGATTGTTTGGGTGAAGTTGGTTGTTGTGGAGAAAACTACTTTGTTTCCAAGAAGGTGACTCAATGATTCGCACTATGAGCGGAATTTTGTTAATGAATGTTATATCTTGGAAAGTACAGACAAATTTGGAAGATGAAACCTACGGCCGCGGTACAAACTGGACTTTTGGGCACAAGGAGGGCATTGCCCACTGTTGAGATAGAGAGAGCAGAAAGAAGCAGCTTCATCTTGACGTAGCTGACCTGCATGAGACAGAAAGGGGAAAAACCGGGCTTCAAACTGATTTCAATTCACAGCTTATCATTTTTGATTCTTGAAGGTAGCTGTCTGGTATTTGAATCAAAGTTGGAGGGTAAGATTGTAAAAGCTAAGGGTTACTGATGGCCGCTACCCGGCAATCCGGTCCCGTAAAAGTCATCTGCTTGTAAGTTTGGCAAGGGGCAATCAATACTCAATACCGTAGAAAGCTGTGAATTGCGGGGTACTCGATTTCATCTCTCCTTTAGAGAGATTTCCTGGAAATATCTTCGGTGACAAGAGGATAGTGCTACCAGACTTCTGTGCCTCAAACCTACAGTAGCTGATAGCTCCTCCGTATCCATAGCGGTTCGCACTAGTACCACGGAGGTAGTTGTATAGAAGAACCTTGCGTGTCAAAAGCTGTAATCGGGCCGGTCAGCAAAAGCGGGATATCCGGAGGCTATTGACCCGGGCCGAGTATAAAAAATTCAGCTGTTAAAGGAGACAAAACGTAATCATGAACAAGAAACAATTAGTTTATATATATGATGTATGCTTCGCATCTCGTGTGCTGTGGCCTTCGGTGTGGATTTGGGTGGGGATTGGGGATTGGGGACTGGGGAGTGAAGTCTGGGGTTGATTCCGGGTTTACGGTACAGTAGTAACTTCCGGTATCGGGCTAATTGGTGACGCGAGATGACGCATCGCGCGACGAGGCTTAGTGAGACAAAAGCAACTACTCCATAACTTACCCACAGTGAAAATATCTGAGTTTATAATCATAAATTTTGGACTTTTCTTCTGACTTATAAACTTTAGACATTCTACTGTAAGTGCTATTCGCTCAATGCTGAACTCATGCGTTGCCCACGTACCCGGCAGATGTCACATTCCCGTCGCCCTTCGCTGCGGATACCAACACCTTGCCCGTCTCCGGGTCTATACTGCTCTTGCGACTAGCTGTCTGGACCAGACCAGGATTCTCCGCTTTTATACGAGCAAAAGTCTTCTCTGCATCCCAGGTCCAGGGTGTCTTAGCCGCAAACAATAAATCCATATCTTCCAGGGTCCGTTGGTTACTCTCGGGGTACAGAGCCCAGACCATCGGAATAGTGATGACGTTGCTTGCGGCGAACACATACAGTGTCTTCTCGCCGATCGCACTGAACATGACAGGGCACAACAGGGTCTAGAAGCTCGTTAGCATGCAAAAGACATGTGCGAATGTTTGCACTAACCAGCCATCCGTTTCCAATACTCCAGCCAACAACTCCCCACGCGTTTCCACGAGCACGCACGGCCAATGGGAAAATTTCAGCTGGGTACAGCCAAGGTACTGTCAACCAGGTCGCTCCAAAAGTCGAAGTGAATATAAAGATCATGGAAGCTGCGGCTGCACCGTATGAGGAGGCGTGACCCGCATCACCGACTGCTTTGGCATTGATAGCGAGGCGAGAGAATCCACCAGCCAGGAACATTGCAATGCCTTGAACAACTGAGCCCCAATACAAAGTCCATCGGCGGCCAATGCGGTCCAAAGTAAAGACACAGATGAGGGTGGCGAACTGGAAAAAATGTCAATGATTTGATCATGCCTTCCCTGGATATCTTTGCACATACCATGTAGAAGATATTGTTCAAACCACTAATCCACTGACTCTTTGTTGAATCAAACCCTGCTATACTGAAAATTGTTGGAGCATAAACAGTGACACCTGCAATGCCTACCCACTCCTGCATAATCTGCAGCCAGATAACAAGTTGGACGCGACGGCCAATGTGGAGATCCCCAGATTTATAGCCAAATAGCATTGAAAGATACGAATTGCCGTGAACAATAGTCTTTTCCATTTCAGCGATGGCTTGGATATCGAGGAATTCTGTCTCGGCGCGGACGAGGTCCTCGGGACTACTCCCACGAAGGCGCTGCAGGATGTATCGAGCTTCCTCCTCGCGACCGACCTTGACTAGCCAGCGAGGGGACTCGGGGAAGAACCAAACAGTAGAGAAGAGAACTAAGAGGAACACAATTTGAAACCCAATGGGGAATCTCCAACGGAAAGGAGACCTTCCCTCATTGATGAATGACAGGCCACTGGAGTGTGATTAGTACATGCATATGGACAATACGTAGACTCAACGTACAACTCCAACCAATAGGCAAGAACCACACCAAATATATTCAATGTAAATTCAATCGCAATAAATTGGCCTCGTGAGGTGTGTTCTGCCGTCTCCGTGGCCCAGACTGGGACGATGGCGTTCAAGATTCCGGTGCCGATTCCGTTGACAAACCGGGCTTTGAAGTCTTAGCCATGAAACAATTGCTGCTAGTAAGCATCACTTACCACAAATCATCCAGTCATGGTTCTGGGCTGAGCACTGCAAACTCGCGCCCACGATCGCCCAAATAGCGCCAGCTGCGATGGATTTGATTCTGCCCATGCGGTCTCCCAGCCATCCACCGAAAAGAGCACCGCATAATGTTCCAAGGTAATAGACGGCCACGATCCCGCCCTGCAATAGAGAATTCGTAACAACCACAGTAGCTTCGCCATTTTCCATGTTCGTATATCCGAACTTCATAAGCTTAACATAATCCTCGGCATTGTTTACTCCCGACATCATGCCCTGATCATATCCAAAGAACAAAATCGACAGTGCCGCGATACAATTAATCGCAACAAGAAGCTGCCGCTTCTCCAGCTTGTGGACAACATTCCAAGCGTGAATCCTGTCACTCATGTTGAAAAGTAAACCCCAGCCGTAACCGAATCAAATCTGTACTATGTATAACCAGTATGGTACTCACGGGTGAAAGCAGGGTATAAATATACAAACGAAGGTAAAGCATACCTGTGGGGTAAATTCAAATACTTCTGGCGTAAGTTAAGGTGCTGGGGTTCGGGGGCATTTTTTTGTTGGAACCACTATAGCGGGGTATGTGGGGGAATAGCCCCACATACTTTACCGACCAACTGAGACAACGTAGTGATCGATTAGGCTTGCGAGGCCTATGGCAACAGGCCTCAAGATGCCTATTCAAAGGTCCTTCCTGCCGTAGATAGCTCAATCGAACAGTTGAATCAAGCACAACTTATTCTTACTTCTAAGTCTTTCATCCTATAAGCACTTATCTTTAACTGTTACACCGCCGAACCTACAAAACTTTAAACCACAAAGCTAGGTCCTATTCCTAAGAATCGTGAGGAACCTCCCCACGGGGATCGCCAAGTTTGATCCTAGAATAGGCAAGGAGCAGCGTCCAACATGATAGCGGAAAGGAACAAACAGGAATAAAGTCACACGGTGGATGCTGCAGTGTTCGGTTCCCACAACCTATCCAAGCGGAGAAAGTCGGGTTGTGTTACGATTCGGACCCAATGCACACGTGGTTATATGGGCCCCGTCAGGGATATTTCCACTGCTCTCTCAGCCGTGATACAATACCGATTGAGGGGTATAGCATAGAAACCAGCTGTATCTTCTCCATCAATCCGTGTAACCATAGCAACACTCTGCAAATAATGAATATTATTCAACAGAGTCCTAGACTCTGCTTCTAGAGAGCGTTGTACCCGGCCACCACTTTTTGAAGATCTGGAAGTATTCTTTGAATTCTTTATTCAATTGAAAAGAGCCTAATTGGACAGATCGGGTATTTATTTGGGGACTACTGGTCAGGCGTAACCAAGTACGGCGGTACAGTAGCATAATGGTCCTCGAGAGCTCAGTACTCGACCAGAAGAAAAGAGGTGCTGTCTTTGCCTAAGGAAAATTTGGATAGCGTGTTAGCGGGTATCTTTAAGGGTTAAGAATAGTTGTCCTATAAATTCATATTAAGTGTTGAGGAAAACTAGAATGCCGTAGTCTTATTTAGTAGGAGAATACAGAGTGACATTAACAACGGGACGTAAGATTATAATTCGTATTATTTTGATTTTTCGTTTTATCTTATTATCTTACTTCATCTAATTTATTTCAAATATATTATTTTGATTTTTCGTTTTATCTTGTTATCTTACTTCATCTAATTTATTTCTAATAAACTAAATTCCCTTTACGTTTCCGAAAATTCAAAGAAAAATCATAGCGATTTCATGAAAACACATCCCCTAAGACTTAAATTATATAAGTTAACTCGGGTTTTAAATTCATCAGCCTTGTGGGTTAGCGGAAGCCATCGTTATACCCCTTAATTTTCGGATCCCGAAATAGCCCTCGGGCTTCTATATCCAACTTATAACACCTATAAATTTAATCATCATAATGCTACATGAGCTTTCCAAACCCGTAACGTACCTCTGTTCTTCCCAAGATTTCTAAACTGTGTATTTACACTAGTCAGCCTTTCATCCTTGACGCTTTGGAATATATGTGTCTTCGCCCCATATACGCAACACATGGAAACTATCCTCATAATTGGCTCTGACCTCAGTGGTCTCGCCCTTGCCCAAGGCCTTCGACAGTCATCTATTCCATTCAAGGTCTATGAGCGCGAATCACCAAACAATGTTCGCTCGCAGGGGTATCGTATCCGCCTGCACGGTGAGGGACTCTCTGCTCTTCGCTCAGTCATGGCGGATGATATCTGGAGTCTTTTCGAGGAAATTTGTGCCGAGACAATATTTGGGCCTCTGCCGAATTTCAACGCTATTAATTGTGAGTTTTCGGCAGCCACGTTCGGCGCTCATAATCCGCAGAGCAAGATTGCCCAGAGTGGACAGAAACCTGCTACAATAGATCGCGGGATTTTACGAGAGGTGCTTTTAACCGGCTTAGAGAAAAATATCGTTTATGGAAAAGAATGCTCTCATTACACGATACACGATTCAAGCGTCATAGCATACTTTGCAGACGGCACAACTGAAAAAGGCGCCTTGCTTGTGGGTGCAGATAGGGTACGATCGGCGGTCCGCAGGCAATATCTTCCCAAGATCAAAGTACTGGACACTCAAACCCGCCCTATATATGCAAGACACCTCTGACTCCGGCTTTCATGGAAAGTATGCTGCCTAAAGCAATTGAATGCTTGTCCTTTGTGAAGGATCCGGTGTCCGGGAGCGTGACTTTGATGGAGGTGATTCGGTTCAAGCCCAAAGAGGACCGAAAGGACAAGAGAGATCTACCGCATGATTATATGCACTGGGTTATCATACCATCTGGTATGATTCCTGCTGCAAATGGTGATGCAATGAAGAATAGCACCAAGATGGGACCCGTGGAGCTGTCGAAGAGCTGGACAGCACATTGGCATTCATCTCTGAGCCACTTGATTGAGGACCAAGATCCCAAACAGACAGGAATGTTTCGCCTGCTAAGCTCTGATCCAGATTCCATAAAGATACCGTGGGAACCAAATGATCGAGTAACCATAGTGGGTGATGCTGCGCATGCTATGATGCCTTCTACTGCCAGTGGTGCAGTGACTGCGCTTAGGGATGCAGAACTCTTAACCAAGTTGATTAGGGAGCAGGGAGTCAACAAGGAAAGCATTGGGATATATGAGGAGGAAATGAGGAATTATGCGAGCGAAGCTGTGGCACTGAGCGCCAAGATAGGAGAAGTAGGTTTTGGGTTGGGGTCTTTGAATGATTCGAAAGAAGCTACTTGGTGGAGATTTCATTAATTTCTTACTACAAAGCGTCAAAGCATATTTTTATATCTTGTGTAGCTAGTATTGTTGAACGCTAAAAGTAATACTAATCTTAGAAAAGTAACAATAAAATCTGATATTTAGTTCAACAGATGTCAAGAGATACAATCACGAGTCTTCGGCAATAAATTGTCCAGCCGGACTCATAAAGTGGGGTAACCGGGGGCACCTGATCCGACAAAAGTAAGGTTTTAAGGTGGTGATGTCAGAACATCTGCGATGTCAGAATGATATGATTCCTGTTACACATGTCGCTTTATTCTATGTACTAACTTCAATCACAATTATGGCACCAACGTATAAAGTTGCGGTAATTCAGCTCCATCCCAAGGTATGACACCCCCTCATCGCTTCAAGGAACCGCGTTTGCTCAAGTCACTTCACAGCCTCTTCAACCTGAAAAAAATTTCGAGCGCGCCTCATCCTTCATTCGTTCAGCCGCATTGCAAGGCGCCGATCTTGCTGTTCTCCCCGAATACCATTTGACGAACTGGATACCCAAAGACCCAAATTTTCTGCCACTCTGTGACGAATGGGAAACATATGTGAAGAAATATCAGGCATTAGCCAAAGAATGCAATATTTCCATTGTGCCAGGAACAATTGTCGAAAGGCATGCTGTGGAAACGAGCGAAGAAGATCCTGAAGATAAAGGACATAAGCTCTTCAATGTAGCGTATTTCATTGACAATCACGGGGAGATTGTAGGAAAGTACATTAAGAAGAACTTGTGGTAGGTTCAATTCCATTCTTTCTACAAAGAAGAAATTGCAAAGAGCCAATAGAATTAATACTACAAAGGGGGCCAGAAAGAGATCATCTGACCTCTTCCGGCCGCGATACTCATGAGGTTTTCGACACGCCCATTGGACGAGTTGGTTTGCTGATATGCTGGGATTTGGCTTTCCCAGAAGCATTCCGAGAACTCATATATCAAGGCGCTAAAGTCATTATAATTCCAACCTTTTGTGAGTTTTTTTTAAAAATTAAAGCTGTGGGCCTTGCGAAGAAGGCCATTTGCCAACGCTTATATTCTGCTTCTCCAGGGACACTTAATGATTGCTCACCAGAAGGGCTCAAACTTAATCCCACAGCGGAAGCAACATTCCTCGATAGCGTGTTGACTGCACGAACTTTTGAAAATACATGCGGTGAGTGTTTTCCTCTGTGTTTTCAGGTGCCCGCAATGCTAACATATCAAGCTGTCATCTTCGCGAACGCTGGAGGCCCACCAGGAAAGGGCTACGCCGGGCTCTCGCAAGTAACTGTTCCTTATATCGGTCCGCTTGCACGCCTTGGAAGCTGCCTCGAAGGTATGGCTACAGTTGACCTGGATCTCGGTATCCTAGAGCATGCGGAAGAAAATTACCAAGTCAGGGCCGACCTCGCGCGAGACGATTGGCATTACGATTATCGGCATGGGAATATGAAAGAGAAACTCTAGTATGAGATGACTGTCTGCCTAGACATCCAAGAGAAATGTAAATGGGGGAAGTTATGCTCTGCAAATATCACCACATGCATTTTGGCTACCTCCCTGATCTTCAGGTTGCACATATTTCGTTTCCGGTCCGAAGAGCAGGGACATCAAGACCAGTATCTAGCGGTGCAGTAAAACCCTGGGCCGTTTCTAATTCAACTCATTACAGTTCGAAATTCAGTGATTCTCGTATAATTCTCTAACCATAGAAAGCTGACAAGCTAAGTGCTAAATTTCCTTGAGTTGCAAGCGGGGAAGCCAGCAGCACCAGGACCTGAGCCAGGAGGGCCAGGGACAATATAATCGCCAGCAGTCATCCTCGTCACACTTTGGGCGTACATACCGCCGTTCAGAACCAACACAGTTTTCCCACCATTACCGGGCATGACACGCAATTCGCGGGTGTAGCCTACGCCATGCCCACTTGTTGCATTCAACCAATAGCCTGGAAGGCCGTTCTGGGTGTTAAGGAAAAGATTGTCATATGTGCTATCGCTGACAACGATTGTTCCATTCGGCCCTCCAGCTGGTGTCCAGACAGTGTATGGACCGGCTGAGGAAATTCCGCCCGTGGTCGTCTGCAACAGATACTCATCAACTGAGCCAAACTCGAACGGGCTATCAGCGATCTTGTAGTGCGTCGCATATGGTGCTACGTCATTGTTGCCATCTGCTGTTGTCCAAAGTGCAACCTCGTAGGAGCACATCCATTTCCCGTTTCCAATCTGTGATATTGTGATCATTCCTGGGCGAAGAGTGTAATTGGCATTGGCAACGTCATCAATGGTATTGCTCCAGCTTCTCAAGTCCGTGCTGGTACGATGTGCTAGTTTTTGACCATGTTTTGGGTCGCTCTGGTCAGAGTAATAAACTGCAAATTGGTCTTGGTGTGAGAGAATAAACGGCTCCCAAACGCATGGAGCTCCGTTATTAGTGTTCGGCGGACCACTTGCAACAATTGTAGAAACATATTCCCAAGAGTGGCTACGGCAATGTTAGTCGGTCTCGAGATCAAGTCAAAGCTCTTAAACATACCCTTTGTCGGTACTAGCGTATAACTGAATGTTGGTGCTCGAGAAGGAACCCGGTATCCTATTGCCGGACAGCATGATAGTGCCAGGCGGGTATTTACCAAAGGGCTGTGAGAGCTCATAAAGGAAAGGTTGAAGGATAATTCCGCCAGTCAAACTCGTATTACCGTTGAAGTATGCCTTGGAAATTTGGACCCAAGTAGCACCCAGATCTTTGCTCTGAAAAATCTGGAAGTATTGGCCATCTGGTGGGTTGTACGCCGCAGTAGCCAGCATGGTTGGCGTCCCTTGCTCGCAGTTTTGGTTCAGCAAAACACTACGAGCGTAGCTACCGGAGCGACTAGGCCAAGTAGTTGGTGGTTCGAATATAGTGACATTCTGAAAGGTCGGGCTAGACGATGACTGAGGCCAGCACGAGATTGATGACACAAGGGCAGCAAGAGCAAAGATCGTGGAGAACATATTGAAGGAAGTCTCAAAACTCTATGAGTAATGCTCGCAATACAGATCGGCCAGCGGTGCGCGACGTTTATTTTATATTTCCTAAACATAGCAGAATCTTTTGGCGTCTACTTAGAACATGCCACCAAGCCGTCAGTGCCCGTCACTGGTCTTCTTCCCCTCCATGATTCATGCCGTATTACATTGATTCGTGAATGACATTTCATCCACATTGAACACCCCGCTCGGCATACAGTAGATACGATGGATAAATGGTTGGATTGCGGCGTTGTTCACAGCTATGACAAATGCCAATTGCGCCCCGTCGTCATTCAGCGCGCAAGTTCCCCTCAAAAAACTGCGGTTTGTATGTTGTAGCTTTTCACAACATGATATTCGATCGTGGCTTTGTTTACTGCAAGCAATGTCAGCACTTTCTCAGCTTTATACTAGCTGAATTTTAGCTCTCTGGGTAAATTCAGGCTAAAACCATGAAGAACTATCCCCGCTTACGTCAGTATATATATCTCCGCATAGCTAAACATGAGTGGGGCGGCTATGGTGGAGCGTAGCAGTGGGGTAGTGGAGTAGATACACAAGATCAGCATGCCGAGCAATTTAGGCTATCAAAGCACTTGTGTCTAGTACTGACTCCTCTCACCTAAATCTAACGCGGGGCTGTCTGCACGCAAAGCATAAGTTCATTTAGAGAACATACGAAGTACAGGAGTTGATGCACTGCTGTCGTTAATTGATCGGCTGACTTTTGCACAGTTCCATCGACTTGTTGTTTCTACGCTGGGAGCGAATTCAAGGCTCGTTTAGAATGTTACCTCTGCCCCCGACTCGGGTCATTTAGTAGAGCGACAGGTGGTGCGAATATCGCGTACATGAAGCTGAATCTGTGAAATATATACGTGCGGTATGCTCAAAGATGTGATTTCCACGCTAACCTAGCTTGAATTAGGATCCAGGTACTCAGAAATGCTGGATCTTGATCTCGTATTGCCGCGCTAACCATATTGAGATATGAAAGGGCATAGTAATATTACCGGCCTGTTGGCCTTCTGCCTAAATAGTAATATGCAGGGACAGCTTATTCGGGCTAGGTCTAAGTTTCTCCTCGTGTAGACGGTTCTTATTACCTCATCATGATATCTTGCTAAACCAGATGCTCAGGCACATGATATGGAGGTGGCAGCAAGCTCTTTGTTGGCTTATATAATGGCTTTGTCGAGTTGTTTTTTCCTTCGGAAAGTCTGAAAGTAGTACGAACGTTTAATGATGGCTCCTTCAAAAGTCTTACTGCCTGTGGCGCTGCTGTGCTTGTTATGTGTTCCGGCTACAAGTTCTTCTAATTCTTCCTGTGTAGCTGACACAACTTCGACATATAATGCTTCAGCAACATACCTAGGATGCTACCTTGACCGGAGTGTGAGCATTTTATCTGCGGCAAAGCTTAGCACTATCGCCATGACACCGCAGTTCTGCGTCGACTGGTGCGGGGAGCGTGGATATACATATGGAGGAATCGAATTTGGCACGTATGTTTCTCAATCTCACACGTGCATGTTCAAAACCAGGACTTATGCTCGTGATAGACAATGCTTTTGTGACATTAAGCCCGATTTCAGTCAGGCAACCAAGACAAACGATACCTCTTGCAATTCGAAATGCGTCACTGAGCCTTCAAGTGCATGCGGCGGAGGATATGTGTAAGCCAGTCAGACAATAGGACACTCGCCAGGTTAGCTGACTTCATCATGTAGCATGTCTCTATACGAGATCAAGAATCCCCTTGGAAATGCGAGCGAAGGATCTGTAAACACAGCCTTCACACCAGTATGCCAGACAAGTCCACTTTGCTCCCATAGAGTTTGCGACACTTCGTTGAGCACTTCACAACGTATTGCATCACTTGTTGAGTCTATGACTCTTGAGGAGAAGATTTTAAATCTTGTAGATGCAGCAGCTGGATCCAGGCGTCTTGGGCTTCCACCGTATGAGTGGTGGAGCGAGGCTACCCATGGTGTGGGCTCCGCGCCGGGAGTGCAATTTCCAAGGAAGCCTGCAAATTTCAGCTATGCAACAAGCTTCCCCGCGCCAATCTTATCTGCAGCATCCTTTGATGACGCTCTTATCCGAGCGATAGGTGACGTGGTTGGGAAGGAGGGTCGTGCATTTGGGAACTACGGCTTCTCAGGTTTCGACTTTTGGGCGCCTAACATCAACCCATTCCGAGATCCGCGCTGGGGAAGAGGGCAAGAAACACCAGGTGAAGATGTTTTTCACATCCAAAGCTATGTTCGAAGTTTCGTGCCGGGCCTTCAGGGTGATGATCCTCTGCAAAAGCAAACTATCGCTACTTGCAAGCACTACGCGGTTTACGATATCGAAACTGGTAGGCATGAGAAGAACTATAATCCAACACAGAAAGATCTTTCAGATTACTACCTCGCACCTTTCAAGACATGCGTCAGAGATGTAGACGCCGGAAGCATCATGTGCTCGTACAATGCAGTTGACAGGGTTCCAGCTTGCGCAAATGAATATCTTCTGCAAGACTTACTGCGGGAGCAGTGGAATTTTACTGCAGATTATCAATACGTAGTATCCGACTGCGGTGCGGTGACAGATATCTGGCAGAATCACAACTACACTGACTCAGAAGAGGCTGCGGCCTCGGTGGCTCTGAATGCTGGTACGGATCTCGAATGCGGATCGTCGTATGTCAAGCTCAACGAGTCCCTTGCGATGAATCAAACTAGTGTGGCTAGAATAGATGGTGCGTTGACACGACTGTATGCAGCTTTGTTCACCATCGGCTTTTTTGATGGTAACAAATATCATGCCTTAGGTTTCTCTGATGTTGCCACTCCTGAAGCGCAAGCTTTGGCTTACAAGGCAGCCGTCGAAGGCATGACTCTACTTAAAAATGATGGAACACTTCCATTGCCTCACTCACAGCAGCATCGAAGGGTCGCGGTTATAGGACCATTTGCTAATGCGACGACACAAATGCAAGGGGACTATTCTGGCACTGCAGGTTATTTGCAAAGTCCACTTCAATCATTTGGCAATTACACTGGCTGGAATGTTACCTATGCCATGGGAACAACAATTAATGATCAAAACACAACTGATTTCGAAGTTGCCCTTATTGCAGCAAGAAATTCCGATCTGATCATATATCTTGGTGGCATCGATAACTCTATAGAGGCGGAAGAACTTGATCGGACTTCTTTGGTTTGGCCAGGCAATCAGCTCGAGCTCGTTGTTGAACTTTCCAAATTGCATAAGCCTCTTGTGGTGATACAGTTCGGCGGTGGACAGCTGGATGACAGTGTTTTGTTGGCAAATACGAACGTGAACTCCTTGATCTGGGCAGGTTATCCTAGTCAGGCAGGTGGCCAAGCTCTTCTGGACGTGCTAGTGGGCAAGAAGTCAATTGCTGGGAGACTTCCCGTTACACAATATCCGGCCAGCTATGCCGATGAAGTTAGCATATTTGATATAAACTTATCCCCAAATGGCACATTTCCTGGGCGGACATACAAATGGTATACTGGCAGGCCAATCCTTCCATTTGGCTATGGTCTTCATTATACAACGTTCGACTTTCATTGGACGGCTAAATTGAAGCGAGAATACGACATAAGAACTCTCGTTGACCAATGCCGACTAAATGGTCTAATCAATGACCGTACGCCGTTCGCAGACGTCTCAGCCGACGTAGAAAATACGGGGGGCTTCGTGAGCGACTTCGTTGGCTTGCTCTTCATTTCCAGCGCCGATGCGGGCCCCGTCCCACGTCCGAACAAGTCCCTTGTGTCATATTCGCGTCTTCACGACATTCCTATTGGTAAATCCCAGCAACTCCGGCTTCCCCTCACTCTTGGTTCTTTGGCTAGAGCTGATGAGAGCGGAGATCTTGTTATCTTCCCAGGTAACTACAAGCTTGCACTTGATGTTGACAATAAGCTGGTATTCAATTTCTCGCTCCTTGGAGAGCCGTTGGTAATTGAACGTTTCCAAACCTAGTGCAGCTCTAAATTCACGCCGACAAGATAATACAACAAAATCAAACCCAGTAATTGATACATAGATCCAAATAGTAAATAGTTACTGATTGATAAAATGACTGAGTGGAGACTAAAAGAGAACAACTGCTACCATCTCTTATGGTCAAGTGGGGCTGAATACATAATGAATGGAATGACTTTTCACCATTTGTATGCGTCCTGAAAAGGTCCGCAGATGAATAGCTCCCGTTTCAGATTACCCCTTTGAAAAATGCTTAAGCGTTATGTGATACTTTGCTGTTGGAAGGCGAATTCGTTTCCTTGCTTAAATTCTTCAATGCCTCGGTATTCTTCGCAGCAAGTGGCTTGGACAGGCCAACACGGTCTAGTGTACTGTAGGTGGCAATGCCTCCATTTTGATCTACTTCTGTGATTAATTCCTTGCGACGTGTATCAACAAGGAGGCGGATGAGATCGGGTCGCATGTAGTGACCACCGAAATCGGCCAAAACCTTTGGAAGGTGGGTTTGATCCAGGTCAATCTAAATTTGTCAACGAAAATCGATTCTAATTTTCCAATGTTTCTTACCTCAACAAACATGAGCCCCTCAAAATCAGGATCAGCCTTGCTCAATAGGCGACCATCTGGACCAAAGATCCTACTATTACCATTGTATATGTTTGGGTCCTCACGCTCGACTCCAGGAGGGGTGTTCTTATCGACACCTTCCTTCGAAATGCGTTGGAATGGAGCAAGAACATATGTGCCTGTTTCGATGGCATATGCAGGAGAAACTATATCAGAATTAGGATTGCTAACGTTGGTCCATGGATCTAATGGAGTTCGTGTCTCTTCATGTGGATAGATTGGCCAGCCGGCAATATGAACCTCGTTCTCTGTCAGTATTGACTTGGAAAAACTAAATCCATACGCACCTGCTCCCCTTCTGAGACATTCATGGATTTGAGGAACGGATTCATGTTTTCCCAACAATTCAACTGTCCAATGCGTCCAATATCGGTCTGCGTAACGCTCTTGAATGTATCGCCCGCTCCATCACCATACACCAGCTTTTCAACATGGGTTGGCTTAATCTTACGACGGTGGTTAATGACGTCCCCATTTGGAGAGATAAGTACTTGCGATATGTAGAGGGACGCAAGGTCAAGTTCACTGTAGCCCAAGGAAACATAGATTCCATTCTCCCGAGCGGCTTCGCGAATGCGTCGCATTTCGTCAGAATCAGAGGCTAAACTGTTCTCACGATAGGCTTTGAGAAGGGGGAGAGATTGCTGATAGTTGATCTTCCACATGAAGTACGGGTAGCCAGGAATCCCTGACCAAGATGATTAGCCTACGATCATGTAAATGTACACCATGTATAGGGATGACTTACAAACTTCAGGGAATGCGATGAGCTTGCAACCCGCTTGCCCAGCTTCATTGATCCAGTGAATTGTCTTTTTCACGGACTCTTCGAGGTTAAGCCAGCCAGGTTCGGCTTGAACAGCTGCAGCTTTGTATTTCTTGATTGGAGCAGGCATGATGCTGAAGAGATGGTTTGATGCTGACGAGTAACTGAGAAGGGAGTGATAATGTAGTGGTTAGATGATGAGACAATGAGATATTGGAAGATTGTAGACTCCGGATGAATTTCGAGATGGCTTTATAGATATCCTCCTCCGGGAGAGCGGCAGTGTGAGGAGGCATATTCACAAAGCGTAGCCGTGGAATCATACGATATAATTCAAATCCCGCCTCAAATGCGATGATCGCACGGTAGGAATATACTCGGAATTTGTATTTGGGCATCCCAGAAGGGTGTGATTATTTCCAGATTGTCAATCGGGGGTTCGGAAATGTCATCGTCAGCGCTTCAGAACAAAATTGCTCTCCCACCTGGATACAGCCAGGAAGCACTCCAAATTCTCGTCCATGCAAAGGACTTTATAATCTTCCGCTACTTGCGACAGGGAATGACAACCTTTCCACGAATTATCCGAATTACCAAACTGCTCTTGAACAGAACCCGGATCAGGTGACAGAATACCGTGCATCATTGGTAATTGGATGCAGCATATCACGAACAGTGAACAGTCAACAGTGAACAGTCAACAGTCAACAGTCAACAGCAAACAGTACACAGTAAGCAGTCAACAGTAAACAGTGTGGATTTGAAATTTCAAATCCCGGGACCACAATTCATGAATCATGTGATATGCTGCGCGGGGTCGGTCATCCTGCGTCCACCTTGTTAAGTGGGTGTGGCAACCATGGAAATGGTGCAGAAGGTCTGGCGCGACTGGCGCAAGCTCGGCTTCTGAGGTTGCATCCAGAATTATGGTACGAGCACCGCATCCAGGAATGAGGGCATTTTGATATGCAGTGCGCAGGTGTATTGCGAAAAAGCATACAGTAGAACTAACTGCACTGTACCAGAACCGGGCTGGAGAAACTTGCAGCCGAAGGCTATCCGCATTGGGGATGTCCCGCCAAAAGTTGAACTTTGAGCGCCTCGAACTATGAGTTTATAAACTTCAACATCCTCATGCAACAAGAACAGCATGCGCCCCCGTGTGCAGGTTCGTAGGATACCTGTTCTTCGGCCTATCCGTCCACCCAATACTATCTCTCCTCGTCTCTTCACTCAAAATTCTCTTCGAACAACTTTCCGCCCACAATTACCGTTCCTTACTTCTCCTCTTCGAAAACCACCCTCTGTTCGATACATCTCAACTGAAACCAAACAATGGCTCAAAGGAGAATTCATCAAGACCGGAAAGTACCTCACGTTCGCATACGTTGCGACATACGCATTGATGCTCGTCGCCTGGGGCGCACAACAAGAATGGCTAAACCATCAATTTCCCAGTCCTGATGAGTGGAGTTGGAAAACAAGGACAATTTATCGCATGACAATGGACTACGAAGACACCGAGGGCGACAGTATAAAACCGATTAATTGGCCTGGGTTAGGAGTGGGCTACAGGGAGATCTTGAAACGACTGGAGGATCCTCAAATTGATGGTGCGGGTTTGGAAGAACAGGATGAGGGCGGCATATTGGTTCCAGGTGTTGGCAAGGCTGGATATGATATTACCAAACGATCAGAGAATTGGAGGAGAGGCTATTATGGTGTTTTGATGGGTGCAGCAAAAGCGGCAGAGCACTTGGACGGTTGGGTCAGGGATACAAAGAGAGATATGATGTTTGCTGGCAACCAGGTAGTTGGACCTTCAAATCCCAAACCAAGGCCAGTCCCCGTTGGGTCGCCACCAGCGCCTCGAGAAGAAGACTGCGAAGTAGCATACGATCCACCGGAAACATTCTACATGCGTATTCTTACTACGAAAGGGTTTACGGAAAAACAAAGATTGGATGCAGCATTGGCATACGCATCTTGGTTGGATTTCAAGAAAACTCCAGAGGCTGCATATGAGATGCACAAATGGGCAATCGACATTGCGACTTCCTCAAACCCCTCTCTTATCGACTCAACAACATACACTCTGAACACTAATGCGGGCTTACCTTCCCAAAACTTACTTGACGCAACCACGGCGCTCGGTATTCATTATGCAACCAATTCCAACATTTCGAAATCACTCCCGATATTTCTCTCAGTCCTACGTGCAAGAAAAAGTCTCCCGGCTACTGAGCCTACCATGCTGTCTACTCTCGACGTTCCTGAAGAACAACCTCCAACACTCTATCAAACAATAATGACACTAATCAAAGATACCTTGTCCCCACCTGCATACCCACCTCCACCTTCAGATGGCACATCCCCACCTTCACGAGACCCTAAAGAGCTTTGCGAAGAGGCTGTGCTCATGGCACATATTGGCGAAATTCTTTACACGTCAAGTGCAGGTATGAAGGGTAAGGAAGATGGGCTAGCTTGGACAAGAGAAGCTGTGGATGTCGCCGAAGAAGAGTTACGGAAAGGGAGAGGACTGGACAAAGATGGTCGGAAGGTTTGCAGGGGGTGTTTAGAAGTTGGTCTCGCCAATTGGGAAACCATGGTAAGGAAGTTAGTGAGGGAGGAGAAGGAGAAAAAACAAGGCACAAAATCGACCGGTTGGTTAGGAAGCGCCAACACAGAAGCAACAGGACGTTGGGAAGCCGAGGCGAATGTTATACACGATAGGATAAGGAGGGCAAGGGAAGTTCTGCCTGGCAGGATTGATATTGTTAAGGAGCCACCAAAGCGGTCCCCAGTGGGGGGAGGGATGCTCTTTGTATGATTGGGAGTGTGATCAGCATACTCACTCAGGCTGTTCATTAATTTAGCGCTATGTACATGTTTGAAAGTTGTGAAGCAGGCATGCATTAAGTTTGAGAATCTATCTTTTGGTTGATGCCGCCTCTGGTGTTGTCTGCATCCTTTATTTTTAAATCCTGTATTTGATTGGAAGCTGACTCCTCATCCCATTCGAGTGAATTTACTGGTCTGCTACGAAAACTCGCTGCGATATTTCAGTCGAGATCATTGGCCTTGATCCTCTCCTTGCACAGTAGCACCATCCTCTATCTTCAGCTCAATCCCATCGCCTCTCTCTTCATCCCCAAATCCCTCATCGCCAAACCCAAGATCAGTATAATCATCGTTGTCGTCATCCTGTCTAAAAAAGACAGGGTTACGATAGCCACCACCATTACCGCTCTGCGCAGTATCGTCAACTTCGGCGACCTCCTGAAACCATTGCAGCACCGTCTTGTAGCCTTTGGGTAACATGCACTCGGTATAAAATGGCTCGCCTAGACTGAATACCGGGCTGCCATGTCCCAAATATCTCTTGTTGCCCTCGGGTCCAACAAGAAAGGTTCCCTCTGGCTCAGAAGAAAGTGTGTAGACACGACTTCGAGCAAGCATCCATTCTAAGAAAAGAGGATTCTTGCAATCAATCGACTGATACCATGTTGCAATAGCAGCGAATGCTTGTACTCGACTTCCCCATTTCTCCCAATTGGCAGGCTGCTCTAAGAAATGGGAAACTGCCATTGCGCCTTCGGACACCCCAATAATATTAATCTTCGCCTCCGGGTGTGCAAGCTCGGAGATCACATGGTTGAAGATATAATCGGTATGTTCATCTATATCACGATTTCCCTCGATGGTGTTCTTGATCTTGTCGAAACGGTATGGTTTGTCAACAGCACTAGCTTGTGGAAGTGCAAACCATGTCGTCTGTGTCACGGCTTTTTGGCCTTTGCGCCACCAACGAAGTTGACCTGTGTTAGCGAGAATAATAGCCGGTGGTGATAGATCACTTGGTGATGTTTGTTGTTCTTGGATGTATCTGCACAGGCTTACTGCCGACCCAGCGTCGATTCCACCACCGCCACCAAGCAACCGATGCGCAAAGATTCCAATATCATCTTTCGGTTCGTAAAACACGACAACGATACGCCGAGCGATGGAAAGATTTGGAGAAGTGAAGATGTGCAGGTGCGGAGTTGTGAGTGGGGCGTTGAGAGGGATAATAGTCTTCTGTAAGCCGGTCGCCACAAGTCTTTCTTCAACAATCTCACGAATTGCTTCTAGATGAAAGATTAGTAATGATCTAGAAGGCAATGGGAAATACCAACGATTCATAGCTTCGCGCTGAACAAGGTTGTAACGTTCATTCTTGGTCAAGAAGAATTTGAAAAAGGCCTTTGGGTTTTCAATACTTCTGATCTCATCGTTCTCGTTCACAAAGTACCCTAGGCCTTCCAGAGTCGGCGGATAGGTAGGATCTTTTGGGAGACCAGAACTCAGTCTGCGGAACATGCTGTCTACGTAGAGGAACGATCTGAAGAAGGGAATAGCTGGCGTTTCGCAGTAAGTGCAGATTGATTGAAGGACAGAAGAAAGAAGTTGAAGTCAAGCAGCGGACAAGTGAAAAGCGCAAGAGTTACCAGAATAGTAGTGAATGTAGATATTAAACAACTAGCCAGCTTAGAGGCCCTGTCGGTCGTTCGGGTTGTTTGCATACCTGCACGAGAGTTGAAAATTTGTGCGGGTATTTCTCGCAAGGCCGAGGAGGAGTTTTTCGTGACGGGAAGTTGCAAGATTCGTTGATCACTGTTACCCAAGAATCACCACAACCTACCCAGTTGAACGGCTCCAGGAAAACATAAAGGTATCAGGCAATCGACCTCTTCAATGAATAAATGCTCGGTGGTCCTAGGATGCCTCGAATAATGGAGAGCGGGTATCAAAGAGGAACCTACAGACCAGAAGTTTTACCAACAGGTCTCACACTCAAGATCCTCACACGTTAATTGAAGATATACAGAAGGGCAAGCCCCATTGTTGCTGGGTAGATCAACTCTCTACGGCTTTTTTCGCAGAATCTAGCTGCCTGTTCTACAGCGAGGATTTCCCTCTACAGCAGCAAGCTCTCCGTTCCGGCGCGACCCATATCTATTCTACAGTAGAGCCCCCCAGTATATGTACAATCTATGCAAACAAGTTGATTGTACAGCCATAAACGTGCTCGCTTCGAAGATGCGCCATATATCGAGGCTCCAGGCTCCAGGCTCCAGGCTCCAGGCTCCAGGCTCGAGCCCTCTCGGGACCGTTGCAGGTACTGCTGTTATCGTTTCACCCTTCTACCAACTGGCCTTCTTCACACCTGGTAGATTCCCAGCCAGCGCATTCATACGGAAGTTGTACTGTTGTAGCAATCCCATTAGCACAATCCATACCAAAGCCCCAACATGCGTCCAACTCCATATCCAAGACTTTATGTGCCCTGACGTACCCTTGACATTTTGAAGTCCCTCAGAATACCCCTCCCTTTACCACCCTCTATGCAACGATTTCGTATCTGTGTTGGTCTCGTGTAGCAGTGCATTCGTGTCAGGTCAAGTTGTGCTTGGGCGCGTGTACGGGCAGGCAGAGATAGGTTGCGAATGATATATCGAAGAGCTTGTCTATCGAGCTCCAGTCAGCATTGGCTTCTTCAAACATAGGATTGATAGCAAAGGGAATTGGTAGGAAAGCCGAAACCCTTACCGTTCTGTTTCGTGTTCACGAAAGACCTGTCTCTTGTTGTGGTCTCGAATGACCTTGATGTTGATGAAGCATCCCAGGTCGAGCTTCTTCGCGCGAAACAGCGGCATGATGATGGTGGTTGGGAAAATCTGTGCTTGACTGGAAAAAGTGGCGTTATCGCAATCGATTTCGACTGGTTCAACTTAATGCCTGAACCGACTTGGCGCCTGAGGGTTACAACATCAACCCTTTTTTTGTGATGGTTTCGAAATGCGCCTCAATCACAATGAGTGCACGAAAGTGACATGTACGGCGGGCTACTTGATGATATTCTTGAATATATTATTAAATAGCAGCACGTGATATCACCAAAAAGGGGCTGTAACTCAGTGGTAGAGTGCCTCGTTTGCATAGTCTCTTCGGAGGAATATGTTCGATGAAGTCCAGGGTTCGACTCCCTGCCGCTCCAATACCCTTTTGCCAGTTACAACCAGCCTACCAGTGCTGCTATGATGATATACACCTCATGCTCAAGCTTCCGGGCGGCCGCTGCAGCCGGAATCTTTGTGAACTCTTCGCAAGCATCATATTTTTGTAGTGTTGTGCAGCAGGGTGTGTAGTCGCAGCGAGTAGATCATAATGTGGATCCAAAGGAGGGGTCATTACAGTTCTCCACATATATCGCAGGTCTATCCAGTCTCGCGGGACTAATCTTGAATTCACATCCACAACCAAAACTTCTAGGCGTTGGACGAGGAACGTCGTTAGACATGTGTATCACAATGAGAAAAAATAAAACTGTTTTTTTGGGATCTTATAATTTGATTCTTCCACTCTTCAGCTAATGGTAATAAGCATTATGACTAGTTCCCCAACAGATAGAACATACATGTAACTTTTCACATCCATGAGCTCTACATCCATATCTACTATTAAAGCTGTCACAAACGTTTGAAAACCTAGTAGTTCTGGGTTCAAAGGCATGTCTCGCACGCGGAGAAACGAAAGAACGTACTCTTTGAGTGCGATCACCACGAACTCTACCAAAGGTCGGACGATGTACCACAGGGATCGCATTGCCCTCGGTAGCGAGAGATCTGTCGGTGCCGAGCGGAGTCCGAGTCGTGTTGACATGAGATTTATTAATACTGACGGTATTCGCGGTCACAATCGGTGATAGTTTGGTTGAGGATTCATGAGAAGGAACTCTAGCGCTAGTGCCGGACGCATTGGTGATATTGGGACCGGTCTGCATCTGTGGTGTCTTTTGGAAATGGTTTCCGGCAGCTGCTGGTGATTTCTCAGGAATCTGTTGAGGTCGAGGTCCTACTGCTGCAAACCCGTTTTCACTGATGCCAATGCTTCCTTTGAACTGTGGTGGTCCTCCAATGATCACAAATGGGCGCGGTCTCTTCGGACTGCTTCTCAAATCTCCATCCGCACTTCGCTTCAAGATATCTTTTTCATTAGGTGTGTCTGCTCTTGATGCAGCAGCCGATTTAGACATGCCACTGTCTTCCAGCATTTTAGACATAGGTTGTTCCTGGACTCCCGGGGTTTGATTAACGACCGACCGTTCGTCTCTAACTTGACACTTGCCCTTCCTCACTTTTTTTCTTGCAATTTCTTCTATCTCCTCCTTTGTTAAAACAGTGACGTCATCGTCATCGTCCATATTAGCATGGCCGTTATTCTCTCCCCTTTTAGCTTCTGTCACCACACTCTCTGCCTTCACTGTTCTTTGTGTATCGATCTTTGCAGTCTCAAGTACATGCTCCCGGTGGCAAGGGGAATCTTCTGCATGTGAATGAAAATGGCAAGGTTTAAGCCCATCCACGGCTGACTGGACTCGATAATCGATGGAAGGATTGGCAATGGATGTTTGGAACATCACCAAAGCTTTGAGGATGTCTGACAAGATTTCCGCATCATCCCTAAATGTTTCAATCAATTCGAGCTTTGCCTCGCCTGGAGAACCCATTCTGCCAAGATTCCACGCAACGCTCGTTGCACCATACAATCGCAACTTGCTATCTCTGGCGGTGTTCATGTAGATCTCCCCAATGTGCTCGCACATATCCCTGGAGTGTTGATGATCGTGTGCCTGGATTGCATCCAGGGTTTTGTCCATGAGATCGTTAATCTCGAACCTTTCCGCGAGGTAATACAGCTCTCTCATCTGGCGGCCATATGTGCTCGCTGCGGGGCCATCTTGGACAGGACCACATGGAACATAGCCTTTATACAAATAGGTAACGAGGATTGTAAAGGCATTCTCGAATTGTGATTCGCAATGATATTGATATCTGCCCTTGTCTTCTAGAGCTTTCATGTGGTTATTGAATGCCGTTGAACGACTGGAGAGAAGCTTTTTGTGAAATGAAACTTTCTTTTTCTTGCTCCCGACAAGCACGGTGATGAACTCCGTACCTAAAGCACTGAGCAACTGTCAGAATCTTCACGAGAGAACCGCTCGCAGCGAAAAGATACTTGAGGACGGCGGGCTCGACCAACCGGCTCTCACGGCGTCACTGTCTCACAGATGCATGCAGCCAGTATTCAAATCCCCGTAGAGAAGATGTCATAGGCGTATTATCATATTAAGATATTGCTTCTCGAATTTTGTGCCTCGCAATAGGTGAACCAAAAGAAATGGAGGGCGGGAGGAGAAATGGACTTACTCCTCATCAAGGGGCCAATTGTCAATCGGCATGCTTTGGGATTTCGACATCTTTTGGGGGCGCAATAACTCAGTCGCTGTCGGTATTCAGAGATAAATCAAGATGTGGTAAAGCGAAGGGTTCCAAATCCAAACAGCCTTCTGATCCTCGCGTACTTTTTTTCAACGCGACGCGTCCCAAATTATCATATCTGAATTCACTGATGGCAGCTAAACACAGTGCACGTGAGATTGATTGGCCCAGCAAGATGCTGGTACTGGTCATCTAATCTATTTTAGATGTCCATATCCATATTCTGTGTCTCGCCATCCTCTTGTTGAACGAATACCTTCGCCGAAGCTGATAGAATCAAAGGCCGCATCATTATAGCCGATTACGCCTCATGGGCAGACATCGTGGGATGGATCGGTTTGTCAAACGCTGGATTACATCAAGCCTAAAGCTTGCACTTCAATCACGAAAAACTTCTCGAATCATTCAGATATCTGTAGAAAATTCGATATTCAGGTAAAGAGTAATAAGCATGAGCCGAATGGGGTATAATGACCAAGAACGCCTCGTTATCCCTTACCAACCCATATGTTTAACAAATAATGACAAAGAATGTGAATCTGCATACTCCTCTCCCACGGCCAATTCTCTTTGGGTTACGACAAGTATTGAGGTGGCGGTGGAGGTGGAGGAGCTGTATAGTCTGACATAGGATAGCTGTCGTATGTGGGCGGATAAGCTTCCGCATTGTACCATCCTGGCAGGTCTCGATCTTGTTGTGAAATCCCGCCATATAGAGCAGAATGAATGTCATGCTGAGCTCCCCAGGCCGGTGGTGAAATACCACCGTTGTTCGCAGTTTCAGCAGAGTAATGTGGCAAATCCCCAGCTACTCGTTCAAAAACACCCCTCCTCTCATCCTGTAACTCACGTCTCTTCTCTTCCAACACCAGCTTTTTCTGTTTGGCTTCCACCTTTAATCTACCCAAACGTTCTTCACAATTTTGAACCTCGTGTCTCAATCGTACTGCAGCCCCTAGGACCTGGGCATTCGATTCCTTGATTTTGTTGTGAAAAGCTATGTCCGAAAATACGTTATCGAAGATAATGTCGCTCATCAAATTGCCCTGTGCAATGTTCATAGGTCCAAGTGGTTGAATTATTGGCTGCATTCTACGTGCCTGGCTGAGCAGCATTTCAACTTGCGATGCGTGCGTTTGAGCCTGAGCCAGAGCTGATCGTTCGTTCATGTCGGCGAATGAGCCACCGATTCCCCAAGCATCCATCGTGGAGGCGTGCAAAGCGTCTTCGAGATTACGGACACAACGACCCATGAACAGCTCGGCATCTCCTAACACCTCCCGAACTTGTGTCTCCGTACTCCAACGCATCTGGACCTCTTCAAAAGTCGCTTTGGCAGCCTGGACCATGCCCTCTTTCAAATCCTCGTTGGGAAACCCCGGAGAGGGCCCAGAGAAGATTGAGTTGTAAAGCGCATCGAGTTCGTTCTGTGCAGATTGATGCTCATCTACAACTGCTCTCAGTTGCGATGCTTTTGCTTCTGCGTCCGTGATGTTGGCCTTCAATCGTTCCACGGCCCTTTTCGCTTGCAATTCATTCTGGATAGCCTCTAACCACTCCCATTCTTCCTTCTCCGCCTTCTCGATGAACTTTCCTTTCTGACCACTCAGCTTGTATGCTAGACGCCTTACGGTAGAATCCCGATAGCTTTCATGTTCGTGATATTCTTTGGCAGTTGCAGCGGTAAGCTTCTGCACCTTTTTCTCTTCCCTGGCGAGGATCGCTTTGAGCCCAGCGGCGCATTCGACAGTTTGCGAGAGTTCGGGAGCTGCATAATCGGTTCTAGAGAGCACGTCTAGAAGATGGGTGTTATGGTTAGCTGTTGCCAGGATTCGTTGTGTTGCCATGTTCATATGTGTCGCTGTCGCAGTGGTTGAATTCTTGGCTATGTTTGGAGAGAGAAATTCTGGATGAGAGGGCGATCTGAACAAATAATGGGAGGAAATACGTAAACCCTTTATATCATCAGATCCAATTCCTAGATGACGCGGGCCCGATGGCGTATGGCATGTCCATATCTCTCTGTTTGGATGAGAAGCGAGGCTGTGCTGTGCTGTGCTGTGCTCTAAGGTTAAAGATCAACGCCCACCATCAGCATTTCTTGGATATTGCGCCTTGCGGTCCATCGCATGCAGACGATGACGAATGGAGCAGCTTGAGCCAATCGAATCTGTCCGTCGAGTTTATGTATCATTCCCTAAGGTGAAGGAAGTGAAATTGGCTTCTCCACAAGGCTTTCTCATAACATGCATGTTTGATTAAGATGGAGATAACTTGGTGAAGTCGGAGGAATGCGATTTGGATTTGGTGCAAGGTGCCTAGCCTTAATCCCGAGGTATTGCCTTGCTCCTAACCCAATCTATTGCCGAGTGCTCTCTATGAATCAGCAAGCAGCATTACATGTGGATTCTGTTTTATACTATTATCCATTTTTATAGCATTATTATGATATATACCATTATCCATTTTTATATCTTCCGCGACCGGTAATTTGCTGTGGAGTCTGCGTATTGCTTACAACATCGTGTGTATCTCATGTTTATATAACCTTATGTGTAAGTCGGAAAACGAGTGTATATAACACGAAAAGCAAATAGGAACCGCAAATGATGCAAGTCTGTTACTCCAATCATCAAACCATCACTATCTAAATCCGAGAACACAGCACAGGAAGAATTAAACCCTATCTCTGTCGGATCTTTTGGACAGTATAGATTCCACACATCCACGCATCCACACATCCACAGAAGTACCCTCCGACACCACTCACACCGTTGATAAGTTAACATCAGGCCCACTCCTCAAAGGCACTGCGAATAGTATGCATTTGAATACTTGCATGTGTACGGGCTCACGCAAGTTGTTGGACCAGTGTAGCCTTGCCCTCCACACTGATCGTAGTGTGCCGCCTGCCCGCTGCTTGGGATGCCGGTGCTCCCACCGCCTCCACCAGTTGGAGTGCCACTCCCACCGCCGTTGCCAGTTCCAGTACCTGGCGAGACGCCTGTAACAGGCATATTTCCAGGGAGGGTATCGAGCCCTAACAGTGGAGCATTAATCAGCAGGACTGCAACCAAGAAAAGGACATGAATGAACCTTGAGGAGCATCTCAACACTTACATCCATCAATTGCTTCAGAAACTCTACTGGCTTGAGTACATTGGTTTGCGGCATCGATTGATTGGGACTTCAGTTGAGAGCATGCCACGTTGCATCTGGCGTCCATGGCTGTTTGCAAAGCATTACCTTTCCATCCAAAAACATAATCGCCATGGGTTCCATAGCCGGTTCTGTCGAATCGCAAAAAAGGTCAGAAGAATTACCGCACTCAAGAGCACCACTTACGGATCGCCATAGCTCCAGACGAATGGCTGTGAGCCATCTGTGGGCCAGATTGATTTGTCATTGAATTTTGTTGTATCCCAAACCACTTCGAAGAATAATTGTGGAATCTTAATGGGATGGGTTGCTGGACAAGGTCCGTTGCTCTCAAATGTTCCACTGCTGGGATATGCAACATGGCTTTGATGATCTGCACTGTCAAGATTCACACCATCCCAACATCTATTCGTGAATGTCAGCGATCGTGCACAATGAATGTGGGTAAGGAATGTGGGTGCAATCCTCTTACGTTGGGAAGCGAATGTTCGACATAATCCCAGCCGGACAAGGCGAGACAGGCATGTTCGTTGTCTCTCCTGTTCTAGTGGAGGGGTCTTGCAAGCAAGTGAATGTAAGTTGACGGAACTTCGAAGCTTCCTGGCTAGTGCGGTACATTGGATTACCAACAACCATACGGAAACCCTACACATCGCATTAATGACATACCTAGCATAAATTATCTACATACTTACTGGTTTGAAAGCAGTCACCTTGCTTCCATCATATGGGTCACTATAGTACACGGTCATTCCACCTTTAGCTGATTCGAAATTTAAATTTCCCTTTTGTGGCACGCGCTTGAAAGTCCCATTGCGGGCGCGGAAGTATAGAGTGGCCGTCCAATAATTCGAGAAGTCTTCACTGAATGTGCACGTCGTGCAGCTCGACATAGTAGGCAAGTCGTTTCCGATAGCCATGGTCGTGTTGAAAGCGTTCTGCATTGATGGTTAATCCTGTTGTTTAGTTCTTGCGGTTGGCGAGAAGCTTGTTGCGTACCCCTCCAACTATCTATTCAATAATCAGATACACAATCATCATGCATTCAAATGTTCTTACGTACCTGGTGGACATGTGGAGATGGGTTTGTCCCTGGGAACACCAAGCTGGACCGATCAAATTAGAACTTTGTATAACAAGGAGAAGGTCCATGGGAGCTGACTTACGGATCGAGGCGCTCAGTCACCAGCTGGGAGCAAGAAAATCGCAGAATTGCATGAGCATGGTGTGCAAACGATACAACTATGAGAAGTGGGAAGAACTTCATCTTGAGTTTGTGTTTGTCAACGGAGCTGGAGATACGGTTTGTGAATTCAGTATGGAAATCAAGTCAATATAAGAACACTGCCGCAAGCTGCAGGCAGACAGGCTATTGATGATATCAAGCTACAGCTGGGTAAATGGCGTGAGTTGACAACTTGTCCCAACAAATTAATATAACCTGTCAATCCATATCATTTTGTCTAGATTATGCCTGAAGTATCCGTCCTGTGATAAGGGAGAGCATAGAGTAGCATCTTTGATATAGGATAGGGGGCAACATTGAAGCTGTCAACAAACTTAGATGACATGTGCAAGTGTTGAAAAAGTGAGCCGAACACTCCTATTCGATTTTGCTACATCGCCTAGACACAATGGCCTGATTCGGATTCTTTCAATTCATACCGGAGTCCATATTCATACCCATGGGCACTTACATGGCGAACGAACCAAGACAGAGATACATGCCAAGCATCTGTCAAAATGCAGAGCCAAGGTTACAGTCACCAGATTCTACAGCCTGAATCAGGAGCATTGTACCTAGATGCAGATGAGTTGTACCGAATATGGAAGCAAAACTTTTTGTTTCTTACTCCTTTAGGAAAATTGAAGGGCGATCAACGATGGATTTTGCATGCAGCTGGTCTGGAACGGAGGTTGAATACATAGTGGTAGCAACGATTTATATTGTTTTTTCCCCGCATCCCCACACTCTGTTATATTATCTAGCAATTCCCCGCTTCCCCATACTTTCTTAAAGGCAAATGACACTTCCATAATTCGTTTATTATTAGCTGTCGATCAAGGAATTGACAGACCGTGTGGACGCCAAGGCTCTTATTTGGTCAGTTACCAGAGATGGCCTTGCTCCTGAGTCAGTAGTTAGACTCTATCTTAACAGCCATGTCAAATCGCCATAGCGGAATGACCAGCAAGCAGTATACCTCCGCCGTTAGCTTGCTGCTCTTAGTTATTATGGTGGTGTAAGTGTCGAGCGCAATATTCAAAATAGTTCAACGGAGCCTGGGTTTCCGGCAAACAGACAAGGAATAGCGTGTAGAGCTTAGGTCTCTTATTTGGGCATCTTTGCTGCATTTTTTGAATCCCCCAGTCGTAGTCATTTGAAGTGTCATTTGTCTCAAACTATCGAGCTGTCTTTTGTAATGTGTAACCCACTGAACGCTGAACTTGGGGTAGTAAACAATTTTTAAGTGCTTGTGTATCTGAAATAGACTCGATTCGTTCTTTAATGCTCCACTCGTATCAATATACTGCAAACCTGGCGCCCAATACCACTTATTGTAGTCTTTCTTGTTCTTACCCATCTCATAACATCGCCAGCCAATTCAGTACCATCATAGCCTTCACCAAATTACCCTTCATATCTAAATGGACTCCATCATACTTTCTACTTTGAATGCTCATATTCCAAGTCCCCAGATGCTCCAGGCCCCTCTTCCCCGCCTCGATCCCCACAGATTCTTCATACAACATCAACGCTTTATTGCCCTGAGACACTATCCATTCATCCGGTTTCTCCTTCCCTGCTGCGTTGGGTGTTACGAACACACCTTGCCATTTACTTTGGCCTATGGTGTTATCAATCTGAGCGATAAGTGCATCGAGCCAATTGAGCGTTTTATGTAAGTCAAGGTCGCTCCAGAGACCATGCCCAAATACTACAGCGATTGGCTTCGAAGTGGGATGGCTCAGGAGATCCCCTCGAAGACGAGCGAGTTCATCATCTGGTGCAGGAAAACGTACAATTTCCTCCACTAGCACGGAAATTAACGTGTGCCTATCAGGAAATATATGATCAGAGGTACTTACTCATGACGTTCACAGGAGCACCACAAGAAATACTGCCTGGATCATGAGCCGCCACATCGGCAGTCTTGTAGATTCCTTGTACTGAACAGGCTTTGACGTCGAATTGTTCGTTGCAAAAGCATTCCTTTCTGACCACTCGTTAATAGTGTGCACGCATGTGAACCACCTACCCCCGCGCCTACCTCTCCTGCGTGCTGAAATTCCAGTCCGTCACAGCTCCATAACCAATATCTTTCCGCATAAATATATTAAAGCTTCCTGTCATATGCCTGAGCATACTATCCCCAATCAGCATGACCTTTTCGAATTTTCCAAAGATATCGCAGATCTCCTCTGAAGTAAACCATCTCATATCACAGCCTCGAGGCATATACGGAGAGTCGAAGCCAATACGGCCTCCACCAGACATAGCAGCGAGCATACTCGGTCGATCGGAACATAGAGGGCTAAATGGAGCGTGTAAGTCGAGTGATGAAACGTTACAGGTCTTGCGATGTTTGTAAGTGGCAAAGCTATCCATAGAATCCGGGATTCGATATGATATTGGTTCAGGGGGCTGGAATGCAGCTTGAGGAATTCCGGTGGCGTTATGTATTGCAGGCTTGGGTTCAACTTGCTGCTAGAAATCAGCTTGAATCATAAGGTCAAAGAGAGGATATACCTTGACGACAACAACCTTGTGCAGCCACCAGCGAGACATCGTTAAACAACCACATAAAAGTAGCAATACTACAATCCGAGATGGGGTAATGCGTAGACCGGAAAGTCTGAGAGAACGAGTGGACCGGGACCACCTAAATTGGACATTGTTCTGGGGAATACCAAGAGTCGTGAATGGGTGCTCCTTTTGCCACATTTCGACTTTCGATTGCAATGATAGGTAGAAGAACAACGAATTTTGAGTCAAGCAAACCAGAAAGATGGGAGGATTGGCCGCAGAGGGTATTCTGATTGATTGAAGAAACCATGATGTTCACAACGTTGATTTCCTTCGCTCAATGTCTGAAAGAGAAGGTACACCTATGGTTTTGATGGCTCTTTCTTCCCCATCATGCCTGTACACTGGCGAAGCACTTATCACTACATTCATTGTATATATGTTTTTTAACAAGATCTGTACATCCACAATACCTTTCGAATTGCCTCTGTGTAACTGCAAGGCACGCTATCGCAATTTGTCCACTGCATGTTCGAGATGTCTTAGTCTCCGAACAACTTTCTCATCGGTTTCGAATAAATGAAATGTAGCTTCAAGAAGATGATGACACTGATCTCTCATAATTTGATACCAATGATCCATCCAACTCAGAACATTGAGCGCAAGGGATGTGTCAAAGCCAGAACGACATCATACGCCCATCCTGCCCAACCTCTTGCAACTTCCACTGCATTTACCATCCGAACGAACCTTGCAGTAAAGATGTCAACTTCATTAAGATCATCCGCATATGCTTCCCAGATATCAATCTCGTTCCCTTCCTCAGAGTCCTTCGACAACAACTCCCATTCCTCATTTGTCCGAACTTTAGGACCAACAACTAAGGCTCGGCCGACAATGCTTGTATCAGCCATAAATCGTGTTCCGGCATCTACGACGGCTCCCGGTTTTCCCATTGCTCCTCCAGCAAGAATCAACCTTCCTGAAGCAGGTATCAATGGCGTATCAATGAAATAAGGACAGAGCATGTTGACTCGGACGCCATTGGTGAAGCTGGTAGATCTCAAAGCTCTGAATAACCCAAGGACTCCATGCTTCGCCACAGCATATAAAGGTTGACCGGGGATAGGAAGCAATGAGGCGACAGATCCGATCAAAAGTAGATGTCTGTCACGCGTGTTTGGTCCAGGGATAGCAGATGGAGAGGCTTTTTCCGAAGAAGGATTCCGCGGAAGATACCACATGGCCAAATGGGTAGTGTATAGTACACCAAGCAGATTTACATCAAAGCATTTCAAATTCGGCTTGGGGGGTTCTTCGGCATCCAGATTCTCTGGATGTTCAAACCCGGAAGTATCTGTAATGCCTGCATTCGCGACCACAGCATCAATGCCTTTGGTAGGACTTAATTCTTTGGCGGCACGAAAGAAGTCCACTTGTGATTGCCAATTCGTCACGTCGCATTTTATGTAATGAAGATGCGCATTTCCCGTCTGTCTGCGAACTTCTTCAACCAGCGCCTTACCTCTATCGCCGTTAACATCCCCGATGATCACATTTGCTCCGTTCTCTGCCCATTTCCTAAAAAATCCTTCGCCGAACCCAGAAGCTCCTCCTGTTATTATGATTGTTTTGCCTGCCACCCATCCGGCGTCGTAAGGTGCCTTAGTATCGACTGGAGGGGACTGTCTTGCGACGTCCACGAGGTGATTCCTGGCAGCGGTTGAGGTCATCTTGACGCGTGCGACGTAGAGATATGTTTTCGGGGGGAGCTGACGGTGAAAATATCTACGAAATACCGATTCTACCTAATATAACTGGCCATGAGTCAGCCAGTTGGAACTATCATGAGTGCTCAATCGATGCAAGGGAGCACAGAAAAACTGCGTTGGCAAGCTGGAAGGTGGGAACGTGGGGACGTGTACTTAAATGAAGACGAAGGGTACGAGGTGCCACAGTAGGCGAGCGCCTTCACTGTGCGGGATTCTTCATACTGGTGTTGGGGATTCGTAGAGATAAAGCAGTTCTCTATAGTGGGTGAGGGGTGAAGGGGAGACTGAGGCAGGGGTGAGGAGGGAGGCCGAGTCAGGGATTAATGTAATACCGACTACTTGGTTATCATCCTGACCTACGTATATAATTTTGCCTTAGGCCACAAAGGCTCTTTATATGATATTCTTTTATACTTAATATCTCCTTTCTCTCTTTCCCGGGGGGATGTTCCGTGACTTCCCCCTTTTCCACTCCGATCGGTCCGTGATTAACCAACCTTACTGTGTCTGTGTCTCTGCATCCCGGTGTATTACGCGTTCACCCCCGCTTCTATCCCGTGACTCTTTTAGCCTCCTGCTTCCTAAAAAATAAGCACGTGTATTAAGGTGAATGTCCAATGCTCTGAAAAAATTTCATCACCCGGGAAAGCCTGCTCATCAAAATCAAAGAACACGTTGCCTCTGGTTCTTTTGCGGTATCCCGGTGGCCAATATTGCACCGGCGTAGATGCCACGAATAAGCTACCAGATCTTGGATCGGGGGGCTATTCATCACGTACTTCGACTCGAACTTTTGCCAATAAACCTCGGACCCTTAACGATTCGGTTGCATTTGTATCGCATGAGCCTGTGGTTGTAAGTGAGTGCTCTCTAGGGAAGAAATAAGCGACCGGAATAGATAGATTATCTTATAAAATCGATTCTAATTGAAATTACTTTGATATATAGTTATTTATCTATTAGCTCTTCTATAGTTATATAGCCTTTTAGTATAGCTGTTGTATAGTTTTCGAATCTGATCGCGATCTAATTCTTTATGTCGAAATCTAGCTAATCCGTTTCTACTATAGTAAGTTATATTTTTCAAATAGAATTCAACTTTAAAGAGTATAATGATATCTCTAATTTTAAGAAATCTGGAGACACTCTAGGGGGAGTAATAAGTGGAAAACTGTTCTTCTCAGTCTAGGTAAGTGTAAGTCTGCTTTTATGGGCTGAATCTGTGTTTGATAGTATATTACAATATGGGTGAGGATCTATGTGTTAACTCTGGTCGCTTACTTCTTCCCTGGAGAGAGTGGTAAGGCTCCACATTCAACACCTCGATAAACAAAGCATGTTTACTAGGTTCATGTCCGCTAGAAGGCCTGATTGGGTTGTCCCAATCATTCCAGTCGTCCGGCGAAGCCCCATCAGTCATCGGGGGATTCTTGAATATGTGCTGCCTGCTAGTCCAGATATCGCCATGAGCCTGTCAGATTCCTTTGTAAAAACCCGACTGCTGTACATCGTCATCGCTCGATACCACCATGAATATTTTCGTATACTATCTTCCCAACCTTTAGGCCTCCACCGTTTGCCGTTTCTTATATTCCTGTCGTAGTCCGACTTGCTGTTCGAGGGTTGCAGTCCCATAGACAGCCCGTCAGAGGCATCATTGGAAAAGCAGGTCCAGTGCATTCCGGATTGAGAAAATCTCAGAGTCCTAGTAAGCAAATATTTCTCCTGGAAAGTCCATCCTCAACATGAAGTTTTCCTTCCATTTCTTTTTCAAGTGATTCGTGGATTTGGTAGCAAAAAAGACAGCCATTGTATGTTGCTTCCTGCAATGACTCAAGATTGGGATGATGAAAACAAAACAACTCATTCCAGCCAAGTTGCAGTTCTAATAAAAGGGCCAGTTCGTCGTCGGAAATCTAATTCTCCGTCGTATTCGGCATCGTTATATTCCAAGAGACTTATTTTCTCTAGAAGTGTGACGAAACTACTAATAAAAGTGCTGAATGACCTTAGAATATTAAACTAAAGAACTAAGACTATATACAAGAAGAAGAAGAAGAGGCCTATATAGAACCAGAGGGCCCCCAGGGCTAGACTTAGCGATACCCTTAGTGAAGTAGCATCCGGGCTGGCTATATATGCAGCTACGTGTGCACGACTCAGGTTAACTGCGTGTACGACTCAGGTGCGAATCGGTACGAGTCGTCACAAGAAGAATCTCACATTATCTTCCTAGCATTGCTTTGTTTTGTACCGCAAAGTAAACTTATACCAACGTCAAATTAGCACAGTCGTAGAATTAGGCTATATCTCCGTGATTCCTACTAGCCCAGAACAGATTCAATGCCGGAAGAGAGGAGAGAGGTCGCTGTTCTTCCTCTATCTCTGATTCTCTGTATATCATTCGCTTGACAATCCCCTCCCCCAAAATTTTTCGGCTAAGGTTAGTTAGACCTAGTGGCTGAATTGATAAGCAATGTGCATTTTATATTTTTATATTGCCTAACGAATTCAGTGGGGGCATGGAGTAAGGATACACACAGTGGCCAAATAGCCTCCCGGTCTTTGGTAATTTATATCATGTACTAGGTACATCGATTTGAGGCTCACTGCTACCGCCAACTATCTTTCAAACGCATATCATAATGTCCAAATCACTGATATCTTTTCTTCTCTGCTCGTTGCTTTTCCAAGTAGCATCATCCACCCACAACTTCTCATTGTGCTCGCAACGAATTCTTGACGCTGCAAAGCAAGGTCAGAATCCCTTCCAATATTCTTTTTAGTGGTACTGAGAATTCAAGATGGAATTAACCTGTTGGACTTTAATTTCACTCTGCCAGCATTAGCTTCCATTGATTCCATCATCGCGGGAGCCAATGACTCCGACAACTACAGCTCTTCGATTCATGGTGGGAACAAGATAGACACCCATGGTACCGCTCTCACTTCTTACGCTATAGCTCAAATCTGACCGGTTACTGGATATAGCTCATTCGGTACCAAATTGGTATCATGACTTCGTTCCAATCACCGCGGGGCGGCTCACCCCAAACTGGACGCTCGAGACGCAGATAGACTTTATGAATAGCTTGAGTAAGTCTTCGTCTACGTTCCTCGGTTGGAATCATATTCTTATGCGTCTTAAGACATCTCTCATAGCGTTCTATCTATATCAGCGCCGGGCTCCACCGTATTCACTGGCAATGGCGCCGCATCTGCGGCATTGGCAAGGCTTCTAAATGAGTGGCATGCAGCAGTATGTTCGTGTAGTTGGTCTTACTCATCTAGCGACTGATTATGGCATAGCTTGTGCGAAAGTATCCTACTAGGTTCTCGTTCGTAGCTGTTATTCCGTTGCCGTATACCCAAGAGGCGTATGTCAATTCTGTAGCAAGTACGGTACGAGAGAATTCTAACCTTACCACAGGATCATTGAAGCAAACTATGCCTTACGGAAACTTGGCGCAGTAGGCATTGGCCTCCTCTCAAATCATGAGGGGTATTATTTAGGAAATTCGAACTTCAGACCATTCTTTGAGGCGTTGAATAACATATCGGAGGGAAACACCACTGTTTTCATTCACCCAAGCCCCCCATATCTTCATGTAAATGGCACCTTGATAGATGCCAATCCAAGTAAGCCATGAATCAGAAACGTGCTGTGACTCATTATGCTGACACCAATACAGCAGTGTATGGCTCCAGGCTGGTCGAGCTATACTTTGATACCGCTCGAACACTTATGGACTTGATCCTCACAGGGACAGTACAAAATTATAGCAGCATTATGTATCAGATTCCCCACACAGGGGATGCATTTCCATCCATAATAGATCGGTTTCTCTCAACCGCTTCAACAGACACTGTAGCTATATATAAGATATTACAAACCCGATTCTGGTGGGATAGGTATGATCTGACATCAAGGTTGATGCTTGCAATGCTAACATACTTCGTATGTAGTGCGGGTCCCACATATCCTCACCAAGTACAAGGCTTGCTGGCGTATGATGTCTCGAAGAGTCAGCTCCTTTTTGGGACTGTAAGTTCTAGGTACTCTGTGGCAACAGCCTGTGACGAACACACACTAGTCAGTCATGCTGATTGATTTTGATTCGTTTAGGATTATCCCTATGGCTACAATTACAACGCATCTCTCCAGAGCATATTGCACACCTCATTTTTGGAACCGTCCGACATCACGGGTATATTTTCCAGTAATGCGAGGAATATCTACCGAATTCGCAACTAGAGGAAGCTCTCATGAACCACACTCCCAATTATACAGGGCGGCTCGCACGGGAAGCTCCTTTGAATCACAATTAGAATTGAGAGCATGTTGCTGGCTCCTGACTCGTATGTCTTTGATCTTGCTGAGAGTGTGGGCAATTGCTGGTAGTTTCCAAGCCGAACTTGTCAAAGAAGGAAAAAAAAAAGAAACAACTGGCTTTTTTATGCAAAGCAGTTTATTAGCTACTAGCCAAGTTACGTACCCCTGGAGATCACAATGTGCTACGAGACCTTTTTGGGGCTGAGGAAGCCCCCACACTCTTCCTTGGCCGCCAAGAAAGCCCGTGAGCGCCCATGACAGGCCCATGACAGGCCCATGACAGGCTCATTAATTTCTTCTTTGGCACACTAATCGGTAGTGCGATAGGGACAATACCCCTGCTAGCAGCCTGTCCCAAACTTTCCAGAGATTAAGATTGTAACTTTGTGTTCTTGAGGTGCCATTTTTCTTCGAGAAACATTCGTGGTCGATCGTTCCTCGTCGTCTCTTAGGTCGCCTTTCACCATTTCCCGAAGCCTGGTAGGCTGTTGCTCCCCGTACTGTACATCATGGTTGAACATTCTACAAACTCGAGGAAGAAGACGGGACCTGAATCATCAGCTGCAGCATCGGAGAATAGGTAAGCCATCCCGGTTCCACATCGGCTCGACGCTTTCCAGCCTTATCATGTCATGGAATCTACTACTCGAGTATGGAGTATGAACCTCTGTCCGACCACATTAACTAACTCACTTTAATTGACACATAGGAAACTGCGCAACCGCCTCTCACAAAAGGCATTCCGCGCTCGACAATCTCTTTATATCAAGGATCTGGAAAAGCGATTGGAGTGGGCTTCGAAGCCGGAATCGGATCAAAATGCCAAACTGGAGGAAACGAACAAGACGCTGCGTAGCCAGCTTCTTGACTGCCACAAAAAATTAGAAAGTTTCCAGGTCACCCTGAAAGCCCTCGCAGATTCGGTCGCCTATACTTTGGGAATCGAGGTACGCAGCGTCTTCCAAATCACTTCTAGCACTCTCTTGTGCATGCGACTCCCCCATCAATCTTGGTATGTGGTGATATTAAACTGACACCAATTTTGCAATAGAAGAACTCGGGCTATTCCGAATCCCCTCCTTCCCACAACAACGATGAAAGTGACGATGCCGAAACGCCTGCTTCTCAGGCCACCGCGCCAGTTGAATGGAGTCATGAAGACGATGCACCGGTAATGCCCGCATACTATAGCTACGCCGAGATTCCCGTCTCGACAGAACTTCCCCTACATCAGTCTAAAGCGCTCATACCCGGATCAAATTTCAGCGTGGAGACGAATAGAACGATCGACAATAATGTGGCTCAAATGGTGATGCGAGGGCCATTCAATCCCGTAAGCACCATGTCGACTTCTTATGAGCAAATGATGGGACCTGTGCACTACAATGGATTCTTGGGGAACGAGTCCCTCGCAATGCAGAATTATGAGTTCAATTTCCAAAAAACAAACTCCAGCCTCTCAGACCATATAACAATTTGCGAGAACCTTCTAAGGCTGAAATATCCCAAGTCAGGAGATGCAATAAACGGCGGTTATAGAAGGTATGCTGCGGTTCCAGTGACGTCTGTTATCAATCTGCCGTCAACCCGGACCAGGCTAATTATTCACAGTCTGAAGTACTCTACCTATCTCATGCTAACAACATTCTTACACCTTTCCTGGCCAGTGATGAAATCATGGCATGCTTATACAAGAGCTCATATTCCTATTACTAAACTCCTGACATGGCATATTAATCCAACAACTACCGCCTACACCGAGCTCACCAATACCACCCCAGCGTGGGTCCCAACAAGACTACAAACATCCATTCCGCATCCAACAATAATAGACTGGGTTCCATTCCCAGCAATTCGAGACAAGCTTATTCTTTGTCACTCGGCAAACCCATGCCTTGACCAAATCATCTGCGACCTTGGAACTAGTTACGTGGTCGAAGTAGACGCGTCAAAGCTCGTCATTGGACTCAGTTCTGGTCGATATTTCATAAGTGTCTGGGAAATCATAAGAGCAATGGCTCCACAAAATACAAAAGTCTCGACTGGTGAAATAAGTATCAATGACGACACCTGGAATGAGATCTACAGAGCTAGCGTGGAGATAGAGAAGGGCGTAAGAGGAGTGAATTTACTACATGACGATAGAAGAGATTTCCCTTCTACATCTCTTCCAGCCCCAAATGTCGAAGCTCTATTCAATTCAGCGAACATGGCGCTCAGCGTATTTAATTTCCTGAACATGGGTGGAGCAGTTGCAAACTATAAATTCGATCCTTCATTTTTCGAACGGTATCCGGAGCTGTACGACAACAATCCAAATCTGGTAGCTAATGGCATCCCTATTCGACCTTTACATCATTCATCTATGCCGCTTCCAATACCAGTGAATGAGTCTATTTTGAACGTATATCGCGAATTTGCATCACGGGCTGTCCAATATGGGACTCAGACTGCCTCTTAAAAGACGGATTCCTTATGAACTTAATTTAATTAACTAAAAATGTTGGCAGGTTTCTTACCCGACGTGTCCTCGACCTAGAGGACGAGCATCACTCAATGTAATCTGAACAGTGTTTTGGGGATGGCAGGCCTGCCTTGAGGATTAAACGAGAGATGGCCGTTGTCTCCCACAGAGTTTAGGTGAGCTGTTCATGGCCTGTGATCTTCATCATACTTGCTTGTTGATCTCATCTGTTAACAACAAGTCAAAGGGAGCAGGCTGAAGTCCCTCTGAGATCTCTCCAAGACGGAGGCCTCAGGCTGAAGGACTGTCTGTGACTGGGGATATTGGTAACTGTATACGGCTCGAAATTATCGATTGCTTGCCTTACCAACTTGAGGAACCTCCCAATCTCTTTCAGGATATCTGAACCATTCCTTGGCAACGAATTCTCGACGTTATCGTGGCACCGTTCATGAATACATTCGACTCCTAAAATTTCAGCGGCTGGTCCAGAACGATCACTACACACACCAGTGCAAGACTATGCTCAGCTATCACCCATGATGCTTCAAGTGTAGATAATTCTATGCAAGTTTTCAAGATTCCACGATATCAAATCTCAACACCGACTTCCATCAATTGTGCCTTCGGCGTAACATAAGACGTTCAGAGAACGATTATTCCCAGGTGTTGCAGTCCACGAGCAACTACTTGCATGAGGGTCCCGAATATTTCACCTACTGATTACCCTTTATATCTGATTAATATAATATTCGAGGTTCTGCGCGACAATAAGAAGTGTCTAAGTCTGGGACCTTGGCAAGTTTACTCTTCTGTGAAACTTTGAGCGGCGATGCATATCATGGTTGGTAATCTTACATCAAGTTTAACATCTAATACTCTACGTCGCTTTGTTATAGTAGTTGGATAGTAGTGGATCTGGAGCGAGCAATTTGAAGCTCAGAGCTGTATTGAAAGTGTACGGAAGGTGGAATCTCGACAAGTTATTTTTGAGATTTGTAGCTGGACTTATTGAGGACGCAGGAATATGCGCCGTTGCCGATTACAATTTCTTACACCACATCCATGTAGACCTATCTTATACATTTTCAAGAAAAAACGTCGATGATCTGTCTATTCATGCTTGAGAAAATTAATGAGCTTTGGAACATTATTACATCGGACTTTTGGCTCTGTGCGTCGTTATCAACTCCCGCTGGTGATACCGTGGTGATGATCTTTCCATCCTTCGAGTGCAGTTCATACCGAGCCGCTCTACTAGATTCCGCGCTCGCTGTTCTAATCGCTCTTTATAGATCGATGTGCCAGATCTGCTTCATATCGAGAACAATGATCTAATACTTCCGATAATTGAGTCGATGTTTCTACTACCACTTATGAAAGGTGCTAATGTGGGGAGACAAGACGCAATGATCGAAGCATATGATTCTATATGAGCCCATAGTCCATTCTCCTGGGCCATAGCTTGTTGATGGTTAGAGCTTGAAGATCAACAGTGGAAGGATCACTTACTGCATGTGTATAGTATAAATGCACCACACTCGAGACGAGACACAGCCAGAGAAATCAGTGGTTATTCAGCTAGGTAGTGGTATCTTTTTTACTTACAATGCACCTAGAAGGAAATTTCCTGATACATATATCTTTTTTTTTTCGTGTCATGTAAATTCTTGACAAAAAAATAGCATAGCGAGTACGATCAATTCAAGACAAATATCATACCTGCCAGTGCAATGATGACTTTTCCCAAGTCTAGCACCAATTCAGTGCCGCTGAGATGTAGTGGAGTGGTCCAAAATGAAGAGACTTCTCGCGAACAGAAACATACACGAGCTTGTAGTTCTCCTTGCATTCTTAGACGTTTACGATATGCCTGTCCAAACCCGCTGAGTGTAATCAAGAGGACTGCATTCTCGGATGGCTCTCCCACGAGACATCGACGCCCGGTATATAAGAGGCATGCTCGACGTAGGAGAACCACGATCTGAGCTCTTCAACTTCGAAAACGTCCAGCACTATAAGAAACCCAAAGAGATGCCATCTTACCAGCAAGAATGTAACCTATCAAGATAATTGCTTTCCTCTTCGGAGTAGTCGCAATGGCAGCACCCGTCTCTGTGTCAAGTAAGACTGTTGAACCCGCTCCTTATGTATTAGAGAATGAAGCTGGCAGTGTATAAATAAACTCAAGCCACGTGAAGACGAGACTGTTGGTTCGTAGAATAGAATTTCCTTCGTCGCTTGCCTCAAGGACTAACATCTGAGTGAGCAGATGTGGACGCACTGGTCGTTTGCTCGGATGTTTTACGTTGCGGACAACCACGATGGGCTCGTAGTCTATGCTTACGAGCAGGCTGTGTAGTTGGTGGATTGACTGCCAAAGGTGGTTGCCGTGATCTGAGGAACTAGAACTATGCACCCAGTCTTGGTGGCATTTTATTCTCTCCGGAGTGTGGTGACCTGATGAGGTTGTCCGTCAGTGCATGGCCCTTGTAGTAGTTGATAAAGATATCAAATTCACATCGTCGGTCCTGCATATAGACTAAAGTGCATGCGGTCATACACCTAGTTCTCAACGGATCTGCAACTCCTGACTCTCTGTATATTATCATCCAATCGCGACCCTTAAATTGCGATGCCCGTAAACATATAATTGCGGGGTAAACCGTAACTCATTGTCTTTCTTCCCCGATTGGCCATGCTGTTTCCCACCGTGTTGGTAGAATTTGTATAAGTGTGATGGGCAGAAGTCGTCCTCTCGAGAAGGTACACAAATGCTGGAAAAATTCTCCATTGGAAAGAAGCAGCTTTTTTTTTTTTGGATATTTGAAAGAAGATTTCGAGATGGTTAACGTTCTGACCACCGCCCTAGCAGTCCTTGGAATCTATTTCTACTACACCTTCCGCCGTCACAGGGGTTTTCAGAAAATCCCGGCATCGTGTCAGCCCCCACCACTCTATCCACATAAAGAACCTTTCCTAGGGCTCGACCTTTTCATTCTTATACTCAAGCATCGCAAAAATTACCGGAGTACGCAATTTGCGTTACAATGTCACAGAAAATATGGAACAACGTACCAAGCCCTCTCTCTGGGTAAGACTACAATCCACACAATTCATCCAGAGAATATCAAGACGGTATATGGCTCGAATTGGAAGGATTGGGGTGTTGTTAGATTAGAGGCAATGGGACCTTTCTGTGGCCATGGATTTATCACTGTAGATGGCGAGGAAGAATGGAAAAGATATCGAAAGATGTTAGTACCCTTTTTAGCTGAATCAAATGTTCTTGAGTTGGCATCTCTTGAGATGGCGTTGGAGAAGAGGTTGAGGAAATCGCTCAAAACCGGCGAAACAGTAGATTTTAGTATAATACTGGATGACCTGGTGAGTCTGGTTCGCCCTTCGAAGCTTTTTTGTTCAGATGTAATTGTTAACACTATCTGCAGTTTCTAGACACCACACTGCAATGGATCCTAGGACCAAACTCCGAGTCGAAGCTAGGGAAAGAAAGCCCGAGTAGGCAAATGAACTATCATGAGTTTTATACAGCATTCTGTTCTTGTCAGGCATGGACGGGCGCTCGCTTGGTTTTCGGAGCAGTTGCTTGTAGTGTTCCAAATAAGAAATGGAAGGCTAACGTCCAGATCGTGCATGATTTCGTGGATCGTCAGATTGACATAGCGATGAGAAAGCGTTCCGCAGAGCCAGATGAAACGCCTACGGCTAAACAGATCAATCTTGTCGATATCCTTGTTAACGAAACGAGTAATCGATATGAAATTCGGTCTCAGATCTTGCAAGCTATTTTAGCTACTCAGGATACGACGTCAATACTTCTGAGCAATGCCATATTCAATTTATCTCGAAATCCGCCCATTTGGAAAAGTCTAAGAGAAGAAGTTCTGGCTTTGGAACAGCCACTTACCGCAACTAAGTTTAAGAAAATTGAATTACTGCAGAACATTTTCAAAGAGAGTAAGATATCCCGACAAAGTTGATACCTATGGCCAATATATATTTGCTCAACTGATCTCTTTTTTTAGCCTTAAGACTGCAACCTCCCCTCGCATTTCTGACGCGTACCGCGATGACAGACACAATCCTGCCTACAGGTGGTAGTTCGGACGGCTCTTCCCCAATCTATGTATCCGCAGGCTCGATTGTCACGACAGATTTCTATTCTCTTCATCGTAATGCAGATATATATGGTGATAATATTGAAGAATTTGAGCCAGATCGTTGGAACCGTATCATTCCCGGACGCTGGAGTTTCATGGGATTCGGTGGGGGTCCGCGAGGTTGCGCAGGACAGTACAAAGCCTTGACCGAAGCCTCATTTGTATTGGCGAAGCTCGCGCAAAGGTTCGACAGGATTGAAAGTCGTGATGGTAGGGAATGGGCCTGTGAGATGAAATTAATCGCGAGGAACGCGAATGGATGTAAAGTTGCTGTTTACTGAACGGAGCTATCAGCGAAGGTTGAGTAGGTCTGTACTAGACACTATTAGGCCCGCGGAATGTAGGGATGCAGGAATAACCTTACCCCTTAACCTTCAGCGTGGCTTGTTGCACAGATAACCTTAAGCTTAATTCCTTCTCCGACCACTAGCCTTAAGGTTAAGGCAATTCAATCGCCCCCTTTTTCATGATAGTTCGTACTTCGTAAAATCTCCAACTTTGGTGAGCAGCAGACCCTTTTCTCTCCCCCCTCCCGCTAGGCATAAGGAGTTTTTCTGATCAACCGGCGGGCAGCATGAATAAAAAGGACGGCTATCGAAGAGCGAATAGAGTAGTGGCGCGGCTAAAGTGTTTTCGAGACATTTCCCGCTGCCAAGTCGACAACAGCAGTGTGAACCGTGCTACGTCTTGGCAGTAAAGTTGGGTCTAGAAATTGATTCCATTAGTCAGGGTTAAAAAAGAGCTGTTTTAGTCTGTAAGTAGTGTCTTTCTTTCATACCCGCCGGATCATATATATATGATTCTGTGGCCTTTTCTTCATAACACCACAACGATAACCACAAATACATGAAGACAATGGGATTGGTATCGAAGTCGATATCACCATTCAATAGCTCTACATCATGATGCGAATCCAGTTTCGTCGCATTGCGATCATTGCATTCCTTTTGAGTTCTGTCCTTGTGTATACTTTTTACAGCAAGAGCGAAACCGTCACGTGGAGATATCCTCAAACCAACAACCCAGCGCCAGCGCCAGCATCTTCACATGAGCAGGATGGTTTAAAGAAGCCGGCTCTTTCACCAACAACTCTCAAATCACCACACACAGAATCCGACACAGAAAGCGATGATGCCAGTGAGATTCCTCTTTTCGAAGATGCCAAGCCGATCCAAACCACACCAACCAGTCAAGTCCCTCATGCAACGTCAATAGCAACCCCTTCACCACCTCCTATCACCTGTCCAAGCTACGAAAAACTCCAACAGATGAAACAAGCGCCACTATCCGGCGGACAACGAAAATTCCCTTATTCACGGCCTGCTCCAGAATGTCGTACATTCAATCTTCCATCGCTGGAAAAGCTCATCGAGCAGATGAAGGGGATAATCCGAGATCCTGATTTGTTCCGACTGTTCGAAAACAGCTATCCGAATACCCTCGACACAACCATTAAATGGCGAGGATACGCTACAGAGATTGACCCGGTGACGAAGAATGAGACAGTTACGGATCAGGAATTGGCGTTTGTGATTACCGGTGATATCGATGCGATGTGGTTGCGTGATTCTGCATCACAGATTTATTCTTACTTGCCTCTTCTCGAGGCATCGGATAATCGCGATTCCCTGGCGAGTCTATGGAGAGGTGTTATAAATCTCCATGCTCGATATATCCTTATTTCGCCATATTGTCATAGTTTTCAACCACCTCCAGAGTCTAAATTAGAGCGTCCCACAAATGGAGCCTACCACCAGAACCATCCCGTGCCTTCTTACAACCCAGAGAAAGTTTTTGACTGCAAATGGGAACTGGATTCACTGGCTTCGTTCTTGCAAATCTCTTCTGCTTACTATCAGAGAACGAAAGACCTTGCGTTTTTCCAGAAATATCAATGGATTAACGCAGTGAAAGCAGCGGTTGATGCAGCAGGGGCGATGAGATTGGGAACATATAGCAAGGAGGGTAAAATTGAGCATTCCGCATGGACATTTACTGGATGGACTAATCGTGGCACGGAAACCTTATCAAATGATGGAATAGGAAACCCGACGAAGCAAAACGGCATGGTGAGAAGTGCGTTCCGACCCTCGGACGACGCGTGCATCTACCAGCTTCTAGTCCCAGCAAATATGATGTGGGCGAAGTATCTCGAAGAAGCCTCCTTGATCATGGGCAAACTAGAAGGAGAAAAGGCCAAAAATTTGACTTCAGAAATGCTCGACTTCGCTCTCAGTATCCGAACAGCCATCGACCGAGACGCAGTTGTACATCACCGAGAATTCGGCGATATCTGGGCATATGAAATTGACGGATATGGAGGCGTGAATCTCATGGACGACGCAAACGTACCATCGCTTCTCTCTATGCCGCTATTCGACTATGACAATTCGTCTTTCCCTCTCCCCAAGTCCGAGCCCCCGATAGACCACACCAAAGTCTACAACAATACGCGCAACTTCGTTCTCAGCCCTAGCAACCCCTACTTTATGCGAGGACCAGTTCTCTCCGCTGTCGGCGGACCGCATATCGGACCAGGCAAACCGTGGCCGATGGCTGCGATCGTGCGAGCAATCACGGCGTTTGAGAAGGGCGAGGCATTGGGCAAATCGCGCAAAGAGATAGAAGGGGAGGTTGTGGGACAGGTTATGTCGATCCTGGACTCGACGGATGGAACGGGTGTTATTCATGAGAGTGTGAATGCATGGAGAGAATCGGATTGGTCGAGAGCATGGTTCGGGTGGGCGAATGGACTGTTTGGGGAATTGGTGCTGAGAATGATGAAGGAGGATGAGAAGGGTGGGAAGGGTGGGAAGGGAGGTGCGGGGTTATTGGGGAGGAGCTGGCAGGTAGAGGGGTTGGAGTAGGTGGGTTTTGCTGCATACTGCTGGTGCTAGGCGTATTGTGAACAGTGTTTGGGTATATCTTTTGGATTGATTAGCGTATCACGCGAATATAAGTATCCACAATGGACAAGGCAGATCGATCATATAAGTTCTGCGCCAGTGCTTTCTAACCCCAAGATGTGAAGCTCGCAAAGTATAATGACTGTCCAGAAGTAAAAGCAGATAGTTAACAGTCAAGAAACAGTAAGCTTAGGGGTGAAAGGTCAGCTAGTTTGAGCTCCCTTAAACTCGCAAATCAAGATATTTGAAATAGTCATGGTATCCCTTAATTAATATATATGTATTATCTAACGATCTGAATACCTTAGAAGCAAAGAGTCCATGCATCATTCCCTCCATTTCATGGTATGCTCAAACTCATTCATGCAGTAAGATTTACACCAGAACACTGCGCCCAGCGATTTGCCTGCAGTCTTCGAACATTATTATAATATTCTATCATGACATACTTATTATCTCTTGTAGCTGTGAACCAAAGTATCGTCCTATGGTAAATCTCATCAACATGTCCAACATAGCTCGATAATTTGGCGTTCCCATTTCCCGTCAATGGGTCCCACTACCAAGAAGTTAGTGAAATATTTCAATATTTGCAATTCGAACAAGAAATCCGAACGAGGAGTTGAAGATGCCCGAGAAGCCGTTGCTGTATGCGCCTGTTACGAAATCGACGGATTTATTGACCTTCGTTGCCGGCGACGCCGAAATCGCCGGAGGAGTAGAGGATTGAGATGTCTTGCAGGCAGAGCCTCATGTATTCCTTTGCATTGGCGTTGTTCGTATTTTACAGAGAGGTCGGTTTCGTTCGAGGAGTAGGATGTAGAGGTTACTTTACAGTAGTGAATTGGAAGGCTTCCGCATTGGAGTTGGCCTGTGAAACCAACCTGGGTTGGGATCAGGATGTTGTCCGTCGACGTTGGGATCTTTGGAGTCTTCTCCGTCGGTGGTGCAGTAAGAAGGATCAATGGCGTTGAGGAAATTGTTGAAGGAACCACCTTCGACCAAGTCGCCCACTTAATAGACGGTGACTTGTTGGGGGCTCACCAATGTCATGGCAAACTCCAGATCAAGAGCTGATTCCCCATTAAACTGGAAACTTTGATTTATTTGTTACACCTCAGCACCATCAACTGATTTGACGTTCGGGGCCACATCCTGTTGGCCAGGTTGCACTTGTTTGAACCACATGTCAAGGTCTGTTTGAAAAAAACGCTTGGGACGTATATTCCACAATGCCCAAGGTATTATTGAACGCAGCTTTAGATCCAGGAGGAAAGTTGCACAATGCCTGAAGACAATGCGTGGTGATTATAATATTACAATCCTCAAGAGACATGAGAGCCTTTGTGACCTGCGCACCTTGCTTGGGATATGACATATCATCTGGTATGCCGATAATACCACGGGGTGTGACGTTACGCTTGTTCAATGCTTCCGATGAGCTGGATAAACCATGATGTTGGTGTTTGTGCACCGTCCCTAGTCTTTTGTCGAAGTGTATCGTGGGTGTCATAAAGTTGATGTGTTCGATGAAAGGGGATGGAGTACTGTACTCATAACATGCAATATTTTTGTGGCTGAGATCGTGCTGATACGAATGATACTCGGTCTTGAGGAGGTTTTCGGCCTCGGCGAGCATCGCATTGAAAGTCATTCAAGTGTTTCCTTTGAATATCTTGACTCTTAACGGGTCAACTCCAGCCTTCGATAACCAAGTTCTGACGACATTCATTATCTCCTGAGAGGGCGAGAAAGTTCTCGCAACCTTTTCAGGGGTCCAATGTTGGCCATATAATTTGAATGCTGGGTGAGGGATTTCATTGCCGAATTCCTCGGCGCGAGATAGATTTTGCTGCGTTAGACCTATACTCACTGGGAATGTCGCAGCGGGGTAAAGCCATGTTTTTCTTGACCATTCTTATAGTGTTATGGACCGCCGTTCGTGAACGACATGAGTGCTCACATGAGGATTCGTCTTTTGTAAAATTGGTGATACATATACCGCTACCACCAGGTCAGCGACGATATGCACGATGGCGTTGGTCTTCATATTTCCTTCCGGTGCTAAGCTGGAGTATCTGAATCTCATAAAGTAACTATAAGGGAGGGAATTAATCATAAGCATGTCACATTCATGATCGGCAATTTGTGTAGAGCATTGGCTTTAATTGAAACTATAGACAATCAAGGACTTTTTAGATACGATTTCGGAACAAGCTGTTCCAATTTTAGAACTGCATGTTAGATTCTTGGGACATTCCATGCCCCATTAAATGTTGATAGAGGCAGATATAGACATAGGCCACCCCTTAACAATCAATCCGGTTCAAACTTGGAATCACACAAGTGTGAATTGAGAGGCACAGAAGCTGTCAATATCTTCTCTGATCCAGCAATAGTGGTCGCCTGGTCCAAAACCCCATGATACCAAAACGTTCCATACGTGCGAGGTTTCTGATGAGAGAGAATTCATGCCCAAGCCTTGAGCGGCAGTACTTTGAACGATAAGGCGCAATCATTTTTTCTACCAGTACGAGATCCGTGCGACACAGACGGCATGGGAAAGCTTGCGTACTCACAGGATGACTTGAGGAATTTGAATATGAGAGGCACCGAACAGCTTGCGGCTCCTACTGAATGCTGGTGCGGCGTTTGGACGTCAATGAGTCTCGACAGACTTGTTTTAGATTGACTCAAACACGACACAAGGGATACTTAATGTAACAAGTGTTGCAACAGCCAAGGTAAACAAGACTTCTAGTTTCAGACGCTACCATTCTTCAGTTTGGAATACTTCTCGAAGGTCTTCTTTTGTAGAGCACGTTGCTCATTGATAACCTTCCACAATTCTTCGTTCTCTTTGCGTAACCTTTCTTCCTCGCTGGAGGATGAAGATGAAGAGATAGTAGGTGTTGCCGTCGACCCGGCGAGTACTGAAATTGCATTCTCAAGCATCCCGTCTGGGAATCCCTGGAACTCTAGGGCTTGATTGAAAGGCGAGAATCCTTTGGTCTCGTTTAATTGAGCTGTGAAGGTATAAGTGCCCTCGCCGATTTTAGGTTTGACAACACTATGTGGCTTAGTTTTAGAATTTTTTGGAAAGGGAGATTGCATGGCAATATTGGTTACGGGCGCATTGAGATCTGCGAGTTCCAGTGAGAAAGCACGTCGACCAGTGTCCCACTGCGCAATCTTTCCAGAAGCATGTCCCGAAAATAAACTTGTTCCATCATAACTCAGCCCTAGACAAAGTGCAGCGCCAATTTCCGATGCAGCCGTCCACGCAGGTCCGGTAATTTGCACTGGGGTATTTTGGAGTCGCGTGTCATGAAGAGGGTGTACTGCAGAGTTGGACCGAACAAGGTCGATCATTTGCAGCGACCCATCCTCGAACCCGACATAAACAGCTCTGTCGCATGGATCTAATGCCATACAGAGAGGTGTGCCTGGAAGTAGAAAGGTACGAAGCAGATCTCCCGTGTGGTAATTCCAAACAATAATTGAGTTATCCTTACTCGCCGATATGCAAATGTTTGTTGTACTCGTGCTGTGACCCATGGTCAGGGAAGTAATGGCGGCTCTATGGTTCGATAAAGTGCGGACAGGTTCCAGCGGTTCGTTCGTGTTCGCGTGCAAAGAGAGCAGCTGCGGAATTGACCAAACATGGATATTCGAGTCTTCGGAGCCCGTAATGAGGTGGGTAGAGGTGGCGGCAAGACATGAAACTGCTTGCAGATGTGCCGCCGATGTCAAGACCTGTCTGCCGGTACAAAGCTGTCGCCCGTAATTAATACACGAGGCGTTCACGTTTTCGGGAAGGAGAGAAGTAAGCTGTAGAACGTACCTCCCACAAAATAACGCGACCTTCTGTTGTACCTAATACTAAGACGCCATCGCCGACCAACATCAATGCATGTAATCTTTCGGGAAAGGAAATTAACGCTTCCTGGTTCCCGCGTTCTCTGGAGTAAACATGGACCACAGCCTTGTCTGCTTGTGCCGCGAAGATGTGAGTCGAATTGACTGCAAGCCCATTTACCGGCGAGGAGCTTTTCTTGTAGCTGGCTTTAATCGAAGGAGTTGGGTGCAATGTATGGTGGTAAATTCCCACATCTTTGGCAATGGCAGTGTTTGCAGATCTCGGCTGTGCTTTGATTGAGGCAATGAATTCTTCGGACAACATGATGGATCCCGGGTTTGAATGTACGGACCGCAGAGTGAACTGCGACTGATTGACGGACTTGGATTATCTGCTTGCGCGTTTTCCGAAGAGTAAGAGTAAGAATCATCAGCAGACGAACGGATGTTTCTGACTGACGTTTCTGGCGATTGACTGGTTCTGGTTGACTTCGGCTCGAGATATATTGGAAGAGTATTGGAAGTGATGTATCATGTATCAAATTCTTGTTTTTAGAGAGTTTTGCTCGCCGATCGCTGCGTCTGCTTCCAATTGTCTTCTCTTGCAGGTCGACGTGCAGCTGTCCAGATCCCCGTTCTCTTGTTTGCAGTTGCAGATGCAGGCGCAGGCGCAGAGGAGGTTGTGCAGTTGGCCGTCGATCAGCAGTCAGAAACAATAACAGCAAGGGAGGACCGTTGATAGTTGACCGGGGAGGGGGAGAGGAGGGAAGGGAAAGATGGTGTAGTGTCGCAAAGGTGTGTAAAAGAGTTCAATCAGTTTGCATGAGAGTTTGATTTGATGTTTCCCTAAAAGGAAATCAACGGGATCTGTGAATAGCTGAAGCTGCCAAACGCTTTGCAAACGTCTGAAAATAGAAAGAAAAAAAACGAAATGGGAAATTGAGAATTTGGGAATTTGGGAATTTGGGAATTTTATGAATTTTTTTTATGAATTTTGTGTTGGTCGTTCGTACCTTAAGTTAATGCCTTAAATATATCGCAGCAATGAGCAAAAACTTACGGGCGTTTAAGGCATCAAACAGCACAGCAGCAGGAGACTTAAGACTGGAGCTGTTGAAGGAGCTGCTGTCGCCTTGGCTTGACCTTGGCCCGGGGATAAACACCTGGTCGTTCGACCGGCCATCAACCGCGTAGCTGGAGTTGCGATCAACGTCCAGAAATACCAAACGCTTGGGATTGAAAACTGTGAACAATGCACGAGAACCCATGATTGTATGGGATTGTATGGGTTTGTATGGAGGGCTGTATGGGTTTGTATGGATTTGTATGGATTTGTATGGATTTGTATGGATTCGTATGGGTGTGTACGCGTTTGTTTGTATACGAAGTATATGGGTTTGTATAGGTTTGTATGGGCGTGTATGGGTGTGTATGGGTTTCTATGGGTTTGTATGGGGCAAAGGAAATCCCGAATGCCCTCATTCAGTTCCCCGACGGCTTTCCTCAATTGCGATTGGTCACTATTTGCGAAAGCATTGAAGTTTATCCCAAAGAAGAAAAAAGCAGCGAAAAAGGATGAAAAAGGATGATTAAGGATGATCGCCGTCTATTTTCTGCTGGGACTCGTTTATCTGTTGGATCTGAAGGAGTTGTTTCGCTGGTCTCTGCCGCAACTCTATGGAATATGGGATATGGGATATGGAAGATGGAATATGGAATATGGATCGGTTTCATGGTATTGCGCACGTAGCCAAGCTAGAATGTATGCCACATGTATGTATGTATAGACGTATGTATAGATGTATGTATAGAGTATGTATAGAAGTAAGCATAGAAGCAAGTATAGAAGTAAGTATGGAATTCGAGGCTGCAGTATCAGAATAGAATTCCTAGACATTCCCAAGACATTGTCTATGCATTCCCATTATCTACAACATCACCTCCCCTCACACAGCATGATGCCACACCTCGCAGCTACATGGCAGCTATCCTTCGTACATACCATACCATACCATACCATACCATACCATACCATACCATACCACACCATACCACACCATACCATACCACATCCATGACATCTTGCAGCTAGAGCTAGAGCTAGAGCTACTCTCCAGAGTCTCCCCCTCCGCCCCATTCATCACAGCTCGCATTTCGACCCTCGCCCCTTGGCCCTCGCCCCTCGTCTCTCGAATCTTCAAGCATCAACATGGGATGAAATAGGATCAGATGAGATGGAAGGACCCGCTGAAATTTCCCAAGTACTTGGGATTTTAAAGTCGCTACCTAGCCGGGGTAAAGAGCGTCACTGGGTATTCGTCCAAGTACGAAAAGCTTCCGCCAGGTACACAAAACACCACGACAAGCCCCCCCTTGTCTACCGGGCTTTCGCGTACCTGACGTACGGAAAGTACCTGATGTACCTGTCGACCTTTCCCTTAGAGAGTTTAGGGTCAGAGGCTCAGAGCAACCATACGCCAAAAATCTCCAAAAACAGTGTAGCTCAGCAATACATGTCAAGGTACAGTTCGAGCGGGTAATGTACCTAGGTACCTTCCGTACGAAATAACATGTCAAGGTACCTAGGTACGAAGTACGAAGTAGCCTTTCAGCCAAGCATCTGATGTAAAAGTACCTAGCTGCTACTCAGCGACTACTAAGCTGTGCTTCGTAACTTGAAGATTCCGGTAAGCTGCTTGAAGTCAGTCCGTACAAACTGCCAATAATACTTGCTTGTCGACTTGGCGTGCACCGTCAATTCTCCCGTACTTCCCTCCTATACGTTCGTACCTGAAGTGTACCTTCACCAAAGTAGTACTAGTACTTACTTCGTAGACTGCTGCTTGGATCGTGCACTCGGTGATGGTGATGATGCTATCATTTAAGATTGTACTGTCTAGACTGCAAAGTCTGAACCAGACTATCATACGGTTAAGTGTGTTGAAAGATGCAAGCCTGACCAGTGGCTGTCCTTAACACGCTTGACAACATCCAGACTGTAGCAACTAGTCTTTTAGTCGGAGTTAGTTGGAGTTGGTTGGAGTTAGTTGGAGTTAGTTGGAGTTAGTTGACAGTTTTCTCCTCCTTTCCCGCTCCAGAGTAAAAGCAGTTGAGATCTAGGTCTGTGCCTAGACTAGAACCCAAAGATCGTCGCCCGCACGTCACTTACTCCTTTCCAGTACCTTTTGCTAGTAACATTGGAGATTCCTGCTACTCCACTTGACTCTCTCTTCTGGTCTGTGTTTACTTCGTACTGATCAAATATAACTATTAATCGCGATTACAACGCACAATCGCAATCACGATGTGCGATCAGTTCCAAGCACTCCATGTACCCTCCGTACCCCTCTGTGTCCCCATTCTCATTCGACACGGCTACCACCGAACTGGGTTCGATCGGGATTCTATTATTTGGTTAGGCTTCGATGCAGGCGTTCGGGCTTTACAGGGTTGGAATCCATTGTAGTAGAATCATCGACAGGAACCCAGACTCTCGAAGACTACAAGGCTCTAACCCGGTACATACATACATGAGGTCGAGAGGGCTGAAAGGCGCTCGTCAACGAGCTGGGCAATAACAAGATGCACAATATGGTTGGATAACTCGCGAAACTCGCAATTCACCCCTTCACCAATCATATTAGGCGAATAGGGACATTCCGTCTCACTCTCTGCATAGAACGGTTGAATGTACGGTACAGCAAAACAGTTCGCACCTCATCCATCCCTTCAATTTCCCCCATCTTCTAATCATCATCCAATCTTTGAGCATAGCTACACTTGCTTTGTTATGAATTGAAGAAGGTTTTTCTTCCCATGTCCTTGACTATGTCGGCGGAGTATGGAGTATGGAGTATGGAGTACGGTATTGTATGGAGTATGCATCGATCAATCCTTTGGAGTTTCTTGCCACGGACTCCAAATCCCAATTCAATCCCTCTCATGCTTCGAATGGTTCTGCCTGAAGTTCTTCCCTGGTAAAATAATCCAGGTACATCTTCTATTTTTACGTCTCCATCTCCATTTCTCTGACCCGAAAGACTGTCAAGATTATCGCAAGCATTATAGCACTATACCTTTTACACCACGTAATTTTTCTATACCCATGTGTGAGTACCAAAAACCCAAACAAACAACCTTACCCATACAGCATTCATACAGTGTTTTGTGTTTATACAGCCTTCATACAACATCAGGCCATACCAGCATCCCATACAACCTCTCATACACCATACGGTCTTTGCCGAAAGCTGGGTCCATGTGTTCCCCTTGTCAAAATCTATCCACCTCAGACTTCCTCCTTGTCAAAGTTTTCTCAAGTTTCTCCCAGACAAAGAGACACTCCCCCCAGTAGAACCCGAAAAATATGACGCCTCGATTTCAATTGTCGGGTCGTGTACCCAGTTAACCCACTTAAACTAACTCATTCCACATATATCTCACACCCCCCCCCCCTCCCCCATCCCCCAGAAGATCTAAATTACACAGACCTGTATTCGGATATTGTGGTTCCTGTGGCTGGCACTTGGCCTTCTTCCCGATACTTGCGCATAACACCATCTGTCTTTCCTTTTCCAATGCTTTTCACCTTATCCTCGGGTTCCATGTGGGTGCACAACGCACAGCATTGTCAATCTACTGCAGGGGCAATGCCGCCTCGTACACCACCTTTTTCTTTTTCCCCTCCCTTGTATGATCTTCCGAAGCGGTGGATGGGTGGGTAGATTAATGGGTGGTCATGAGGGCCCTGTTCAAAACATATTGCCTTGCTTTGTTTTCCATACAAGGGATAGGAAGATCATACTATTTCTATAGATACTCTCGTCTTCAGCCTGAGTGGTTCGTTGTTATAATATGATATTCTTTTCCTCATATCATATTCTTCTACATCCTATATCCTTCTCCTGCATGCAACTCTCAGACAAGTTATTGCTTTTGTCATAACTTGACCTTTGACTCAAGACATACATCACCACTACAAACATGGATGCCTCCACCAATTTCGAAACTACCCAGAGACAGTCATATCCTCGTCGTATCTCCACCCCCAACTCTCCCAACGTACATACGCCGCACAGGACATATCATGCACCTATCTCTTCTTCAGACAACGACATTGTTCATCCAAGTCCTCGAAGAGTAACGTCTTTACCGTGTTTACAAGTCGAAATGTATCCAGAAACTTCTTTCTGCATTCCAGCAAGACCTGCATCTGCGAATACATCCCGTAGATCAGTGTCCGGAATGAAGCAACTCTTACCTCTTAAACTATCCTCACCTCAGACACCCAGCTTTGAATCTTCATACTCACCGGTCTCGTGTCGCAGGACGACTTTTGGTCATAATGCAAAGTTGGGAAGTTTTTCGGGCCCGAAGAGTATAGCATCAAGAAAAAAGATTGCAGGTCCTCCTCTAGCTATTCGACCAGCTGGGTATCGCGATACTCCAGTCTATTCAAAAACAGGAACGCCCTTACTCGACAATCCATATGGTGCCGAGGAGGGAACCTGCACACGATGCTCCGAGGGTGTAGCCTGTACTACTTCTTGCATTATCGATGACTACGAAGGATTCAGTGATTCGAGTTCAGGTAGCAAGTATGACTCTGACTACTCGAAGAACAACGATGAGGAAAGCGAGGCTTCTACACCCATTTCCAAAAGGCGAAGGAATTCTAGCTTTTCTTTCAAGTGTATGGGAGAGGCTTACAGCGAAACATCGTCTTGGTTTGGAAGTCCAGTCAGACAGAGGAAGGATCCATTCTCGAGAAATCTACGTACGGTTGTCGACAGAGTATCAGAGCATCGCTCGAGCGTGGACATTGAAGAATGGCTTAGTGATAGTACCAGCATGTGCGAGAGCGATACCGAGGAGAACGATGATTTCTTCGTAGGTTCCCCATATATATCTTTTTTCCCTGAAAACCGTTTCTAACCTTATCTAGGCGTGTGCAACTGCTCTTGCTCCAGCTAAAGCACAGGTAGTTCATGTCAACGTGAAGCCATCACCTCCATTGTCTATCACAATTCCACCAAGATCATCTTCAGTCCCGCGCCGAGTTAGTCGATTGAATCTCTCTAATGATTCCACTATCCGTCATTCTAAATCATTCACCAAAGAAAAAGAAGAATCAATGTCATTGAAGCAATCATCTACCAAATCTAGCCGCCAGTCAGTTTCTACTATTAAAGGGGATCTCGCTATGACCAGTCCACCAGCTACTCCCGAACCACCTGTTGTATCTACTGTACCTAATTTCAGTCGGCAACCCACCACAAGTTCCCAGACCGAACACAAACGCGTCACACAGCTCCATGCTCCAGAACCATCTTCCATTTCATCAGCTCCTCAATCTTTTTCAGACATAATCTCGACCATCGAAGATTCCACCATCAATTTTCCTTCAAAAATGCTTTTAGCTGATACCCCTTGTGTATCAACCATTCGTTCTCATCTTTCTTCTGCAAAATCCTCCCCTCAAGGATCCAAACCTAAACCGAAACCAAAATCTCTCAAAGTTCACATTCCATCAACATCATTCTCCTCCTCAACCAGTTCACTCGACCGTCTTCTCCGAACCTACCCTCATCAGCGTCCCCAAACCATCTGCTACTCTCCCATCTCCGCAGCAACAAGCATCTACTCACCTCTCGACATTGATACCCCTCTTACCCCACCTTTCTCTCCTCCACCACAATTCTCATCTTCATTCCAAGCTACGACTACCAAGCCAAATCTCAATCCTCTTCGATCTATCTTCCCTCATTCTTCCGACTTCCTTCTCTCTTCTCTATACGCCTACATCACAAGCTATACCTACCTCACTACTCTCCCATCAAACGCAATTCCCTCATCCTCCAAATCCAAATCCGCCTCCTCGCACCCTTCCTCGCATCCTCACTCCCGCCTCCACCGCACTCCCTCCTTCACGCGCTCCTCCTTCGGCATCCCCGCCAAAGCCGCCTCCACCCTCGGAATCAACATCGAGGGATTACGCGGTGGTATGGGAAGCAAGGGGAAGACTTCTTGTTCGAAGACGACAACAACGACGAGGAAAGAGGAGCTAGAGGCAGCTGTCTTGAGCTGCATTGGGAAGTTGCTGGAGGGGATGGAGGGGGTGAAGAATGGTGCGGCGGCAGAGAAGAAGGGGAAGAGGGGAGAGAAGGCACAAGAGAGGGAGAAGTTGGAGCCGTGGATGGTGAGGAGTTTAGTCGAGGTGGTGAGAGGGGGTGAGGGATTCTGAGTTTTCATTTGCCGGCTTTTTATTTCATTTGTTTTTTGGTGTATTGGAACTTGGGAGCGAGCGGGATACGGCGAACTAATTTGGGTCTTCTCTCTTTTTCTTCGTTTCTTGTTTATTGTTTATTGTTACTTTGGTATTATCTTAGCGCGGTGTTCGGGTCTAACGTGGGAAGATCGGGGATTTATGGGAAAAGGAAAGATGAATCGACGGACAGGACAGGACAGGATGGATTGATGGGGCAGATACTGATTATCATCTTTAGCATGGCGCGGGGGAATTTGCTATATTATATCCATATCATATCATTCATGGATAAGCATGATAAAAAAAGAAGAGGACTCATATAGAGGATCTTAGATAATGGAATCGCATTAGGAATAGAAATTCATATATGATTGTATTATTACCTCTGCTGTGCTCTTTGGCTTCCTTGGGTGAACTGGACTATGGTATGATATAATCTTGAAGTTGTTTTGGTATGAGCACAAATGCTGAGAAGAACGAAATTACCCAATCGAGCAATTCTGCAAATCGCTGCTCTCATCGGAAAGATATGTTAATGGAGCGAAGGAGCTATCTATCATTTCAATCCCGACAGGAATAGCATCAAACACGCGTCCTTCTGACCTCGACTTCTCTCACATGAATATTATTACCTTAAAGTGACCGGTTCTTGATGTCGCGGTGCTGGGCATGGCGGGGAGTAGGTGGAGGTGGAGGTGTATATATGTATACGTTGAAGGGGGATGGTTCAAAACGTCGGCTAGATCTGTTTGAAATATTCTCGAAGGACGACTTATCCCATCCCACCCCAGCTTTGACCCAGCTTTGAATCAATCAAAATTTGAAGACAATATATTTTTTGATAATCATGTTACGTCATCCCACTTCCAGTAGAGAACTACTGGACTCGTTATGCCCTGGTGGCGCAGTGGTAACGCGTTTCACTTGTATCTTGGAATATAAGGCAATGAAAAGATTCCCAGGTTCGAGTCCTGGTCCGGGCATATTACGTTTTAGATAGGCATTTTCTTTTTTGCAAATTTCCTAAAGCCATCTAACACTTCAAATAGTTTTCTCGTCTAAAATTTAAGGTGCGTATATTCACGTGGATATGTTGTTGCTATGTGCATGGATCTTAACCTTATCTTTTTAACATCGCGACTTATATTCAAGGACTCAAAACAATAAACAATGAAAAGGATAGTCCACTTGTATGTCGCTCGTTGCTCTTCACCAGTTTTTTGGCTCTTGCACGGCTTGAATTGATTGGGTGTTACTGATTGTCTTTATGATCAACACCAACACTATGCATTCTGGGCGCAACGCGGTGATTGAGGTACGTCTTTCCTCGCGTAAGCTAGTGATGGCTTCAACTCTTGTGGTTGTGCTATATGCGATGCTAATTATGGTATTAGATGTTGCGATAGAGAGATCTCTCCGAAGAACACGGTAGTTAGAAGACGAGCCACCACCTTATCAAGAATTATCGCACACTCGACTTGACTTGGGTCAGATTATCTCCAGCTTTTACAAGGACTTGTACAACATCGCTTCGATATAGAAGGCATTCATCGAGGAACCATGGTGCAGCAAGCGGAGGAGGCACGCCTACACCCATGTCTTTGATTGAAGATTCAACCCGAGATAAGCATTCTTCATTTTCCCACCACAACCTTCCCGTGGCTCTTGTTTAGGCCTTACAGAAATCAATGACTCCGATTCAGACGCATTACTGTGACTGCGCAATTCAAACACTCGACCACTCATTGCGTCTTGAACTAGACAGTGGCTGCAACGTGATGTTCACAAGGCAGCGAGGGATTTGAACATCAAACACGCGAAAGCGAATCAACAGTGGAGATTGTCACAGATTGGTAGCTGCTAGACAAATGGAGCATTTTGGAATGCGTATTGATGACGAATTTGCACGCAGAGAGCGGACCTGCCGGTAGAGGGCGTCGAGAGTTACATTACCAGAATACCTAGGCCCCTCACCCAGGACAATGAACAACGCAACGCAACAGCAGAAGCCCACGAGGACAATCTCGCAATCTTGTATTTGTGATGGTATTATATACCGGTCCTGATGCTTTTTTCGATCGTATAGCTGCTGCTAGTTACCTCCCCCTTACTGGAGTCTCCCGGACGTTTCATTCTTCTCATTTTTGCCACATCTCTATGACTATGCTAAGATACATAGAAAAGTTCCCGCAATGAGACCCCAGGAAAAAATAGGCTTCATTGCAGTCAGGATGTCCCTTGAGCGAAATCGACCTCTTCTCGTCGTATCGCTTACGCTTCTTACATTGGGATGACGACTACGCAACAGCGCCTGAAGATGAAAATTTGAGCATTGACATATCATAAATGTATCAAATGCCTTGGACTTTGGAGGTGAGAAGGGGAGATGGAGTCAAGGACGCAGTGCCGCCATTGTCCGTTCAGATATGAGAGAATGCGCTTTCCGCTATCATTGGAAGGTTAAAACTCTGCGGTTTGGGGACAGCGCGAAATCCACATTATTCGCGTAGCACAAGATGTCATTCCAAGTAGCTGCTCGCTCGTTGGTAATGAAAATCTTGGTCAAGTCGATATCCCTCAATTTAGTTTGATCTTTCCTGGTTACTGCAAGTTACATGATCCTAAAGGCACATGCACAGCTCTGATTGCTGAGATGAGGAGATGTTGATTCCTATTGACGCAACTGCCCTGTATATATGCTCACCAGAGAAAGCACAATTACCTATGGGTAGTGTCCGATTCAAGAAGCCAATGCTCGAGTACCTTAAGTCGAGGTTAACATCGAAGCAGTAAGCAATTACTACTTCGATGCTTAGCAGTATTTTCATCACGCCTCAATATTGTGACTTCAGACTAATTGGTTGGTACCTGTGGCTGCTATATAGACTGTATGGTACTATGGGCATCATGATCGAATTCCAAGGGTGCCCTATACAGGCGCAAGGCATTGGGACTTCCGCAGCTAAGTGAGCCGTGGTGTATCGAAGTGCGCTTAATGATAGAGAGAGGGCCATATATTGCATCAAGTATGTATGGGCACAGGTTTGAGCGGCACGGGGAGTTGGTACATTACTACATGGCTAAGCGCGCCGTCGAGAGATTCGAGGTGCGCCTGTGCGCCTTGACGGCCCCAATGCACTTTAAAATTCATGTGTATTCATCTAATTTCGTTTCAATTTACCATCAGCGTAGTTTTGGCGCACCACACCACACGGGCGCCTGAATATATCGATACTATCCGGCTTCGCGACGAGTTTCTTTCTTTCCCGAGTCAATCAATGTATCCTATCTTCTTTTCAAAGTTTCGCCATCCTACCCAATCCTCCTCGAGACTTCATCCTCCATTGCGTCCCCCTGTTCTGCGGCTCTCGAACCAAGAACCAGCTTTTACTCAACTCTTCACTCCCTCCCCATCTTTCCATATGCGCATGAACGATTCCTACGTCCTTGAATCCCAACGAACGAAACATTTTGACAGACGATGGTCGAGTGGCAACCCACGTCCGACGACCAGCTTCATCTGCGATTTGATTACAATGATGCGTAAGAAGACTACCGATTCCTTGCTTTTGAGCTACGGGCAGAATCACTGTACCTCTACGGTCTACAACACATGTTAGCTGTGGTATCAAAAAGCGCAATCTTACGATGAACTCATACGGAAGTCTTGCTTTGGGTCGTAGCCATGCTCGCCGGTTCCAGTATTGATGTGGGACATTTCCTTCCAAGCATCCATTTTGAACCCCTTAGGTGGTGGTGGGATATGCTCCGGATCGGTAGAATTGCACGTTTCTTTCAGTTCCTTGGAGATGGGCTTTATAGTCCATGGCCATTGAAGGGCACTCACACCTAAGATCTCCCTATTGATCTGTCAATAACGCACTCATGCATCACAGCTTGAATCTTGGGGAGATTAGCATACCCGTCATCGCTCTTCACGACATACAAGGTTATGTCGTCTATTGAGTAACGCATACCAATAAAGGCCATTAACCAAGTGTGTTCATCCTCTGGCGATACATCTCTAAAAATGACTTTCCAAACCTCGTCGTTGTGGTATGCTTTTGATACCAGGTATGTCAAGACTGCAAAATCATCCTTAGTCCCTTCGGTGACTGTATAGGTTTGTGACATAATGCCTTCGAAAGCGTCCTACGTTTTCGATGATGATTTTCTGTTGCTTCTGGCAGGTACCAGTCTTGCTAATGCGGTCGTTTGCCAATGAATAAGATCAGTCTCAAACTTGTGAAGGAAACTCGCAATTTATACATTCGGAGTATCCTACAGTCCTATCATTGCGTTCAGCTTTGCACGCACAGGCAGCTGTTGCGAGCAACCAACAATATTAATCCACCAATATCATTTTGGGTAGGACTTCCGGCCATACGAAAGATACGTAGATTCTTTCCTTGTATCTGAAATCAGCACTTGCTTATTCCAGTAATTCGTATACCAGGTCTTGCTCTTCATTCCAGAATTATCTGTGTAAACTGCAAACATTTGAGTTGTTGGTCATCATGTCGACCACCTTCTTTAACCCCAACCGGATACAAGATAACGAGATTATCGGTTTTGCCCAATACTCTTGTCTCATTGTTCACTATATGATTTGCTGACTGGTTACGAGAAAATAGTGAGTGCAACGTGAGTGCAGCCAGTTGTACCAACTGTTTGCTTTCACTGCAACCGTTGGCCAGAAATTCGGAATATAGTAGTGCTGAGATCACATCTATCGTGGTCCTAAATTTACAGGCCTAGTCGCAACAGTTGGATGACTGATAACTTGCAGCTCCTATTAGCCTTCGACTCAAGGTCAGGCCTTAGGAAATACATACACGCTGAAATTTTCCACTAGCTATACAGCTTAAGTTGACCAGCACACCATAAGTCGCTTTCCCAAGAGCCTTTCTATAATATCTGCTGGGCACACGGAGTGATTATTCAACTACATCTTTCAAATGTCCTGTGATAGTCCTGGTCGGTATTTATTCTCTCCTACTTGATTGTCATTGTTGGTCTTGGGTTTGTTTCCGGCATCTGAACATTAATCTCTTACACACTTCTGTTGCGAACCTGTAAAGAAGTAATCTTCAAGCAGAGCTCCTGGAAACCTGTCGCAGGTACGCTGCGACAATATCACAAGACACAATGATAGACATCAGTTTCGCGATAACTGCCATGCTCTGCTGCCTAGTGGTTCCGCGGGCAAGGAAGCGACAACGATGATGGGCACAGACATAACATTGAGCTTTAAACGCCACATAGTTCTTAGAACAAGTGCCAAGAGAACTATCCATCCTGCCATCATCCTCGTCGCGGGCGGTGTGAAACTCCAAAAGTGACGCCACTCTAGAGAAGTGACAATTACGGCTTATGTTTCACAGGCGGCTGGCTGTTATCGTTCCTTAACTGCGGCCATCCGATCTGTGAGTGCAGCACACTTTAAGGTTAATTCACATCACGAATCTTCAGATCCCTTACTCGAGCTATCCGCTGCGGATAATCGCAAACATGGGGCCGTTGTAACATCGAAGGATCGCCAGCCCCCACCCTCGGATCTCGCGGGGAGCAGCTAATTTCCGACATGCATTTTTGATTTCTTTTGATTTCTTTTGTTGTTTCAAAACGTTTGCTTTACGCACCAGTCGAATTTAAAGCTATGATCCTTCACAAATCTGCTTGAAACACGCGAATAAACAGGCTTTTCGTAGACTACTGTGGAGAATTGTTATCCATCTTTGTATGATGGAGGATGATTCGATCATTCGAAATCACATCCCCCTTAAATTTGGCAATCATGCTTATCTCTGTACGATATCAATTTAGATGGGCGCCACGGTGAATAGCAGCGCCTTGTGTTATGTTGTTCAGGATACAACGAAGAGGCATGTATATTTCATCACGCCCATTCCACCTCCATCTTTTCAAAGCTTTATTCACGGCAATTTTGGAAAAGACAAACACTATCTTTAATTTCCAAGCACAAAACTCACGACCTTACCATATCTCAAAATGGTCTCTCCAGCAGCAATTCTTCTACCCCTCTATATCTATCCTCTCCAGGGTGCTTGGGATTTCGTTACTACGGCAGTCGCCAAGTATCCTGATATCCCTTTCAATATTATTATCAATCCAAACACTGGCCCAGGTGTTACCAACGCCTATCCAGCATCTGACTTCATCGACGCTGTCGCTTCCTTGAACATCCATCCCAATGTCAACCTTCTCGGCTACGTCGATACAGTCTACATGAGCAAAAGCACGGACAAAGTAGCCACAGAAGTGGAGACATGTAGGCAATCCCCCTCTAACCTATTCTTAACCTCATGGCTCATAATTCTCCTAGACAAATACTGGTCCACCTACACCAAAAAAGACATCCACCTCGACGGCATCTTCTACGACGACATCCTCGACACCTGGACTAGCGACTCCTCAACCTACTACACCACCATCGCTACGCACGCCCACGCCCTCAACCTCACCGTCACTTTGAACCCCGGCACCACCGTCCCAGATCAGTTCTACGCGCTCGCGGACAATATCCTCGCACTGGAAAACGACTATGCGGATTTTGCGGCGGGCAGGGGTGGGGATGTTGCGAAGATTGATGAGAGCGTGATGGGTAAGAGCTCGGTTATGTTGAGGGAGTTCTCCGGGTCGGAGGAGCAGATGAAGAGTTTGGTGAAGAGTTGGGTGGGAGATGGTGTTAAGGGCGTTTTTGTGACGAGTGGTGGGTATGAGGCGGAGGGAAGTGTTTGGGATCAGTTCGTTGAGGTGGTGGATGAGGTAAATGTGGGTCAGTGAGTATGAGGTGAGGTGTGTTTTTGTGTTTAAAGATGGAAAGGAGTTCAGTGTAAATATTTTACTTTGGCAGCTGTTTGGTTGCGAGGGATCTCAAAAGTCGCTGATTTAGATTGGTCTGGGCGTGGTTGAGACGGGTTAGTTGCGTAGAAGAATAAAGAGATCTCACGATTATGGTTGTTGTTCGGTACATACATGCTTGGTAGCGATAAGTAGATATCATGAAATAACGAAGGAGACACTGCACCATCAAGGGTTCCAGTTTACTCCGTCTTTATTCTTGTGATGTTCGTCTTCGGTTGGTTCTGTCAGAAGACATAACACAACTTGCCATGATACAATCCCCACGAGAACATCTGAAGCATGTATTATTGAAAGGGTGAAACATATTTATTTGAGTTGCATATCTATTCGATGCGTGAAGTCTAAGTAAAGTACATGGCTTACCTTTAGGATGCTTATGATATTGGCAGTCTCTCGATACTACCCAGAGGGTCTTTCTTCACCGGGCTTCTGATGAGTCTCACGACATCTCAGGCAATATCCTCATTCTCCAGAAGTCCAACAATATCGTCCTCTGTATATGTGAACCCCTTTACCTCACTATCTTCTTTTGAGTGTCCCAACGGGATTCCCTTGTCGTCCCGGCCGTGAAGCCACCAGAACATAGTTTCGATAGTGTATCTTCGCAATGGTGAATCTTCACCTGTATGATCATTAACCTTCCGAATTATTTTAGTGAAAGGTAAAGCAATACTTTGCATATCAACTCTCCTTATAAGATCCATGACGCAGTCCATTAGATCCTCCAAACATAGCTTCTCCGCCAAAAAAAATAGACATCTGCTGTACGCCAAGACTCCTGTACCATTGCTATTCCTTTCTCAGGTATATCGATCATTTCCAAAGCTGGAAGCGTATTGGTATACACCCATCCAAGCAGCACATCGAAAGCCTCGACGGAATCGTCAGGGAACTTCGCACCAAGTTCCTCGGCTTCTTTAAATCCGCCGTTAAACATTTTGTCAAAGTAAGGGACTTTGTGGCAAAGAATACGTTTGTGGACCCGCATATGCTTTTCATCTTTTCCAATGTATAAGTCGACCATTTCAGTCCCCATGGTTCTATGGAAGCCAAAGAATAGCCTTCGCAGAGGATTGCCAGAGGTTGAGAGTGTACCTACTCCGAGAAGAACTTCCTGCTGCTACCAAATGAAGGAATGCTTGATGCCATGCCAGCGCTCGATGCGCCCTCGTCTTTCGGGCGGCTACACTGTCTTCGATGGAAGCGATACGAGGCTGCGCAGATATCGAGAAAGTCGATTGCCTAGGCCTATGCCTATGCCTGTGCTTCCTTCCCAAATTGCCGCCGAAGATGTTCGGCCAGATTGCGAAACCCGGTCGAGGTATTGTAATGAATATGGATAGGATGTATCGCAGAGTGCCAGAGGGGTTCTTGAAATGATTGGGTTGTGTTTCGTCGCGCGTCGGCGATTATGATACATGTATAGGACGAGCTTCGTCGGATGCTGGCAGGAACGGGTGTTTTCGAAGTCTTGATATCGCCATCGTGTGACTGATAACGGATTGTATAATTCACTGGTGTCTTCCTTGATGTCGCCCTGGCTTTACAGAAGATCTGCGAGACACAGAAGTGGGCGAGGTACCGTACAGGCACGACAGGTACAGTACAGTGACGCAGACCTGATGCACAGGCCACAGCGTGTGGATCTCACGCTCTAAGCTAAGCTTTCTGGCCGCCCACGGGCCCTTCATCCCTACTACACTCTACAGATTTGCCTACAGATTTACCCCACCAGGAGAAAAACATCAACAACCTCATTTCTACTTCATAGGGAAACAAACGATCTCTACTGCACATTCCTCCAGAAGCTTCGTTCATCTTGGGATATTGAATATTGATCCAGCCCTCCTCCTTCCATAGCCTTACCACAACACAAGTCGCTCGTGCTCCGGTAAGGAAGACGCTGCCATTGCTCATCCCCTAAAGCACAACCATCCTGATCTTCCTAGCTCCGCAATACAAACACGCTGGAGTTAGCACATCTTCAAGACTTCTGTCCTCTCACCGCTGCATATCCACAGTCGTGCATTCGAAGAGAAACCACGTATGAGGTGATGTGATGGCGTGGCGACGTGCTTGCTTCCAGCGCGACTTCTTGCTGGTTTAGAGTTCGCCTTATGTCTCTCGCGACGTTCGGGTTCTTGTCCTCCTTTCCTTCTCCTTAATACAAAATGGGTCATTCGTGGCTCAACCAATGAGCTCAACGGTCAGTGCTGTCAATGGAAGGGCTTGAGGAGGGTTGGATCAGGATAAGGCCCTTTATGATTATGTCTCGATGAATCTTGACTCTCATAAGGGATCAGATATGTTGTAGCCGAGCAGTAATTCGGAGGCACCTCATGGCTGGTTAACCTTTAGCGATAACTCGCTGTATGAATGAATACCGAGCTTTGCCTACCAGTGTTACTGCACTATGCACTTGGAATCCTCGGTCGATATGTACACGATTGAGCGCAAGACGAATTTGGAATGTGGCTATTTTCTCTTCAGATGAACTATTCGGACGTCAGGGCTGACAGCGAAACGTACAAGAAATGGCTTCTCTCGATCAGCCGGACCAGTTAGTTTGTTCAAAAAGGATTGTTGAGCCGCAACACACTGCTGCTCCGATCTAGCCATGTGTTTTCCCAAGCTCTCGCCAGGTCTTTTGTAAGCTTATCTTCATTGCGCCCATTTGAGCTTCCCAAACTGGACATTACATTGCTGTCACAGCCCGATCGATATGTTGAGGCATGTCCACCACGCGGTGTGATAAGCGCTGTTACCACTCTGTTATGCCGTATCGAGTGAATGACAGGCATTTACAGTTCCCTCTCCGCAAAAAAATATTCTTCTACATGTGGCACAGTTGACCGTAATGGGAAGCTATTAGTCCTCTGGTAGTATCAGCACGACACCCTTGCATCTGTGATGACTTTCATTTGTTGACTGTTTCGTGGCGCAGGATCTAATCGCTTGACTTCCAATCATGTTCAGTCTAAAAACGAACACCGCTGCACAGATTCTGCAGTATATATTGATTTTCGTCCCACTGCGCCTTGAATCTAGCAGCAACGACTTAATATGGGAGCACGAGGAGCTTATGCGTTGAACATTTCCATATTCATCTGATCGCTATTCCTTTCGATTTGTTTCAGGAATATGCTATTCCTTTGATTCCTTTCTTCACAAATTTACATGTCATTCTTTACTAATACCCCGCGCCGCTATGGTCTCTCCCCTACGCATCTCTAGTGAGGCGCCAGAGGCCGTTCAAGACGATCAATCTCCGTATCGCAATTCTCGAGACAAAATTTTTGTTCGTTCATATTCCAGAGCGAATTCCTCTAGAGCAACTCAACCATTAGTTGGCCATGCATCCAAGTCTGTCAACGATATCCCATCTCAGAATAATCCACGATTGAGAGAACATGCGTTGCAATCGACATATTCACCTCAAACAAAATCCAAGAGGAACATTGGTCTAATTCCGTTGTGTCTTGTGGCTGTAACCGCGTTTCTAGTCGGGGGAGCAATTGGAGGGGGAATTGGTAGTTGGGCAGGGAAGCATGCTGGCGCCTCAAGGTAAGTTCTTGAACGGCGATAACATACATAGATCCATAAATAGAATGCTAAGATTGATCCGCAATTCAGTACTTCAAACTCCAAATCTACTAGTACAAGCCCATGCAATCCTTCAACCACCACTATGGTCGTCGACTTCGCATCATACTGTCCCTCCATCAATAATCATACATACATAACACCGGCACCGGCAGTCCAATTTCTCATAGCGTGTTATACGGATATAACACCGTCTCCGGGGGAAGATATCGAATTAACGAACGTCACTACGAGAAGTTTGGATGAGTGTATGAACGCCTGTGCGACATACAATGATGGGCAATGTCAAGCTGCGACTTGGATACAATCTTCGCCGACCCGGCCACTGATGAACTCGAAATGCTTTCTGAAGGCCAATAAAGGGGTTTCAGTCGGTCTAAATTCCACGGAGACGGTGGCGACAAGTGCTTATCGGTTACCATCTTGAGGCTCCTCAACTGCATAGTCTATTGCATGGCTATTTGCCCTCTCTGGTTTTTTGTTTATGCATTGATGTGGCGATTTCCTGCATTTGCATTCGGCAAGTCGAAGTGCTTGATTGTCGAACCTTTCTGTTGTATTATTATTTTCTGTTAACTCGATGGGAGGCATCACACAGCCTTGAGAATCATGCGCTGTATACTGTACATTCGTTACGGAGTTAATGTCGAGTCGAATCGACTGGGGGCCAGGAAAAGTCTGACATTCGTTCATAAAGTATGATGGTGATGGAGCCAGCTACTCTTACATTGGTGGTGGATAAAAAGATAATGATTAATGTTTGTTGAAAAAACCTTTCGTTCCAAGTTCAACTGGATCATTATCATATTACATTATATAGATGATGTATAAATCTTATGGCTGGATAGCGGCAGTTCTGCTTTCCTACCCTCCCAAACGTCTATTTGGAATCAAGCTAGCTCCGACCCTCCAGCATTGCTACCATTCATATTCCTGCCCAACGTACAGCTACTAGCTTAGGATATCACTGTTTCTTGTCTGCTTCAACAGCGCTGAAACAACATATCTTTCCCACTCTGCTGGCGCGCAAATTTTGAACAATCAGATTTGAATTAATATTTAAAGGACCATATCTTCAGTATGTGGTCAGTTTGACGACCACAATCTTTCATTCATATTCTTGAGCAGACGTACTCACATTGTTATCATGAGCGCGGAGTCTACAACGTATATGTATATTCTCACCTACTTTGACAGGACGGATGCACTTTGCGAGTCCTTGAAAAAAATTATTCTGGAGGCTGAGATCACAAGGCAGCAAATGGGGTGTCCAGCTGCAAGCAACCACGTAGAGGAAATGTTTCGACTCATCGAGGCCATGAAATCTATAGTACAACAACAGCAGAAGCAAGATAACGACTCCAAAGGCCACGTAAATGAACCATTTATGTGGCAGATAGAGGACCCAATGAAGAGTCTCAAAACACAGCGCCGCGAAGAAAGGGAAGACTTCGATAGCTCGGATGTTAATTGTACGGAACAAGAAGAAGATGTTAAATACTCCCGGCTCAAGAGAAATCCTCGTGTTCACAAATCGGGTGTTTTGCATGGAATGGATGAAGCGGTGTCTGGACCGGCCGGTCTGTACGTAGATGGAATTCAAGGAGCAGGGAAAGCCGCTCATCGTCGTCATCATCGTCGCCATCAAGCTCGCCATCAAGAACGCTGATCGAGTGAGGGGATTTCGTGGCATGAGATCGCTCTAGTTGCACGCCCTTCTCGTTCATTCCATATATTCAGAATACCCAAAAGGTTCGTGTGCTCCTTTCTGCAGAAGGACTTCGATACCGAGCGATAACTTGCCCTAGGACAATCTTTTTACTTTACATGCCTCAGTCCCGATTTTTGGTAGTCCCTCCTCAGCTCTTTTCAGATTGGCCTCCTAAGCATCGTTTAGCACACCCCCCTTGGCAGTATCTGCCACATTCATCAACACTTATGTTTCTCATGTTACCAACCTCCTACAATCTCAATCGAATTACCTACCACTTTTTCTTTGAACACGAACAGTTTCCATATTCCTTCTCCCAAGTACAATCACCCGTAAATTTCATACACTATATGGATCGCGCAAATGTAGGGCGTGTTCATTCGTTAATAAATTGACTTTTGGTCAACGTCCCCCTATTTTTGGAAACATTTACCTAAACATGCGAGTTCAATTGACCTTGGTCTTTAAAAGGCATAATGGCTTCATAGACATCGATACGAACATGTTGCCGACCCTTGATGGATGGAGTGTGGCTTCGAGAATATTACCCCGAGATTCGGGTCCTTCCCAACTGCGGTCATGGGCTATACAGAAAAGATGTAGAACGAGCAAAGGAATAAGGATGATACTTCCAAACAAAGGCTCTTTGAGTTAAAGAACAACACTGATTTTCTTTGCACCATTATTTTCTTCCTAGAAAACCTCTGAACAATAACATATTTCACTCTGATGCCCAAAAAACAGACTAGAACAATGTCGTCGTTCTTGATACTCTAGACTTGACTTGAGTATTATGATATATCGCTTCTACCTTGTGGCAATTTTTATTTTATTTTTTATTTCACATTCCAAATCTTTCAAACACGAATAGACACCTTCATCATGCCATTCACCTTGCCGCTCACCTTGCCATTCTCTAAATCGAAAAAAGAGTCACTGGACGAGGCGGCCAGAAAACAGAAGTTGTTTGCCGATAGGAAAGCCTAAGTTGAGCTCGATATAGCTGACCATTTAAAGCAGGTTGATCTTCATTTAGTAACAATAAGGATGAGGCATTCGATCTTTATATGAAAGATATGGATAGATACCATGATTATTACTATGAAGTACTGAAAAGGTACCGCGATTGGGGATGGCAATTACGAGAACCACTAGGACAGGAACGACCGTCGGCAATTAATAATGGGACGTCAAAGGAGGGCAACGGTGGTGAAGTGGTAGAACTATCTACTGCAAGTTCTGCGAGTCTATCAAAGCCTCCTGTCGCTCAACCACTCCAGGCCACCGTCGCTCAAACACCACAGGTGCATTTCACAAGACCATCGCAAGCTGACTGAGACTTCCCCCAAAGCAGAACTTACTTCGTTGAAGCTCACATCTATACGCTACAGTTATCCGATCCGTCTGTAACTAGTCATCTCAACATCAATCTCATTTGTATCATCACACCTTATTCCCTTCCCATGATCTCATATGCGCTTGCAAAGTTAACACAAACATATTTCAATACCATTAGCATGATCTGCTCCATCTCAATGCGCCCGATATATTTGATATTTTCTATTGTCTCAGAGCAAGATGGCTGTCCTACTTTTCATTCTATCCGCCATAATATTCGGTCGTCGAGTAGTTCCGACTTGGCCGTTCGTACACTGCCCCTTTCCCCAGCGAATTTGTGCCGAAGCCACCGTCTCCGGCTGCATCGCCGTTGGTGATTGAACTTCATGTTCTCTTCAGATAAATGGTGTCGCATCGACGGAAATATATGTGTCCGCCATGCTGAATAGTTTTTGAGGGTGTTACGACGCAACGATAGGAAGAATTGCAGCTGGTGGTTTAGGGAACATTTTAACGCTGACAGGATACAATATACGATCGGCTAGTGAACCCCTAAGATAAGTGACTGTAGCGGAAATAGCGCCTTAACAGAAATAAGCAGTGGCCCCGACTCGCCGACCGCGGCATAAATTCTCGTGTCCTTCGCGCGATGCAAGATACAACATGATCTACGCTTCGTATGCGCAGAAACATAGTCGTCGGCCTCACGGCAGAATACGATGGCCTATTTCCACATAAATCTCTGTGGCTGGGGCGGCTGAGCACTGCGCATTTTCAATTGGCTTCAGGCATTCTAGGTACCAGCCTAAAGGTTACATCGGACATGCTTTTTGTCGCAGAGAGAGCGCTCACGCCGCGCGCGTACAGGCCATGAAAAAAGAAATCAACAGCCATTGTCTCACAAGCACGAACAAGTCGAGAAGGCAAGAGTGTGGGAATCGAAACGAAACTCGATTCTATGAATTGATACACACGAAGGAGTTAAAAGCCGCTATGCACCACTTATGCTCGCAAAATCACGCCCAATCTACCAGAAGAAACACGAAATTCAGTCAACCCATCGATCCATCAATTTCACCATGTTACCATCCATGTATTTATATCCCAACGCTAGACCACACCCGTCCTTCAGTGTAGTTCCACTGCAACACTAAGCCATGAGTCCGACAAAAGCAAGTGCGACGATTGCGACAGCGCCTTTGGAGAATTGCTTGACCGTTGGACCGGCGCCGCTTGACGAAGAAGCGTTCGCAGCCGAACCGGTGGCTGTGGCCGAACCGGAAGACTTTCCGCTGGAAGTTGATTTAGAAGCAGCAGTGGATTGAGAAGACCCTGAAGCCGTTGAGTTGCCAGTGGCTGCTGGGCCAGCTCCTGTCGTTGTAGCAGACCCAGATGAAGGCGCCGCGGACGAAGTGGTGGCGGGGAAAAGAAGAGTACCGGAAGATCCACCCAGATAGGTAGAGCCGGCAGATGCGCTGACCGGTTCCCAGCTGGCGGAGAAGGGATCGGTACCGTCGGTACAACTGTAGTCGAGGCCATTGGAGGCAGAGCCAGCTTTGAAGCAAGAGGTCCAGGTATCTTGAGCGCTGCCAGTAAGGTTGCAGTAGCTGTAGCAACCATCGAAAAATGTGGTGACGGGAGCTGAACCACAGCAGCTGGCCAACAGACTCTGGGCGGCGGAGTTGGAAGTGATGTTGCTGACGGCACAGACATTCGCGAAGTCGTCACTTCCCAATGCGGTAGTTGGGAAGAGCATTGGGTGGTTTGCGAGTGAGCAGCTCATCTTGACGACTTGGCTATGTGATTCGAAGTGATGGTTGAAAAGGTATCGAGATTTTTGAATTTAAAGAAGTAGAGGTTTAAGTTCAAAAGGTGGAAAGAACGAGACAGGTCTTGGCTTAAATAACTTCAACGTAAGTTAGATAATGTGGCGGGAGCAATTTTAAAGTCAGCAGAGAGACTAACCAACACGATGACCAACACGGTAACCAACACGATAACCAACGGAGCTGAGTGAATGGGCAGTAGACTAAAGTGCAGCGCAAGTACAGCAAAGTGAATTATGAGAGGGGCTCCACCAGGAAATGGACAGAAGAAGAATGTTGATGAGGAAGTCTTGGAAGGTGGAAATGTAAGGATTGTATATTCTTTTTGAACGTTCTTTTTTTTACCCCCAAAGTTTCTTCTGCCCTCTCAGCTAGCATAAAGCAACATGATGGCGTGGTTGGTAGGATTCTATTAATACGCAAGTGTGGTCAGACGCAATTACCGGTACACAGCAAAATGGTTATGTCCAGGCTGTGCACAGTCGCAGTGAATGTCGTACCTTGCAGGCTTCCACAGGACGATGCTTCAATGATACGATGGACTCAATTTGCCATTGTCTGCTTCCCTTAAATCGGTAACGAATAGTACGCCAAAGCTCCCGTAAAGGTATGGACGTGTGGTTACCTCGAATTCCCAAAAGGGGCAAGTCTGACTACTGGAAGGAGCTTCTATGCGCGAATCAAGCTCTTTCGCGTCAATCCTTCGCATCCGCCGCTGTTTAGCATGCACCAATTGCTCTGAAAATAACTTTTTAAGCCTAATCCCCCCCTGTGCTGAGGTATTACTAACTGAAATGTAGGAATGAGCAAAGGCCCCCAATCTGATGACCCTTCTATTGTTCCATTACTATTCAAATCCATCCGACGCCGATTTCCGTATGGGATTGCCTTACACGATATCGATGTGGTTATCCGATGTTGTTATCCGATGTTGTGCCCGGCGTTGATTTGAGCTTGCAACGACATTGCACTTTACACACGCTACCGTTGAAGCAGAAGCTGTAAGCCAAGAGTCATACCGAAGAGATTTGACGGAATGTTTTTATTACACGATTCGTAAGCACGAATTCATCGTTACTGTGAGATTGCTTGGTTGCGGTTGCTGCGTTGTACAGCCATTCAATCTCGAAAAGTAACCCCAACAATGAAGATCTTTACTGGTGTAGTTTCCAACAGTTGGTCTCTCATCAATGCTGCAGTATCAATTGTCACTCATCTCAGCCTGCTGCTTGACATGTACAAAAACCGTTGCCTCGCGCGAGTAGTCAAGGCTTGCATTTGCGGGGATTTTCTCAAACGTTCAAGCATAAGCACAAAGTGACCAGTGCGGACCTAGCTTTCCCCTTCTGTACCTGAAAGTCATCGCCACTAAATCTCTTGTTCTTTCGCTTCACTGGCCATCTTACATGCGGCCGCATTTAAGATTAAATTTCCCTTGCGTCCACACTCTTCCTTCAGCATCCTTATGTAACCCTATCTCCACTGCCTGGCTTACAATTGAAGAGTAGAAGTATCTATTCTTGAACTACTTTCCCTTTTGGATCTAGTACCCAATCACGCTTTTCGCTCCTTCTAAACTAATGGAGAAATTGAGGCTGAAATGGGCTGCCATGTCGAAGTTTGATCATCCTGCATAGTTCTGTTCTCACGTGAATGATGCGGGAGGATGGCCGCGATTAGTATGGAAGGAATACACCTAATGCCACTGAGGCCATCCTTCCTGACTGTCCTCACATTGTCCACCAGCTTCGTATTGACAATCACCTCGAGGTGTCAAATTCGAATCCCAACCCCTCTTGCTTGGCATGATCAGAAGGTATGCACAAGACTGTGGCCGATGCTTGGCAGTTCAGCAACGGGATCCTTCTATCAGCAAAGAAGATTTACCATGATGAGATCTGATAATCTTTCAGAGGTGTAGGGCTGCGCGTCGAAGATGGTATACTTCAGTATATAAGATGGACGAGTGACACTCGATATTCCAATCTTCACTTTTCTCATCATCACATTCTTTTCGAAGCATCTCTTCATCCATTCATTTCTCTTTCTTTAGGATCCTCTGATCCGTTTCATTCATTCATTGTGTCTCGGTGTGGTTAATACTATTTTCCGAATTTCCCAATCTACCTTTTATTTTTTCATTATTCTTGAAAGAGGTTCTGTAATACGACTTATATCATGCGTCGGTCTTTCCTTGCCGTTGCGGCATTGTCTTTATGGCAGGGCGTAACTGCTCAGACTGAAACTCTCGTTCCTTATCATCCAAAAGACCTGGGTCTCCAGAGAAGAGATGCTCCCTCCACCATCACCCTTCAGGATGAACTCAGTCTTATATGGGGTTCACCAAACGGTATGCCATTTTCTTTTGTGATCCCTGATACGTCGTTGACTCTGGCTGACAAATGCAGGCTCTACATTCGTCAATGTAACCTTGAACACCGGCGAGACTGAGCTTGTGATCTCTACTGAATACTTCGCGGATGATTTGGCTGAGGTCCAGTGTAATGGCGATCTTATTCTTCGATTCAAGAACAACGCAACATTCCAAGAAGCTATTGCCGACTGGTCCTGGGTCAACTTTCACGAAAACCATACCTTCTTCATGATCAACAATTGGGGTGATTGTGCGGCTTCTGCCGAGAGTGGAAGACAGCCATGGATCGTCAGCAACATCGACCAATATGACCAAGAAAACTTCATTGTCAATTTCAACGCTACACTTTCAACCTGGGATATCGTTGCCGCTAACTCAGTTATTGAATTTGGTTCCATGCCGTCCACTGTCTCGAAGAGAGATGACACCCTCCAAAAATCTTTTGGTATTAGTCTTGCCCATACCCTTCCTCAGGTCTTCTTCAGCAAGGCTACCAATAGCGGTCTTGACTTCTCTATTGGTTGCCCCGGTTGTGAAACCACCGGTACAATCAACGTTGTCGGAAAGATCGTTCTCTCCACTTTTCTCAAAGTCCCAACTGGAGTAAAGTCTATCTCCATCTCTGCCACTCCACAGGGTGTGGGGGCAAACTTGGCTCTCGGTTTTGATGTTTCTGGTACCTTGGGTAGCGGATGGCAAAAGGATTGGAACTTGATCACAGCCGGTCTTCCAGGATGGCAGATCCCAGGTATTCTCGTTGTTGGTCCTCAGTTCAGCGTAGATGCTGGTTTTGCTTTGAGCGGAATCTCGGGATCTGCTTCAATCAGCGCCGGTATTAATGTTGCTATCCCCGACTCTTCATCCGCCGTTCTCGGTATAACCGGTGTGGATTCTAGCTCAAATGGATGGGTCCCAACCGTTACTCCTCAAACACCTAAGGTTAGCGTTGAGGTTGATGGTCATTTGGAACTCTTCGTCGAAATGGGTGTTGATATCGGGCTTACCATTCTCGGCAAATATGGCTTCGGTGGTGGAGTATATCTTCGAGTTCCAGACGTCAAGCTTGATCTCGGTGCTGAATTCAACACCCAAGGCGCTTGCCCCGGTTCAAAGGATGTCTTCGGTGTAACCTTCGACTGCACAGTTGGTGTTAACCTTGGTCTTGGTGTCTACACTGAATCTGGTGGAAACAAGGACTGGAAAGCAAACCACACAATCTACCAGAACGACGCATTGATTACTCCCATCAACAAATGTTTCCCTCTTGGGCCATCTCTCTCACCTGGCGCATCTGGTGTCTCCATCAAGACCATTGGAACTGTCCCTGCTTCAACTTCTTCTGCCAAGTCATCTGCACTGAGCACTTCATCCAAGCCTTCCAGCACTCCATCCAAGCCTTCTAGCACTCTCATCTCTATCACCAAGTCTTCTTCAAGAGTTGTTCTTAGCACTGGTGTTTCATCCTCAAAGATCTCTGGGACTGGTGTCTCTTCGTCCTCGAGAATCATTGGAACTGGTGTCTCTTCGTCCTCGAGAGTCATTGGAACTGGTGTCTCTTCATCCTCGAGAATTGTTGGAACTGGTGTCTCATCATCTACCAGAATCAGTGGTACCGGTGTCTCATCGTCGACCAAGATCATTGGCACTGGTGTGACATCCGCGACGATATCAAAGCAGACTGGTACCGGAGTCTCTTCTATCCACCCTTACGACACTGGTGTTTCTTCTGTCCACTCATCCGGAACTGGAGTTTCTTCCTCTGTCCACTCATCCGGCACAGGATTTTCTTCCTCTGTCTACCAATCGGGAACTGTCACAAGCGCTTCTATCCCACTCAGCACCAGTGGTTCCTTCTCAAAGAAGCCCTCATCTAGCTCCACCGAGGAAGGATACGGCTACGGCAGCGCTGCCACCAGTCTCAAATCAACCATCACTTCCGCGGTCACCTCCGATAAGGTCATCACGGTCTCTGGTTCTCTCGCCAGCTCTTCCGTTCTCGGGATCTCTGTTAGCGGCAGCGCTACTGCATCCACCACTGCTAAAGCAGTCGTCACATCTTCTGTCTCATCCTCAGCCGTGAAGTCTTCTTCCACCAGCAAAGCCGTTGGCACACTCGTCTCTGGATCTGCGCCTGCCCCAACTCAGACAGGCACAATCTCCACTTGTGACAAATGGGTTGTCATCGAGGATGCTGAGTGCTCTTGCTCAAACATCGAGGCTCAATACGGTGTTACTGCATCGCAATTGTTGACCTGGAACCCCGCCATCGGTTCGGATTGTAAGCTAGTTATTGGAGATGCTTACTGTGTTGGTGTTAAAGGTGGTTACAAGAGATCCGTCAATGGAAGATTGGCCAGATTCGTGGATGCTTAAGATGATATCATAATCACGATGGGTATAATGGCTGCATGAGCAGGTGGGTTTAGACGGGATACGAATCGGCTTTTGCATGGATCGGGTTGCATGGTTTTGGTTCAGTGGTGGGGAGATTTGTTCTTTAGTTATCATTTCTTTATTACATTTGTATGAGTAGTATGATTTTAGGGTAACTTAAAAGGATGTATGAAAATTTGAATTGCGGAAGTTGGCATATATCTATCACTCTACTGTTGTGATCTTTTTGTGCATTGAGTAAGTAATTTCGCAGATTTCAATCAAATTGCTTCGCCTCCTCTTTAATAGCACCACAGTAGGCGAAAGTAATGTCATCTGCTCTTTGTATAACCCTTAATCCCAAAAGTCCTTTTACAAGAAGTATGCCCATATCCCACAGTTCCACACCCAAAACTCTCACCTAGAGCCCACCCACTCAACATTGTGGATACTAAATGATGACCATTCTAGCCACTGCTCCCGTGTGCAATCAATGCGCAAGGTCTTCGATCCTTTCAGGCTCATCCCTACAAACGCTCCAAGGGACTCCCAAGGATAAAATCCGCGACCGGGCTAGCTAGTTCCAAGTCTTCAGTCGTGATAGATGTTAAGTGCTTCCTTCCTGTGTTGCTCGAATCAAGGATCTGACCAATGTTCATCTGTGGTTTGGATTTTTGGTAGGCGACAGATAGTTTTCCCAAAGCTGTAGGTTGCTTGATGCCCGACGGCTGGACGATGGGTGCCGAGAGAGGAGCGGAGACAGCGGGATTAATATGGGAAACATGATCTCTGAATCTGGGATTCTGGTTCAGTCGAATTGTCTTCGCAGCGGCCATCGACCGATAAGGTATGATAGTCTCAAATGTTGAGATACTTGTACTTGTTATGCGGGAGCTGTCCATAATTTCTGTTCTCGTCAGTCATCAAGGAAGGGAAGGGTGCAACAACCAAAGCAGGCGAGAACGAACTCGGAACATACTCGAAGAAACATCTCTATGCAACGAAGCATCTTCTAAATTCTCATACGACATCTTCGTCTGTGCCATTATCGATACTTTTCAACAATAATATCCACCACCAAGAAAATAACTTTCCAGTAACAATCCGAAAAAAACTGACGAACAGGTCGCGCCTGAGAAGAAAGACCTGACATGAGGAACACGAGTATTTAGATCAAAGTATTCATATAATCAATCAAGATCAAGCTAGCTTAAAGTGACGAGACAAAATGAAATGAGGGGATGTGCCCTTTTTAAACCCAATCGAACGAGAAGTGGAGGCGCGAAATGGAAAATCCATCAAGGCCCGCGGCAACGACTTTGAGGGCGCGTAACGCCCTCCAAACCCGGCCATTTGGGCACCTTTACAACCCATAATTCGGGAAGGATTTCAATGAAAGATGGCGGTGGTCAGAAGCGCAGAATTTTCATGTCGCTGGGACGGTCGCGACCTCTATCCAATTGACATTGCAAGATATTGTTCCCTCGCCACCACCTTTGAGATTCTACCATTCCTTTAGTTTAGTTGATTTCTCTACTCGTAAGGATTGCCTCTATCCTGTAAACAACAGTGTAAAGTAACAGTTCCATAGAAGCAGGTATTATATTGCAAGAGCGACAAGACCATATGCAAAATTAGATATAGGAGTATGCACCTCGTCTCTATCCTTCGTTTCTAGGCAGCTCGAACGCTGATTATTATACAATTATTGATCCATTCTTAAATCAACAAACGGTCCAGTAGTCCAATCAACCGTATTCAACCAATCCAAGTCATCTAACTCGATAGTTCCATATTCAGCATCCGTCGTAGGCGTAGATATAGCATTGGTTGTTTTTTGTGGTGCATTGGAGGGCTTCGGATCATCGAGTATTTTATCCAGAGTTCTCTTCATGATCTGTTGCATTCGGCCACATAGTTCTGCGTTCGCTGCAGTCGGTCGTACATAGTCGAGAAACCCCACTAAGAGACTTAGGTTTTGTATAACTTCGGAACGTGGGAGGTAGGAGTGTGGTAAATGAGGTGTTTCCATCTGGTTGAGAAGCTCAACGCAAATCACACCTGCCGAGGGAATTCCGTAACACATAATCTGTAATCAGTCAATGATTGAACGTGATTAACTGGAGTAGGATAGCAACTTACGACCCAGTCATTGTCGGTAAAGTAAGCACGAAAGCGGTCCTTCGCCGTCCAGATCGACACAGTCATAGCAAGCAGCTGCCTCGCTACATCTAATAGACGTTGACGATCTCCTTTAGCTCGTTTGACGAAGGCTTGCTCAATTAAGAAGCTGCATTGAAGTCCAACGAATTTTAGTACCATTTGTATCCATTCCAGGTTATTCGAACCACTCGAACTAGCATTAGACAAACGCAGCCAAGGAGGAAGTTTTTCTTGAATTTCGTCGTTACGACGCCGAATATCTCTGCAAAAGTTAGTCAGGTTCTACAAATTCGACAATATGCGAAAACTCACAGCAGTCGAGCTTCAGAAAATTGAGCGTCATTCCCTAGAGATATTTCAAGCACTTCATCCATGATGATGGAATAGAGCACAGAGGCTCGAATCCTTGAAGCAGGGCCGATGATAGTATCGGTACTCCATCCATCTGGATCAAGCTTCCGTGCAGCCTCTTGGAGTTCCTCCTTATCAGCGAGGAGAATTTCATCTGGAAGATCTAGAGGCAGAGGACACGCGTTGTATCGATGACTAAGACTTGGAGGCCGACCGCTGAAGATTGACATGGTCTTATCATTGGCGAACACAGCCCCGAACACACGTCGTTTCATTTCCAAAGTAGTCGAGACTGGGATATTTGCATGATGTGGGCGGTGATGGAAACCTAGTCCGGTGACGGCATTGACAATGTCACCATGTCTTCTCCATAGCTTAAGAGCTGAAATCAAATATCAGTCTATACAGCAATTCCGCAACGAAAATTGCCACTTACAAGTATCACCTATACATTGACTTTCCAGCGAGTTAGTTTTCCATAGCAAACTTACCATTAAGACATTCCCAACGTCCAAGTCGCTGCAGATATCCAAGCAGCCTTGCGCAGATTCGAGCATGTCCATGGTAAAGCCAAACCTATGCTTCCGATTTCCTGATTGAGTGTCAAAGAAGGTTTGTTGTTCTTTGCTCTTCAACTTTGCAGCGACCCAGCCTAGGACGCAAAATAAGATACCGAGTATCTCCCATCGAAACCTTTGCCCTGACATCGACGACAACCATGCTCTACCATCCTCGGCATCTTCCAATGGCTGACTGGTGTTTCTGGTTAAAAGTTGAGCAATTTCTTGTAGCCTTTCCACTTTCCTCGGCTGCTTTATACTTTGCCCGAATGTTGCCCAAAAAGACTTCATGCAATACAAGACCGTTGGCTGATGAAAAGCATACTCTGCGCCTTTCGTCGCGTATATCTCCACGAGCTTTTCACATGTCGCTTGATTAGGTAGCTGGCTCAAAATTTTAACGCCTAGCGACAGATACCGTGTTTGTTTATCGCTGGGATATACGTTGACAGAAGTGGGGGTGGTAGAATCTGGAGAGAGCATGTTTGCGCCATCTCCTGTAGCTCCTACTTCAGCCACAAAACTGTTTCCATGCTCAAGAAAAGAGGCGGAAAAGCTTGTAGGGCCAAAAAAGGCTGCCGGCTGAACGAAAGGGGGAGCAGGCTTTTCTATTGGCGAGGTTGTGGTGCTTTGAATCGGATCATAGCTACCGCGATGATCAACCCGACCACTCGAGCTTGAGGTATGAGGTGTAGAGACCCGAGAGTCGGGACTAGAAGGCAAATATATGCACCTTGCTGACGCACCCTTTCGCTGACATCTTAAACAAATGGGGACTGTATGATCGCAGCGCGTTTTGGCTTTCCGGCATGGTTCGCAAGCCTGGTCTTTGCGCTTTCTTCGCCGAGGTTGTGGGTGATGGGGTGGTATCGTGTTAGCCGACGAGTTCATTGACATAATCTCGTAATACCAAATACCTTCACATCCCTTATGGAGGATTTGGATGCGATTAAGATGCGATGCATTTCACGCGCGAATGCGGTTGTGATGACTCCGACTTTATGATTACTGTACAGGGTCCAGGCGCGTCTAGAATTTAGCGCTTATGCCTGTCTCGATAAGGCATAACATGGATGCAAACATACAGCTTCACCCCTGAACAATGTTGTAGCAACATTACACAAGGGATTTGACGTCGTCAACATCTCTCGTGATGAAGCTGCCCATAAGCATCTGGCAATCCGTTCCTGTCGATACTTGGGTATTTCGCTATAAAGTCAAGCTATACTTAAGTTTACCCTACTTTTGACCCAAATCCAGTCCATCTACGCAGTCGTTGCAATCGTCGCAACGATTCACGAGTGATCTAAGCGGCAGCCTCTAACAATGTAGACATCGACAGCCTCAAACAACGTTTGGAGGACACAATTGTCTATTGATTTCTATTGCCCCTCTTTGATGTGCCGAGGTCCTCAGAGCACCCAGCTGGTCTTCTACGATTCATTGTTACGGCGTTTCTTAGATCATTCTTTCGTAACAATACATTCTACTGAAGCTCTTTGAGATTATCTGAACATTGATACAACAACTCGAAATCGGCAAGTGTATGTTTTTCCGGGTTGTGGTAGTTCAGCGAACTTGACCGAGCAATAGTCCAGGAGGAAGGTCTACATAAACTCTACTTATTAACAATTCAACACAACCAGAAGAATCGCCATCATGTTGGGCTTCCCTCGTCGTCTCGTTATGACTCATGAGTAAAATCATGACTCAACAACCTGCTGTTGTCTTTACGCCCATTGTTTGCAGTTACCGGAAAGCCAACTTTACGGCGGGCCATGCAGATATGGCAAAGAAAACGGTACATCATCAGGCACATTCATGGGAGAAGAAATTTGATCTCGCTGACAACAGTGCCTCTTCCAAGTCAACAACTCGTCCGGAGAAGAATTCGGATGACGACAAGCGTGATGCAAAGAAAGACACCGCCGATTCTGACTTGAGAAATGTCGAATTTAAGCATGGAATATTCAAAGGTCTCATCAAAGCCGAGAACACGGAAGAGTTTCTCGCAGAGCACATGGATGAGCTTCTCGCATACATTAATAGCGACATCAATGGCAAGGATGGAGACGAAGATAGCCCCTCTAGTGGATCCAGGTCCACTGTCGCGAGTGACTCATAGTATGACGGCTGCAGGACTGCGTCAAGTCAGGCGAAAATTAAAGGTGATAATTGGGGTGTTGACCATGATGCCGAGGATAAAAAGGCCTTCTCTGATGCAATTAGAGTTGATAGTTTCATTAGTTTCTCCGTTTTAATGAGTCAACTGAAAATCAGAAAATAGGGCAAGGCCAGTGAAGGCCTGGTTCGCAATGATCTAGGAAACACTTGGTAGACCTAGTATCTGACAGGCATTCCAACATATGTAGCTCTGTTTGAACGTTTCCGTGAAAGTGACGACCACTCGTCTTCGTTACACACCAATTTCCAGCCAACTAAATACAACATCGTTAATCCTGATAACCTGAAGTCCGAGAAATTGACCCCCCCCCCACCTCCTCCTTTCAACTTTCTACTACCCACAGCCACATTTTGTTATTTCTCCCACATCTTCGTTTTAAATCATGATCAATTTTCTTAGTTGAAAGGAGGTACTGAGAGTGTAGTTCCTCATCATGCAAAACTACGTAGAAAATAAAACTGTTGTTGGATAACATACACCTCAACTAGTTCTAGCAAATCAAATAACGCAACTATCTCTTCTCTCCTAAGAACTTGGCTACTATTTAATACATCTCGAACTTTGATAAAACATACAGGCTGCTCTGCTCTCTTGATCTGTGAGGCACAACTATAATAACCCACAAATAGTTGAGACAGGGCCGCCAATTGTTCCAACCAATTAATCAACAAAAAACGAAACAATAGAAAAACAAAAAAAAAAACAAAAAAAGAACAGGAACAGCATTTGAACATGAAGATATTTAGCATAATCGGCCTTGTTATGAATCCTAGCTGTTTGTCTAGTTTTTCAGTGAAGGGAGAAATGATTGTTCACTTGGAACATAACCAGTTAACAATATAGATAAAACGTTTATATAATATTCTCGAGATCCCTGGTTGATACTGGATTACACCACAGCAAAGGCGATCTATTGAATTCGTTTCCAACATAGTCGATATATTCACCAGATCATACTTCGGAATGTCGCCAGATATGGAACCTTCTGTCCTCATAGAGGGGCTACTAAATAATCGTAGGGTGACGCCGAAGGATGCTGAAGATGTAGCAAAATATCTTTACCATAGGACTTTCATCAGCGGCGAGCAATCTCATGATGTCGATTTTGACATCCGCAGCATTCCAGCGAATGATTTAATGGATTGGGTTGGCGCTTGGTTGGAATATTCCGATGGATACCAAAAAAACAACAACCAGGAACTAGGCGAGTTGGTGAAGACTGAGACGGACCTTGAATGGGAGCTCAGTCATGACGAAATCTGCTATGAGCGCATCGGAATTGAAGGAGGACGTAGGTTTGTTGAGATGAAGCCAGGCGGACAGGACGAACCAATCCGGAAATACTCGCCGCCAATGTCCTCTGACAATAAGCCACCTGGCGAAAACCTGGAACTCCGACAGTGGTTGCAGGTCCCGCCGACGGAATCCGGGGAAAAAAGAAAAAGTGCTCATACTATCACCAATGGCAACGCTGATAATCTCGACACGATTCCTGAATTTCTCAGAGTGGCTTGTCTGCTTGAAAACTACGAGGTCGCTGTTCTGCCCTCGGAGCAGCGCGAAGTCGACATGTGGCTTAAGCACCTCAGATCACCACATGAAAGTGACTCCAGCAAGACCTATGTCACCGCCGGGTATCTGGACGGACATGGATTTGCAACGTACAGATCCACCGATTTCGAGGCTGTAGAGCGTACGTATGTCATTTTTAGGGAAAGGACTCCCATGATATTGCTGATTGATGCTAGGAATGTTGATTATAACCGACCAATGACCACGGAGGAAATAGAACTAGACCCATGGTGGGTACAGATGAACAATGCTAGATCAAGGTTTCAGTAACTTACAGACAACCTCATATACTAGTTTTGGGCGATCTTTCGTGCGAATTCGCCACCCCAAAAAAGAGTACATCAGAATCCCCTTGGTTACAAGATAACATGACTTTAAAAAAAACTTAGTACCAAATGGGAGAGAGGTGTAGCGGAACCCTACCAGATCATTCCTTAAATTGTTTTGCATGAATTTATCCTTTCAACCCAGTTCTGTCTCTCCCTAATATCAATCCTTTCTTTATTTACACTAGCATCAAGTCTACAACTGTTTCTTTTCCTGTATCTATCATAGGCCTTTGTAAACAAAGGCCTATATGGGCGCTGCTCGCAAAGAAATCAGGAGCTGAAAATTATACCAAACTAACGATAGTACTCCTCTCTATACATAAATCAAGTAACAACAAGTGATAGGTGCATGAATGGACCAAGACTCTGCGTGATAAATATCCGTACAATGAAGAGCTGATCGGCCTGATTGACTAAGTAGATTACTAGTAGTATCAGACTTTGTTTTCATATCCAGAATTCATCAGTGGGACTGTCCTTTGGTTTACATGCAGTGAAGCTAAAAACTGGAAGCCCCCGCCCCAGTCTGCTTCAACCCCGCAGCAACAGTAAGCGGAAACTGCGGTCATTTGTCCCGCAATCCCCGCTCAGTACTAGAATACCAGCGGATGATGCGCATCACAATGGGGATGGGAATGGGAATGGAAACGCAGAAATCATCCCTGGCTCGAATATCTCAACTTATTCATGGCTGTGTGGAGTAGCTAACACCATGCGGACGGATTTGTGTAGCCTTATTAAGCATTATACAGCTCTAGACTCATCGCAGGTAGGTACTGTCGACTATATAGAGCTTAAGTAGAGCACTTGCTCCCATGTATTAATCTGAAAGACATGTCAACATCCACATCGCAAAAATAAAAGAGCAACCATGGATACTTCCAACACAATGAAAGCCCTTCGTCTTATCCGTGAAGACGGGGCAACAGCACCCACCTTAGTACTCCGAGAAGTCCCCAAACCGACCCTAATACCCGGCCACATCATAGTCAGAGTACACGCCTCAGCAATCCACCCTAGCGATATCTTAAACTACAAGGGCGGCTTCCCATACACCACATATCCTCGAACTCCCAGCCGCGACTTCGCCGGAATAGTTGTTGAAGGTCCCTCCGATCGCATCGGCGAAGAAGTTTACGGTACCAGTGGCAGTACAATCGCATTCACGGTAGACGGATACCAAGCTGAATATTGTCTTGTGCCTGAAGGTGCCGTTGCGCCGAAACCAAAAACCCTATCTTTCGCCCAAGCGGCGTGTATCGGTATTCCTTTCACGACGGCAGCTCTTGTGCTTCGAAAGGCGAACGCGAAGAAGGAAGATGTTGTTCTTGTGACGGGAGCGAATGGAGCTGTTGGGTCGGCAGTCGTTCAATTGGGCAAGAGATGGGGTGTCGCGTCGTGTCTGCCACACGGAGTGATAGCGACGATGTGAATACCGCGAAAGATCCAGAACTCAATGCGATTGATGAATTGACGGGGGGGAAGGGCGTGGATGTGGTGGCAGATACGGTTGGCTTACCAGCCATCACGCAAGCTGCTGTGAATAAACTCGCGTTTGGAGGAAGATTATCGTTCATCGCTGCGCCGAAGAGCGGGGATACCGGGATGAAGATCGATATGCTGAGTTTCTATCGGCAAGAGAAGTCCTTGGTGGGCTGTAATACACTGAAATACAGTGTTGAGGAGTTTGCGCAGGAGATGAAAGGGTTGACGGCACGATTCGAAGAGGGGTCATTAGAAGGAGCGAAAGCCGGTATATGGACAGAAGTGAAGCTGGAGGATGCCGTTCAAGTATATGAAAAAGCGTCGCAGCCAAGAGCAGGAAAATTTGTGATTTTAATGAATTAACGGCGATTTGATTTGATTCCAGCTGCGTTGACTGAAAGACAGGAAGACAGGAAGAGGGGCTTAGCAGGTCGATTTGGATATCTAGCGATTAGGGTCGCATCTACTAAGAACTTAGACTGAGGGGTAAAAATTAGTGAGATTAGTGTCTGCCGAGCTTTACAGGACATAGCTCTAGTGCACTGTCATACATCATACAAGTCTAACATCAGCTAAAACTGAGAATAATTTCTTTTGCTTGCTGGCGTGGAAGCCGATACACATAAGTCGAGCAATCATTTCCTTGATTCTTTGCCGAGTAGTTATCTGAATTGATGTTTCTTTACGGAGTGTGGGTATGTAATGGAGACTATGTGAACTTTTGGAGGGGTCTGAATGGCCAACTAGGCAATTAGCATTCCAAGCGAGAGACTTGCTGCGGGGGTGTTCAGTGATAAAGAATGAGTTTATATGATAACCTAATAGAATATCCAGAGATATCGGACTTATTGATATCGTGGGCTGCATGGAGGATCTCTGCAGGAAGATCGACAGTTGCTTGATATGAGGGTTGTTACACAAACTCCATTTCCCATCATTCATGTGCCAATTGTGCGACAGTCACAGAATCCATCTTCGTTAGATATCCACCGCTTCCTCACTCCCAAATTTCTATATCTTCTGGGAACTAGGTGTCATGAAGGGGGTGTCATCTTGTCCCACAACAAACTGCTGAATTCGCACTGCTAACCCATGATGCGAAAACTCTCCCGATGGATCAATCTCATGCCAAGTGTCCTTCAGGCCAACATACTGCTCCTTCCCCTTCCCACGAATCTGCAACAGGCCATGCAGTTCGAATTTCTGTAAAGTAAAATATTCCTTTAGGAGATACACAAATGACAGCCATGAAGCTTCCTTGATCTGCTTGCCATGTCGAGGCTGGTAGCCTATCTCGGGAAAGAATGCTATATCTCCTAGCTTTAGTGATTTTAAACTACCTCTGGAATTTATAAAACACCATTCCAAATGCGCCTGGGACATCGTTATTCCCTGCAGTGAAAGAGTCTCCAACACAGTCTTACTACAGCTCAGTCTATTCAGTAAGTCTCGGTTATATTCTCCTCTCATACTGGGCGTAAACTGCACATGCAATGAAGTCAACGGCGATGGAGTGGCCAACGTCTCGTCTAGTGGCTGGAAATTCAGACTCCTGTTTTCGCCATCGGGGCAAATCAGGGGTAGATGTTTCAAGAATTATCGGTTCAGTTGTTTCACTGAACTACGGGAGAGATACTACAAGACATTGGATACGCGTTGTAGTATAGTAGTTAGTACAAGAGAGATAGTCTATATAGTCTAGCTCTCCCTCTTACCTAGTTTAGAAGAATTAACCCGATTCAAAATATTTACTTAGACTCTATTGTGACTAAGTATAGTGCCACAAATCGGTCTCACCTACAGCTGTACTAAGCCAACCGATATTGATCAATAGTCTACCGACGACTATCTAGAAACAAGGTTGATTAGGTACAAGCTTTGTACGATACCCTTACTGTCTGTCGTACGAGCTCTAGATACTGAAGTAGTATAAATAAAAATGCTTTAGCAGTACTAGTAAAGGGCACTGTACAAGCTACACTTACGGCTCTTCAAATTCGCAAAGTACCACAATAGGCATACTATACCCTGGGAGAAGTGCCCCTTCTCTCCACTCCTAATCTCTGCTCTTCTCTTCCTTCGCACGATAGGCACCTATACTCCGGGAGAAGCGGCTCTCCTCTCTACTCCTAATCTCTACTTTCCCGGCAATCGACTATCCTAATCTTTATATCGTACAGAGCTAGCACCTTAATGCTACAGAGTCAGCACCTTACTACTGATGACGAGAAGCGGCATACAACTAGTCGTACAGAGCTAGAACCTTACTGCTGATTTCAAGAAGTTAAAGAGTTGCCAGTATCGGTTCAGTGTATTCACTGAACTACGGGAGAGATACTGCAGGGCATTGGATACGCGTTGTAGTATAGTAGTTAGTACAGAAAAGAGAGTCTATATAGTCCAGCTCTCCCTCCCACATAGTTTAGAAGAATTAACCTGATTCAAAGCATTTACTTAGACCCTATTGTGACTAAGTATAGTGCCACGAATCGGTCTCACCCACAGCTGTACTAAGCCAACCGACAAGAATTGTTGGACAGCTCGCAATTTAAGATATATTTGCTCAACAGGCTGATCATCTAGACGCGATTGATCCGCCTGTTTGCTCAATAGGCCCCTTCCATGCTTAGATGTAGAGCTGGATATCGAGAACGAGGGCTGTGTGAGCGCGGATGTTATTGATGAAGGTGCTCAGACTGAGGACGACATCAGAATGAAACAGAGCATGTGTTCTGGCGCTGGCCGGCCGCGACATTATAATTTCCAATGTCTTAATCCTATGCCGCAGTCGTTTGATAGCCAGATTGAATGCCAAAAGTTCCACAGGTCCAAGGACATCCTCATCAGGTAGAGGCCCATCTAGCATGACAGCATCATTGTATGTTAGCGTTGTAACGTAATCAGAAAGCCGGGAATGAGCCGCTATAGACGCGAGGTTATCGATGCTTTTGCGGTGCATATGCAAACAAATGGTACTGAAGAGGAAGGGGCTCGGCCGCTGTGCGGCAGGCGATTGATGTTACGCGTAAGCAGCGAAGAGTTGCGCGGTCCACGTAGGGGACGATTTGACGCCATGGCTCGAGGGCATTACCTTCTGTAAGACTACCATAATTGTTAATGGTCGGGGTTATTCTCGTGAGTCGTGAAGTTGTGATATGAGATTGTAAAACAGAATGATTATCAGACATGAGTAGCAGAGACGTTCATTTCTAGGCAACCCGCTTTTTATGAGGTGAAAACCAGTCACTGGACGGAGTACACGCAATGCACAAATGCGGTACAGTATGGTTGCAAATGATAGCGAATTAATGTTAATTAATACTTAAGTCCTCACGCTGAAATCTTAATACTATCAAGATTCGAGTGTTCTATTCGCAGTGCAACTTAGTATTGATCGCGAGTTCATATGCAGATTTCCAGAATCTCAATGGTTGTTGGCACATCTCCTGTGCCACAAATGAGCAGGTTTTTTTGGACCCGAAGAGGACATCCTAGACGTCCTAGCTATCGGGCAACTGTATGCAAACATCTAAATGCGGGGACACTATTCCAGATCATTCTAGAGATGATGCACGTGGGGGAATATTCGGGGTAACTAATCCACCTCCTCAATTCTCCATGGCGGAATAAAGAACCCTCTCGGCAAACCTGCCATGAACCATCCAGGTATGATAACACAAGTATCCACCCCCACCTTCTTTCCAATCTCCTCTTTCCAAGAATCTCTGTCACTCTGCTTCACTTCATGAACCTGCCTTTTCCAACATTATTAGTCAGTTGAACCATGTCAATACAACTCACTAACCTCTATCCTTCCAACAGCCTGCCGATCCCGGTCACAAGCTGACGACAGCAAAAGCCAGAACGTAACGGCCCCACTCATAGCTCTAGCCTATCGATACCCCTATACTAAACACTCTCTGCACTCACAAGCGGTTCCAGGTTAGTACTGAGTGGTCAGCGGAGTATGAGGTTACAGTGCAATTGTAAGTATCCCGATCCTTGTCGAGTGGACGGAGAAATATATCGTCATTGTTTTGACTGAATATATATCGCTGCGTTTCTCTATTCTATCCCTTGATGAGGAACATCATTTTTGCTACACGGCGTCTTGAGTTTGAGAGTTTTCTTGCGTGGCAACTGGTGTGGTGATTAAACAAGAAAGGGGTAAACAACCGAAGCCATGTCCAATCGCCTCTCCTCCTCCTTGACCTCAAGCGATACCGCTATCTCCAAACCTTCCCGTATCCACCAAATTCTCACAGATATAAATATTAACCGCAATGTCTATTTCCTCACAGCTATCGCCTCCTTTGGGGGCATGTTCTTTGGTTGGGACACTGGTCTTATCGGTGGGATCCTGACCATGGACTCATTCCAGCATTCATTCTCACTCAATTCTAAGTCCTCTTCTTATGATAACCTATCTGGAAACATCGTTTCAACGCTACAAGGGGGTTGTTTTTTCGGGGCCCTAAGCTCATTTTACATATCAGATGTCTTTGGAAGGAAAACAGCCCTGTTTGTGGCGGATTTCTTCTTTCTGGTGGGGAGTATCATTCAGACGACAAGTGGATTAGGCACGGATAACTTGACGCAGTTGTATATTGGAAGATTTATAGGAGGTTTTGGAGTGGGATTGGTTTCTGCTGTTGTGCCAACCTACATTGGGGAGAATGCAAGTAGGGAAATCAGGGGGAGATGCGTTGGGTGCATGCAACTTTTCAATGTGTGAGTACTCTAGCCATGATACAATTATATTAATTCGAAGACGCTAATTCACACAGTGCCGGCATCATGCTCGCGTATTTTATTAACTTCGGCGTTAACAAGAATTTCTCTGGCACCAACGACCTAAAGTGGAGAATCCCATTTGCCCTCCAAATGATCCCCGGCATTCTCCTTCTCATCGGTCTTCTCTTTCAAAACGAGTCCCCCCGGTGGCTCGTTGAGAAAGACCGACATGACGAAGCTCTCGCAGCACTGTCCCGCGTCCGCCGCAAATCTGTCACCAACCCATCCCTCATCCAAGAATACCGTGAAATCATCGCCGACTTCGAAGGCAAAGAAAGGCTCACCCTCATGCAGCAAATGCGCCTAACCATCTCTTCCAAGCCCGCTTTCTACGCAGTCTCAATGGCCGCCATCCTGCAATTTTGGCAGCAGTGGACAGGAACTAACAGCATCAACTACTACTCCCCGCAAATCTTCTCTTCCATTGGTCTCACAGGCACATCGAATGGTCTCTTTGCAACGGGCATTTATGGTGTGGTGAAAGTCTGCCTTACAGCTTTAGGACTCATGTTTGCCACTGAACAACTCGGTCGTAAATGGTGTCTCATTATCGGCGGCATTGGTCAAGCTTTCGCAATGTTCTACATCGGCGTGAACCAAGCTATCAATCCACCCGTTGAGGGCCACCTGACCGGCCATTCCATCTTCGCTATTATCTGCGTCTACCTCTTTGTAGTGTTCTACTCCTTTGGCTGGGGCCCAATCCCTTTCGTTCTCAGCTCCGAGTGTTCGCCCAACCACCTACGCAGTTTCAGTATGGCTTTTGCAATCGCTATCCAATGGTTGATGAATTTTGTCATTTCGAAAATTACACCGTATATGTTGAGTGGAATCACGTATGGAACATTCTTATTGTTTGGCGCATGCTGTGTGATTATGACTGTGTATACGGTGGTCTGTGTGCCCGAGACAAAGAATGTTCCGTTGGAGAGAGTGCATTTGTTGTTTGAGGGGGAGATTATCAAGGAGGCATTTAAGGACACGCTGCCGAGGTTTAGGAGAGCGCATAAGTTGAGGGAGATGGACTTCGGAGAGGGAGACAATGCAAAGAGTGTGGATAAGGGGAAAGCGACTCATATTGAGCGGGTGGATGAACATGTATAGTTCGAAACTAAACTTGGTTCTGCAGTATGGGAAGGCTTATTCTCTAGTTGGATTAGATCCCCCAACCCCGAAGAAACTAGTCATAATCTTCACTTGACAAAGTCAATAAGTCTTCTTTCCTGCAGTAAGCGATACCTCCCCGGGGAGATTGTACGACCCCTGTGCCAACTAAACAAGCCGACACGACGAATGCATCGAGAATTCATCCACTTGCCAACCATCGCCACATTTCACGTATAAAACGACAAGCAAAAGATACCCCGCCCTCGCATAGTGAGGCCGCGAGTGATATTAATGCGCGCGGCTAACTATTAGTCGAAAACTTCTGCGGATGAATGCTCGGTTAACTCTTGCTTGAGGGCCTGGATATTGGCTTGAAACCCGCTCCTTCTGGACGAATACTAGGTTGGGGCCGGGGAGTTATCATGGTCTAGTCGAGGGCGCGTTATACAGCATGGACTGCCTATGACGTGGGGGTAAGTGGTGGTGGTGATGGTGCTGGTTAGGAAAGGGATTGAGAGTGCAACGAATTTCCAGAAGAAATTAAATGAGATGAGGAATTTATGGATGTGAAACAAGGAAAGTTAAGCGTAGGAAAAAATTGAGATTTTCTTACTAAAAGATGCTCCTGCTGTTCTTAAGGAAATTGATTGTCACGTGTAGAAGTTCCTGCGATCCCTCGCGGTGGAAAAATAACGCAACATTTCACACGAGCCAATGGTCACGTATTTCAGCTTCCGGGTCAACTACATGCTTGAGCCTCTCGGCTTAGACTTCAACTTGAAATGCTGCAGTGCCCAAGGAGGCCAACCCTAGATATTAAGGTATTTGTTGGTGGAGATTCGAGATGGAAATTCGACTATTTAGCTACGAGGAAATTCCGTCAAACTGACATCTGAATATAATCCAAGCAATTCTCTATTCAAACAATTACATCCTCAAAATTAGTTGACAACATCCAAGATGCCTGCTCCCCGTAAACACCGACACGCGGATGATCGCACTATGCCTTCCAGGAGTAAAACCGACACTTCAGTGACTCGAGAAAAGCCATCTCAGCCAGCATCTGGTAAGACTCAGCCAGCATCTAGTAAGAAGAAAGCACCGCTACATAGAAGCTCCACAGATCCGCAACCACAAGTTTCCAACACCGAGTTACATTTTTTCCCGAGCATCGAGAAAACTAGGGTGACAGTCGAAGTTGCGCCACAACGACAGCCAGAAAAACCTTCAGCAGAAGAGATCGAGATCAGAAGCGAATTGAAGAAGAAAGCATCGGAAGTCACAAATTGCGAAGCTGAGCTAGCAGAAGCTCGGCACAAGGTGGACGTTGAGAAGGCGCAGGTGGTAACTTGCAAGACAGAATTCGCATGCCTAACCTATGACTGGGCTAGCACTCGTGTTGCAGCGCTGGAAGACAAAGGCAAATCAGGTCCGAAGTTGAAGGCGGCTAAAAGATATGTCCGTCTAATCGAACCAGCTATAAAGGCCTACCGCAATGGTGTGGCAACAAATAATAAACTTCGGAAACAAAATAAAGGAGCGGTCATTACTCCTCCTAAAGATGTTGATTATGGCCAGTACGAGAAGGCGTGCTCAGACTGGTGGATAGTTGATCCGTTGAGCGACAAGGATGGAAACTCATTCGTAGTTGAAAAATATGAGAAGTATCATAAAAAGCTCGATGAATATACCGGATTGGTGAATACTGCTGAGGAAAAGAAAGAAAGGATAGCCGAGAAGCTTGCTAAACTAGAAAAGGAGAAGGAGGCACTAGAGGAGCAACTCGCTGATATTCAGAACCCAGTGATCATCGCACCACCAGCTGTTAAGAACAAGAAGGCTGGCAGTAATGATCCAACTCACCCACATACAAAGCACCCCAAGAAGCCATCTGCGCCCGTGAGCGGGGGGAATCGTCACAAAGAACATGGTTCGAGTAACAGCCGCAGACCTACATCACTGAGCTAGGTGGCATTCTACTGGGAACCAAAGATCTGGATTGAAGCAATGTTGATAACAATTGCATGCAAGAAAGTTCCACGAAACGGGCTATCTCGAGGGCGTCGCAGCGTGCCCTCCAGCAGTTGCCTCCAACCTGTTGACCTCAAGCCCATAGTTTGCCAAGAAATGTGTGTAGTAAGATTTCCACAGACTTACCACGAGAAAAATATTATCGCATAGATTCCTCTCGCAACGTTGATACATTCTTGTTACTGCTTGCTTTATTCTGAAGGCGAAATGACACGACTATCATCGTTCGCTACCGTCCTGCGCTTAACCTTTCCTGACGGCAAGCTACCGCTTGAGAAGTCACCAACAGAATACCTGCAGCTTGAAGCATTTTTTCAAGCCATCAAAGAACATCCCACATACACCTTCGGAAAGGATGCTGTTTTTCGAAACGCGGAAATTGGAAGACCGAATTGTGTTATCATTTACGTTGGTAAGAATCCATACTATGGCTACTAGACTTTCCGTGATGGCTATGAATGCGCGTACTGATCTTCTCGGCAGCAAGTCGGACAGAAAAGAGGTCCTCGATGGACATGATTGCTGAAGCTATACCTGCTTTACAACAGTTGCTTCCACTGCTTGAATATCCACCACAAATCAAGTTCTCAAACCCTTGTGCATCTGGCTCGTGTTTGGCACAATTTCCCCATTCTGTTATCGAACTGATCACCTTCACGATCCCTTACACCACTCTGGAGGCTATTGACTGTGTATCGGAAAAGCCGATGCCGAAATTGGCAGAAGAGAGTGTTGTGTCGAGTCCGATCTCATTTCATGTTCGTCGTCGTTGGTTCTAGAGCTAGGGTGTTCTAGGCCGCTCATACTGTATCCCCAATACACACGTGCTCCGGACACTGTCAGCTAAACTTGGCGAGCGTTGCGCCCCATTCGAATCCAAAAAGAATCGCCGTCTCGTCCGTCACAACTTGTACTCAATAATACAAGCAGATGGATCAGTCATAATCTCCAATATTCAATTTAAGAATTAAAAGTGTTGGGGAAGAAGAGCTCTCAAAGTAGGCAGTAGTCCGGATCGCGATTTTCAAGCTAGTTACCAATTGGTTGCGGGTCTGTTTCCGCGCCGTGGAGGTTGAGACATCAAAACTTGGCATATAAAATATCTTACTCACATTCAGACATCTACTCAAAGGCTTTGAAGTAAGAGGAAGAGCAATCAATCACGAATGAAGCTTCGATTTCCTCCTTCCTCCTTCCTTTGAACATTTTCCATCAAGTAATGACTTCAAAGATGATTGTCATCGAGAAACATAGATAGACAAGTGGCTCAGCCAATCTCATCGCTTCTAAACTCAACGTGCGGGGAAGTCTAGATCCAGATCTTCCAAATTCTGTGAACTCTGTGAAGGTTCTTAAATATGGACTGCGGATATAACTTAACTTATGGTCGATAGACCGTGTGGAATTCCCGGGTCCGACAAATGTCTACCTTTCTGCCAGGTACGAGCCAACGACCTTCCTAATTCGTATTTGCTCCCATCGTTGCCATGCATGATAGGGCGACTTTGGATTACGATTGACCGGTTTTCTCTGCACCCACGTGCAGTGTCAGTCGTCATCATGGTTACCAGCCCGCTGTGCAGCATAAGTATATGTATGGGAAAGATCTGGGCATTTTCCTCATCTTGCATTGTCAAGCAAATCGTATGACTTTCGCGACCGCTTTCCAATCATGCGTATCCAGACATTTTTGAGTGGCTTATCCCTTTTGTCGCTCACGGCAGCACACAAAGGCCACAGACGGCGATCAGTCCCGTCGAGTACTGAAGCACTTAATCAGACCCTCACCAACATCGTTCCTAATGCTGATGGCGGACCGACACTATATTACAATGGCAGTGGTCCTGTGCCCTCATATAATGAGACATCTCCAACCCCAGCTCCGTTGCCAACATTAGGGTACAGATGACCCCCAAAATCTTCACTTTCATTGCTGACGTAGAGAAGTCAACAGGAAATCGAGGACAACATCTTTAACGAACTCCTAGCTATTGCCAATGGAAATGGCCTTACGTCCGATTGCGCAAAATGTATTGCTGGTACCGAGGTCATGCATCTGGCAGCCATCACGCAGCCAGTGAGTACGATAGTGAGCCTACTCATCCGTGCCTGTGAAGCGTTCCCAAAAGTATATGACAGTATCTACGCGGAAACCTGTTACGAGCAGTATTCCGGGATCGGCGGAACAGGACCCTATCTTGCTCAGCTATTTGCTAGGATGAGTATGGCTACCAATGATATGCAAGGATATTGCTTTTACGTCTGGGACACTTGCAGTCAACCGCCAACCATACCCATCAACGAGTCTGCGTACTTCAAGCCAAAGCCAGCGAATAAAACAACAGCCCCTTCTCCATCAAGTAAGTCTTGGTCAATGCTGCTTCATCTAGTTATGACTCTGATCGCTCCATAGATGAAACCATCAACGTGCTGCATCTCTCAGATTGGCATCTTGATCCCCGATATGATGTTGGGAGCGAGGCCAATTGCTCTCAGTACTTGTGCTGCAGGCCATATTCCACAAATACCGATCTGAACACCACGAGTATTAATCCATCAATTCAAGCATCCCGCTTTGGATATTTCTACTGCGACAGTCCTCCGGATCTTGCTCTCTCGGCATTCTCTACTATGGATCGGTTCATCAGGAAATCCAGTATTAACTTTACAATCTTCACTGGCGATATCGTGAGTCACGATAATGATGATCAACTGAGTAGAGCGTATGTGGAATATGAGGAGATGGTCACATACCAGACCTTCAAAGCCCAAATGAAGAACTCTCCTATTTATGCGACTCTTGGCAACCATGATTCGCTCCCCGAAGCGTTCAATTCCCCGAATTCAATCAACAATTCGACCGGTCAAACTAATGAATTCTCGTGGAACTACAACCTTTTATCGAGCATGTGGCTCGACAATGGATGGATCAACGAAACTGCAGCCCAGTACGCTGCAAATCATTATGGTGCTTATGCTACGGTCACTTCGCAAGGTCTGAAAATTATTTCTATCAACACGGACTTTTGGTATACGGATAACATTTTCAACTACTACAATATGACCAATCCAGACAACTCAGGGATTCTCACATTCCTTGCGAACGAGTTGCAAAAGTCTGAAGATATCGATCAACGTGTTTGGATTATTGGTCATGTCATACCTGGGTACGATGGCACGAACGCACTTCCGAACCCTACAGCTTTGTTCTACAGCATAGTCGCACGTTTTTCTCCCTCTACTATTGCTGGAATATTCTTTGGACATACTCACGAAGATCAATTAATGATCTACTATGATTACCTGCCAAATTCCACCACATCCAACAATTCATCCGTCATTCGCAATACTACCTTGGTTGACTACAACAAACCACTTCAGGTTGCATACATTGGACCTTCTATTACTCCATTGACGGGAAATAACGCAGGATGGGTGAATCTTGAAGTCGACGCTGTAACCTTCTCTGTGGTCAACTACCAAGCATATTTTGCCAACATGTCTAACGCCAATTCATGGACTACGCCCATCTGGGAATTCGAATACGACGCCCGCCAGACATATGACCCCAACACAACGTTGTCTGCGACGGCACCATTAGATGGCGCTTTCTGGCATGGCGTTACTGAAAATATGCTCGCAAACAACACAATTGTAGAAGTGTACAATTTCTTGGAGACCAAGAGTTCAGCCATGACGCAAAACTGCAGTACGGCAGCATGTGCGCGGCAAAAGGTATGCTATCTGAGAAGTGGAAGTGCGGCTTTGGGTTATGCTTGTCCATCTGATGATGGGCCATGGTAAGAGGTCGTAAAATGGAGAAGAAAGCCTCGGTACAAGCAGAACTGGAGGTGACGATGTTCTGGGTAGCATTGAGCCAATTGATGATATGATAACTTATGATGTCAAGTTTGTAGCCAACAGTAACTTGCTCGCTTGAGTGATTCGTTTCGCGTGCATAATCCCCGTTGGGTTTCGGCGTTAATCGATAACCTACTGCCCCCCTTGAACAATGAATTTACCCTTTGTTCATGGGGGCGTGGGGGGATAAGGTGCGGAAGTACATAAGCAACCCACCAGCACCCTGGTTAGCAGTGACTTGACTGATGCGTTGCAATTGATAGAGCTGTGCTTGGCAATTGATAGAGTTGCGCTTTGCAATTGATAGAGTTGCGCTTTGCAATTGATAGAGTTGTGCTTTGCAATTGATAGAGCTGTGCTTCTTATCCCCTTTTCTGAAGAACCGAGTACGCCCACACGGCCCAATGCTCGAAGGCGCTGTACGATTAGATTTCGGGAGAGCTGATCTAGTGGACAAGTACACGTACATCGGCATTTCGGTTTCAGACATCGGTATCGCTATCAGCATGCACGGATGAATTTTATAAATTCCCTCACAATTTGTAATCTCGACTTTGTTCCCCATTTTCCTTCACCAACTGCAGGGAATTGCGACGAGTGAACACGATGCCGTCCTCCGCATCTCCCAATGGCGCGTTCGCTGTTGATGAGAGAGCACCTTTACTTGCACCTCTTTCTGAACCAGTCCCTACGGCGGCCGAACCAGAGCTGCAGCTCAACCTTACCGCAACACTGCCAAAGGCACCGGGAAATGAAGATGAAGATGACGACGACAGGCCTTTGCCTGTGGCCCAGATCCTGTATCTATGCTACATTCGAACCATGGAGCCAATTGCTTTCTTTTCGGTATTTGCATTCATCAACCAGATGATATGGGAAATTGGCGGCATCGAAAAGATAGAGGATGTCGGCTTCTACTCGGGATTAGTCGTGAGTCGCACTTCCATCACCGCCTTGTGAATTACTGTATGGATTCTGATAGCGGATAGGGATCGCTGTTTTCCCTGGTGGAGATGTTGTTGATGGTTCCTTGGGGCCAAGCATCGGATAGATTTGGGAGGAAACCCGTCTTAGTCATTTCGCTAGTTGGAGTTGGGCTGACTACGGGTGTTCTTGGATTTGGCCAGGCAATCTGGCAGTTGATTGTTTTTAGATGTCTGGCGGGTCTTTTCGCCGCGACAATTGTGTCAGTAAAATAACCCTCTCATATTAACCAGAAATTAACGATGGAAAAGCACGGTGAGGACAATGATTTCGGAGAATAGTACCCCGAAAACACAAGCGAGGGCTTTCAGCTACTTTTCAGTAGCTGGAAACATCGGGATATCAATTGGACCCCTCATCGGTATGTGTGGCCTGGCCCGGAAGTTTCAACCGTGCTGACAAGCAGTATCAAGGTGGCGCCCTCGCTGAACCAGCCAAACTGTATCCTTCTGTGTTTGGGGGTATCAAATTTTTCGAAGATTTTCCTTTTGCGCTGCCTACAGTATGCACTGGACTTCTTGGACTAAGCGCAGCGTTCGTGGCTACTTTCCTCGTCAAGGAAGTCAGTATAAAATAGGTCGGCATCACTTGATCTGCCCCAACTGACTACCTATTAGACTCTAGGAACGAAATCGTATGCGAAACCCGGAGCACAAGAAAAAATGACCATTAGAAACCTTCTTAATTTTCCTGGTGTTCTACGCTGCCTATACATATACTGGCACATAAGCCTCTTATCAGTGGTCTACACATCAGGTATAATACTCTCATTCCTCCTCAGTTTAGGTTGATTTCCGCACGATTCCAGCGCATTGCTGACTTCAAATTCAGTGCTTCCTGTGTTTTGGTTTACTCCTGTATCCGGGGGCGGACTTGGATTGTCGCCTTTGCAAATTGCTATCTTCATGACAGGTCTGGGGCTCTCCCAAACATTCTGGATGATGGCTGTGTTCCCACCACTGCACAAGCGTATCGGAAGTGTTGGAGTGTTACGGCTTAGTTCGATTGTTTGGCCGTTTTTCTTTGCGCTCTGCCCATTCGCAAACTTCCTTCTCCGCCAAGGTTATGAAACAGCTTTCTGGATTCTCTATCCAAGTCTTATGTTCATAGGACTTTGTGTAGCGATGGCCTTTAGTACGTACCTTCTAGATGGCCCTCTTGAATTTTCTGCCCTATGCCGATTGCTAATATCGAACAGCATGTGCACAGCTTGTCATCAATGACATATCGCCTTCTTCTGATACTTTAGGTACCTTGAATGCAATCTCTCTAGCAACGGTCTCCGCCGGCAGGACGGTGATTCCCGCTCTCTTCACCAGCATCTTTGCGTATGGTTCCACGCACCAAATTCTGTGGGGCTATTTCGTTTGGATATTTGAGATTCTTATTGCATTAGGCCTGATAGTCGCCCTACCTTTTCTACCAAAAGAAGCGTATGGGAGGCGAAAAAGCAACGAGGAATAAGCCCGACCAAGAGAAATAGGAAGCCCATGTCATACTCGATAGTGGCGTTCTAGCCCTAGATAGAAATGACCACAAAAGTTTAGACAATGAGGTAGTTAGAGCAAGGTTCCAAAGGTTCGGCGGATGCAAGGAAGATTTTAGTGGACACGGCAGTGTCCGCGATCGCTGGAGCCACGCTGTGACCTCCAAGCTTCCAAGCTTCCAAGCCTAATTCTCTCACATCGCTAGCGCGTTTCCAAGCATTGGCATGTATAAAATTAGCGCTCTCCAAGAATGCGCAAATTTGCCCAGCCAAATTCAAAACATTTTTCGTAACCTCCAAGATAAAGACGAGAGAGCTGTTGGTGGCTTTTCTGATACATATTGTTCCTTATGTGCGGCTTATCTCACATGTTCCATTAAACCGATAGGCTGCCAGAAGAATTTCGGTAGTGAGAGCAAAACCCCAAGAGCTATTACCCACTTGCCCCATCCTGGCCCGGAGTCGACCTTCCGGATTGAGTTTCGGAGTCCTCAAGTTTGAAGTATTTATCTATCAACGTCCCCTCATGAGTGCAATATTCTTCAAGTCAACCAAATTCAATCCAATTCAATCTGCATCTTCATTTCTTCACCAACTTCTAGCCATCGCCACGTCTTTTCGCAGCTTAAATTGATTTCCAATTTCAACCCCTTTTCCAACCAATTCCTACCTAACACAATCATCAAAATGCAAAGAGCCAAGCTAGACACTACCGGCAGCCGCCTCATCAAGCAAATCGTTCACTCCCACGCTACATCCACCGGTGGTACACGTATCCCCGTGCAATATATGTACACGGATAACCATTCGCGATACATGCCATCTCCAACCAAAGTCCTCAAATCCTTCGAGGGAAAGCTAGGAGAACCTAAGCGAGGGATCTTTGCTAGAGATGATGCCGCGAACTTGTCTGCTATGGAGTTCGTTCGTTTCTCTACGAAAACTTTGTAATTGGAAAATCTGAGAAGGATTCTTTCAGGTGTATTTCTAATAGATACACACTTGATATAAGGTATGAGAAAGAGATATCATACTCAGTATGATGACCAGAGAACCGCTAACACGTGCATTCTAGATAATCTCTCTCTGTTTACATTTCCAACCATTAATTCCTCACAGCCCTTGGCACCAAAAAGAATTCTAAAATCCAAACCACAAAAAAAGTTAGGATGAAGTCTCAGGCGCTCTCACGCGCCTAGTTGGGTAGTCACTCGCTCATGAAAGAATGCGCGAGTCTGGATGGGGGTGATGCCGAGTGGGCTGCGAGCTTCTCATCGCGAACGGGCTGGTTGGCGAAATCAAGAAAAATCATCGGAAAACAACGAAGTACAGTACATCATTCCACTAGGTGGAAGGGGTGGAAGCATTCACTCGTTTATTCTGGTTTTTGTTCTTCGGGAGTTCATTGGAGAAAGGGGTGGGCGGGGTGTGTTGGGTTGGCTTGATTGGTTCGAGCGGAAAAATGTAGTTTAGGTTGGATTAAGGATCAAAAAATGGAATAACTCTTTTCAAATTGTCTAGAGAGGAAAACATCTTGTGCCGTAAGATATGTTAATGTTGGTACGCCTAGGTTCAGACGTACACAAAAGAGTGATATCACGTGGGGAAGTACGAGGGTTACACGTAACACCCGGAATCATACCCTACTGCGAACTTTATACCCTTCGTACAAGGGCAATGACTATCTACATTTGATCATTTGGACTGATTCTCTTTTACCCGCTGCACGGGCACTGCATGCTTATGCTTCGCGGTCGCATATGCCCATATGGAATCCGGTCCGTGTCCGGTTCCGGGCGGCCCAGCCCGGCCCGGCCCGGTCATTATCCACACAGTTGAAGAAAGACTTATACGATACCAATTTCGTTTGCTGTGTGGGAAGTTAGACGTGGTTCCCCCCCCTCTCCTTGTCCTTGTGGTTGGTCTCAGCATAGTTGTAGAGACAGTGAGGACAAGCTTCACTTGCTACAAGATATATACGACGATGTAAGAGCGATATGGGGATGTGTTTGACGAAATTTTCATCTACTCCTTGCTTCGAAGTCTGAAGTTCGAGTGGCTGAAGATCGAATGATTGAAGGTCGGATGATTGAGAATAAGATGAGTGAAGGTCGAATGATTGAATATCGAATGATTGGATATCGAATGACTGGAGCTATTTTACTGCAGCTGGTTTAGTAATTTTTTGCTATTGGCTTTATACTGTACTCCTTCTTTCAACCACTTAATATACTCCAGGACATTGAAACCCAGCATGTTCCAATGGATGACTCCCTCAAATTTCCTAATCCCACTGTCAGGAAAACTCAGTCAGCGGAAGCCGATATCAGCGGAAGAAATATGCTGAAAGAAAAGTTGAATCCCATTACTTTTCCATTTTGCTTTGTTCTCAATCTTCTACTCCCACATCGATTGCATTCATCTTCCCCCAACCTATGTGGAAAAGAGGTTGCCATAGAATTCATTCATCCATTCTGACCTCGACCGTATATGGAAAAGAGGTTATTAAATAAGTCATTCAGTCATCCCTTCAAGCTCTGACTGACTAAGGAAGGTCGACATCTTTCAGTGATTCCCGTGCCAGATCGACGCCAGTAACCCACATCGTATCTACATCACATCAACATTACGTATCTCCCAAAGATCTAAGACCATCTGATATAAGCCTAAATGAGATTAACAGTTCCCGCAGGAACACGATACATAGCTTAGATCGATGAGCTACGCGGTACATTGCGTTCGGAAAGCAGTAGCGCCAGCGTTCCTGACTACCCGATATTATTGCGCTACGTAGATCACATGGTGGCGAGATGGCTGTCAATGTCGCTCCGCGAGGTGTGCATCATTACACGATCCCACTGGATGCTTCCGCAACTGTCTCGGCTGACAATGCCGACCTCGACGCTACAGCAACTATCGGTGGTGTTTTTGGTCCCGCCGGCGGCATTCTAGCTCGTCAGGAGAAACAAATGGATGCAGAGGAGCGTATAAAGCGTACAAAGCAAGAGGTGCAAGAGGTACCAGTGGCTTCAGTAGATTTTCAAGTGGAGCCAATGGATTAGGCGCCCTAAGAGCTTAAAGATTTCAACTAGATAAGATGAAAGGGAGACAGTCGAGTTATTTAAGTACATAATGATAATACATATAATAATATAACTTGTTTTTTGTAGTCGTTGTCTGAACCTCCTATCTATTTGATTCGAAAGGAATATTTAGAATAAATAAAGAGTTCAATTCTATCCTTGTACTTGATAGCCTTGATAATCACAACGCATTCTCGGCACATTTCCCCCTGTGTATTACCCCGCCCATCCTAAGAATATAGATCCGCATCTTTATATCAAACCCTGCCCCACTCCGCTCTTCTCACATCCTCATCTCTTATCCTCTCATCTCTGCAGAGCTTCCATATCTCATCTATCATCCATCGTCTCCCTCCTCCCTCGCCCCCCGTCATGCCCACCCTTCCCGCAAAAACCCTTCTAACCAGCGCCCTCCTACTTCTCCTCTCCACCCTCTATCAATTCCTTATATCCCCCCTCCTCTTCGACGTGCTCGGCTACCGACGTTCCATCACCACCCTCGACAACTTCAACGTATCGTGCGAAAAGCTCGATATCCCCGGTCTAGAAGCGTGCGAAGATGCGTGGTTTCATCATGCTACGGGTCATCTATATTTGGCGTGTTCGGACTTGGCCAGTCGGTTGCAGTGGCTTCCTGCGTTTGTGGAACCTTTTCATTATATCTACAGTAGGATGTGTTTTGAAGATTGTTTTGTACTGCAACTAGTGCGAGAAGGTAAAACATGAAAGATGTAGAAACTGACGAGGCGGGGTGGGGAAACAGGGGTAACATATTCAATACATCGGGACGGGGCCTTCGCGATCGCATAGCTGTGCTCGACACGTGGGGTACAGGATCTCTACAGTCGCGATTTCGGTGGATGGATTTGGAAGGGTTCACAGGGAATCGAGACGATGGGACATTTAATCTCCACGGATTTGACATTCGCGAGGATGCGACAACGAACTCTCTGCACTTTATACTTATTAATCATCGTCCACCATTTGACCCCATTACAGGCGAGGCGCTGAACCCCGACAAAACCGGCGCCAACTCTACCATTGAGCACTTTGAGAGCAAGATTGGAAGTAGTTCATTGAAGCACGTGAAGACGTATTCAAGTGAGACGATCAAAACTCCGAATCGCGTTACGTGGGTTAGTGAGCACGCATTCGCGTTTACAAATGATCACAGTAACAAAGTTGGATTCGTAAGCTCTTCCCCCGGTATTCCTTCACTATATCCAAGAAGATTAATGTAACATCACCTCAGCGAAGACAGCTCGATCCTCTTATCGGAGGCGGTAGCATCAGTCTCTGCAACACAGCTACCTCCAGCTGCAAAATCGCATATTCATCATACCTCCGCGGTCCTAACGGGTTGATTATGGGCCCAGACGGTCTGCTTTACGTACCTCTTACTTTCACAAATGAGATCCAGGTATTCTCCCTCGTTGATGCCAATACTTTGAAACTGGAGACTAAGATCAAAACGCCGTATCCGATGGACAATATGAGTGTAGACAGCAACGGTGACTTGATAGTCCCAGGGATTCCACAGATCATTAAGTGGATAGAGAGTTTAAAAGATAGGAGCGTGAAAGTTCCTTCGTCAATTTTGAGGGTGAAGAAAAGGCTCGAGAAAGATGGAGAGGGAAAAGAAAAAGGATTGAAAGAGGAAAACTATGAGGTGGAGATCATAATGGAGGATAATGGGACGACGTTGGAGGGTGGGACGACTGCGGTGCATGATGTGGAGAGAAAGAAGCTCTACGTGGCGGGGATCACAGAGCCGCATGTTTTGGTCTGTAATTTGCACTGAGCAATGGAACAGTGTGGGAAGAGAGGAGTAGACATGACGTAGTTAAGGATCTGGAGTGCAACTGCTAAATGCTTCTTTAACTAAGGTTGTCGCTACAAAGAATCGAGACTCGACGTTGAACCATGGGAGCGGCTTATCTGATCTCTAGTGCTTCGAACTCAATCGAAGTGGTCTCGATTGTTCTCAAAATACATCACCTATTTTGGACGTCGAAAAGAAATCAGAATTTATATTTCGTGCTCAAGTCGACTTTACATGCCTGCAAATTTACGTTTGCATTCCATCATTGAGTGGCCATTTCCTCCAAATATATATGGATTGATCAGTCTCCTTGATGCATATTTCATTCTCCTACACTATTTTTTTAGCATCGTTTGAGAATCCAAGCATGAGAATTTGTCGATAGGGTTTACGCTAGCTTCGCTACTAAAATAGCAAAAAGGGGAGCAAGAACGTGGAGGCAAGGACACATAACATTCAGAAGAGAGCGGAAATACGATGCGGTGAACAGTGTGTGGCCAATCTCGATTATATATCCTTCCATGACAGAACACACGTTCTCTTTAACCAAAATGACCGGTCATGATTGCGCAATTTGCGTCCAAGGAGAGATACACCCAGGTAGTTCAGAAATGAAACGGTTAGCTCCCGCTGGTACAATACTGCCAGCACGCCGATTGTGATTGGGTCAATCATTGGTCTCCGAGATCTGAACCAGTAAGTCAATAATTTAGGTACGGAAATTTTGGCGATGCGTGGTGGTGGTTATATATACGCCCTCGACGCGCTCCTTTCAGAAGATCTTTTTTTCTTCAGCTCGAACGTGGCCACAATCTGGGAGTAACTGAGTGGGAGTCATCGTGCTTTACGCGAGGACCAATTACAATAGACAAGCAAACCTAGAAAAGAAATAAAAGCAAGCATCAGCTTATCATCATGGATACCAACATGGACATGAATATGCCTGTAGAGGCAGTGCCGCAGGATACTTTCATCGAAGACGCCACGGAAGCTTTCGAGGCAATGGATTTGGAACCAATCAACGAAGTGTCTAAGGAACCAGTCAAGGATGCGCTTCCATGTGTCCCAGCACCAGAAGCCCTTGAGAAGATCAAAAGACTTTTCCAGAACCGCCTCGATGGCACGATTCTTGTCTCTATTGACATTCTCACCACAGTCCAATACGAAGACGGTGACGAAGTGGAGCTCTTGACAATCACAGCACTCGACACTATTGAGTTCTGTAAAGCAGACTCTCCCCCCCGCGAGAAGGTCTGGATTGATATCACAATCAACGTCAACAACCAGGAACGGGAGCTGGTCTCCCAACCTGATGGTTCACTCGAGAGACTTGGTGACCGGAAGTGGGGAGGAAGACATGATATGTTGCTCGCAGCGCTTCAGGAATGCTATGAGGAAGGTCGAAAGATCGTTCTCGTCGGATCGGATGTTGTTTCCAGGTGCTTCCTGCCTGGCACTAGATCGGATATATTTGGTTATTATCAGGACGCTCTCCGCAAGCTTTTCTGGATGTCGGACACTGTCTTGGAGCTGGGCCGTGCAGGGACGTGTGATGACAAAATTGGTAATCTGCGAACCGAAGAGTCGTTCCATTTACTGTGTTTAGCTGGTAAAGCGCTGAGGAATGAGGGCTTTAATGAAACTGAAAACATTTTTGTCAATAACTTCACTGGACGAGTCATCGCTCAAAGAAGACCGGTCGTAGAAGATCTCGCGCTTGCTCTATGTCTGGGCACGGAAGGAGAATGGGAGTTCATGCTGGATCGTGAACCTCTAGAAGTCCAGGTGGACTTGAAAGAATCAATTGCGGATGTGGCACAAGAAGATATGGATATGGAGAAAGCAGTTGCGGACAACGAAATGCAGCCTATCTCTGACGCTAACACCGTCCAGTCCACTTGTGCCATGGATTCTCTCGCTTCTATGGGAGCTTCGGAAGGTATGGGTGCGGGTCCTTCATATATCCAATGATGAACACTGCGAGGGTATAGACTAAGCTCCAGACATGCACGACTCGATGGTGATGGCACACCGTACTCACCAGAAGGGCTGTAGTGACAAGAAGCAACAAAACCCAAGTTCCCGCTCAGTCGTCTATTTCCTTCACCGTTTCCAATCTCACATTCTCCTCCAACACAGCCCCATACCCAGGCACCAAAATACTCGATGCCAACTCACTCCAAGCCCGCCCTACCGAAAAAAGATCGATAGTTATTAAAAACGATGATCGACAGGCCCCTGTGCTCTCTCCCCCCATGAACAAAGGTTATTTCTTTTCTGCGCCTTACTTGCCACCTATCAGTTTAAACCTCTGTTCATGGGAAGATAAGCCAAGTACCTAACGTCCTCCACGCCGCAACATTGCAGAAGTCAAAGCATCATCAATCATCCTCAGCCACCCCACTTTCCGCATATGCGCTCATCTAATTGGACCGCAAGCTTCGTGTACGCATTCGCTTCGTGTACGCATTCGCTTAAATAAACTACGGTTTACGGCCGCAAGGCTGTCCGAGCAATCCTTCCAATGTCCTTCCCGCATGCATCAGTGAGGATACGGCCGTCAAGTGGAGAGCCATGTTTTGTGCACGCTTGATAGCTTTACGTAGAGCCGCTTGGTCTGGAATATGTTTGGGGGAGAGAAGTTCTACGGCCGAAACTCACTCCGTTTCTTACGCTTTATGTGCGTAGGAATGCGGTTTGAGTGAGTGAGTGGGTGAGGCTAGGTAAGCGGCCAAGGACGACTCTTTACGTTGACGTTACTTGTCCTTTTTGCTTGGTTCCTTATCAGTTTGGGCTGTTGAATACATATATATATGTGTGTGTGTGTGTGTGTATTCGACATCGAAGCTTAATTCAATATCAGCATCTCTTAAAGTATTGTCCAAGTTCTCCATACATATACATTTACTCATCGATAGTGGACCCATCAATCGCATATTTGCTCTCCCATTCTGCACCACTAACTAGCTCTTCACAATGCCTCATGACGACTCCCAAAACTGCACATCTATCACTCCCTCTTGCCCCGTCGAGTACACGATTTACGGGTACACGCCATCCCTCGGCTTCAACGCCTTCTTCCTCGCCTACTTCGCGCTCTTTTCCCTCATCCACCTCATCCTCCTCCCCCGCTACAAAACGTATTTTTACAGCATCACTCTGATCCTCGGCTGTTTGGGAGAAGTAACCGGCTACATCGGGCGGGTCCTCATGAACCACAACCCCTGGTCCTCCCTCGGTTTCCAGATCCAGATCTCCTGTCTGATCTTCTCGCCAACGTTTGTCGTTGCAGGCATTTACATCACGTTGCAGCGCATGGTGCAGACATTTGGGACGGCCAAATCAAGAATCCCAGTGAGGTTGTACACGGGGATGTTCATTACTTTCGATTTCATTTCGCTGTTGATGCAGGCGATAGGCGGTGGGATTGCGGCCAGCGCGGACGAAGATGAAGGGTTGAGAGATAAGGGGACGGATCTTATGATTGCGGGGATTGTGTGGCAGGTGGCAACGCTTATCTTCTTTGCAGCGTTGGTGATTGATTATTTCGTGCGGACGAGAAGATCGTGGGATGATGTGCCGGCAGATGCGCAGGTATTGGCAACTGAGAAACCTTTCAAATTATTCGTTCTGGGTGTTACGGTCGCATTTGTGACGATTTTCGGAAGGTGCATTTACAGGATTGTGGAGATGGTGGGAGGTTGGGCAAACCCTATCATGCGTGATGAGGCAGGCTTCGTGGTTATGGAGGGATTGTAAGTTTGCTCTTCTAACAAAGACGTTGTTGATAACTAACTTGCTGTAGTATGATTGTCGTTGCTGTCCTTTGCCTCACAGTTTTCCATCCAGGCTACTGCTTCCCCCAGATAACCCGAAGATCAAAAGAGAGCGAAATCGAATCAGAAATAGTTCAGGGAGGAATGAAGAGAGAGAGATCTGAGTTCGCGTCTGTTTGATTGGCTCAATTGTAGTCGGCGTCGGTCTTTGTTAATTGTAGAGCTCATTTTAAACAAATTTGGATAGATATTTTGCTTAGCGTGGATTTTGAATTTAGAAAAATAGAAATGGCGTCCTGGAAGAGAGCTTAATTGCAACACGAATCGCCCTCTTGTGAAAGTCCCTTGTCCAACACCAATACCAATATACGTCAACGAGTGCTTTTTTTCGTATAGGATGTATACCGATCCCGGGAACCACACCTCAAATGGCGTGAGAAGTAGCAACAACACTGCCGTTAAATGCCATGTAACCATCTCGGCCAGGTAACCTAATATCGTACAAAATAATCCGCAAGACCCAACGCCCGAATGAATGATATGCCCAATATGTAAAGATGTCCATTACTGCTCTTCCAACGACCGGAAGTCTAACTCAATGTTCCCTTTTGCCTTGCTGACCCAGGTATCTTCAAGAAGAGGAGTACCGCCATAATCCCATGTCCTATGGCATTGTAAAACCAACGAGGGTAATCTTGGCTCAGATGTATGATCGTCGCTGTCAACTGACTCGGTGTCTGATGAGAGATCATCCAGATGTTCAAACTGATCGTTGATCCTAAACCAATGATTTCGCTTTGAACACCACTCTTGAATGATATCCCATAGCATGCCCATCCTAATACCATCCTCACAGTGGAGTATGCATTTCTGACGCCAAAGTCCAGTGCGTTGCGAAATTACTCGAGTAATCTCAAATTCAGTGCAAGCAGGTTGAAAGACAAGCATTCGACGCCAGCTAGCATCGGCTCTATTGAACGCGTCGGATCTTTGTTTCCAGGGCAGTGTCTTCAACCTGCCTGCGCCGGACAGATGCAATGCGGGCGGAAGTTGGTAGAAGATACTAAATTGTTTCTCGAGAAGATCCGGCCACGATCTCGCCTCGACTCGAGGGTTCGACCTAAACCCTAGAGCTCTTTGAAGTGTCGGTGAAGACAGTGCTGCATTCCAGTTCTTGCACACACGCGTGATGCTTATTAGAAGGCATGATTGGGGGAGGTACGATAGAATGTGGTCGAGAAGTTCTGGAGTACGCAGGACCTGCGACTGTGCTGGATGGGTGTCCGACATCTTAACTTGATTCAAGCTCCGTATCTCCTTCTTGAATAGACCTTTTTATCGGGTGAATGATGGGTTTCTTCACCCATTTTTGTGATAAAGGCTTGTGCATTCCATTAGTGCTTACCCCGCACCCGCCCCCCCGCACGGCAGCGTCAGCTCAATGTAACGCTGCAAGTCTTGACTCATGTGGTCCAATCATCATCCTCCATTTGGCCCTGCCTGTGAATAAAATTGCCCCCTCAGAAATACCGAGGACAACAATTATGTATTTGCACGGTTTCTTTCCCTGTTTTTCGCCGACTTTGCCTTCTGTTTGTCTATGAAATCTTTCATGATATCATACAAGGCATCATTTCTTCTTGTGATGAGTAGGACATCGTCTGTCGTTATGGTTGTTCGCCCCGCATGTCGTGCGAAGCTCTCAAGATCCGTTGTAACATTTTCTGCTAGAGTCAGATAGGGAGCTCTCTATAGGTTGTCTAGCTTTGAACATACCAATTTGAGCCCATACCATTTCAGTCAAGGCGCCTATGAATTGGTTTGTAGCATTTGCATTGAGGCGAATTGATTCTTCATCAACAATTTTTCCGATCGAAAACCATAGAGCTGCCTTGAGCCTCTACCACGAAGTCGTGTTGTTAGAATGCAGTGTCAGATCGTGGAACTACAACCTACTTCTTGGAGATCCTCATCCATGTCTTGAGGCATTGTGGAAGCGTCGTAAATTCAATGGTATAGATTGGTGTCGCTGAATGGAAATCTGTTGATGTTGTAAAGTAGCAGACCTGCCAGACGCGTAGAAGGAAGTGAACGCGTTTGCCGAAGTTGAACCGACTAAGGTTACCTGCGGCGACGTCGGAGGCTAAAATTCTAAGTTCCGTGTTTTCTAGATAAGGTGAAAATAAAATAAAAAGTTCTGGGTCTGGTGGGTGTCTTCTTCCTTTCGGACACGTACTGAAACTACCCACAATCGACGACGGCTTGACGGTCAATTGAGTACCAGAAGTCGTCTGGAGCCTTTTCCATACCGCCTCTACCACCACATAACTCATGACCACCGCTCTGGGTCAAGTCAAACCGGCCATTTTACTTACGAATCTCTACTACTCCATCGACACAATATTCTCACCAAAACCTATCAACTTGAACGTCGGCTTTTCCAGACCCTAGGGACAGTTTGGTCATCGAACCGCAGATATGGCTGACTTCATAATCAACATGGTGATGGCTGGGGCCCACAATCTATACCGGAATACCACTCACATGTTCGATGGTATGGATCTCCGAAATTGGATTCGAATTGTGGCAGTAGTCGGAGCATACCTTCTTATCCGCCCTTACTTTGTCAACCTCGGAATCAAAATGCAGAAGGAGGCACACGAAAAGGCAATGAACGAACACAAGGCGAAGAAACAGAAGGAAGCTGTCCTAAGCCCGAATTCGCTGCGTGGGAATGTCAAGATTCCGGAGGATACCGATACTGAAGAGGAGAAGTCTACGGCTGCAGATGCGAATTGGGGGAAGAAGGCACGAAAGCGACAAAGGCAGATGATCCGAAAGACCTTGGAACAAGACGAAAAGAAGAGAAGGGAACAGCAGGAGGACGACGAGGACAAGGACATCCAAGAATTTTTGATGGACTAAGGAACTCACACCTGTACCAATGTCCACCATTTCTACTACTTAGTAGGAACCATATTTTGCTGTTACTGAGACTACACTTCCCCGAGCCACTTTCTGCATATTGCTGTTTTATGTGAACTATATCATCGCGGGGCTGGTAGCGGAGCTATGGCATGCATCATTTTCATGATTGATGTATTTTTTGCGACTCAACAGAGAACCGGGCTGCACATGGAAACACCAAGGACATCCTACCGGACGCAGTTCTTCTGGTGGAATTATAGCTGAGACCTGCGGTAATTTCTCTTGGAAATCCTCTTGAAGACATGTGAACTCTTGTTGATATTAAATGTATAGACTTTACTAGAAGTAACGTTATTCTGTCTATACAAGAAAATCGTATATATAGATAGAGGAAATGTGAATGACGCTCCGCTGGCTCTCCGAGGGCCACTGCCGTGGAGGCAGACTAAGACTTCCTTCCACTTACAACTAAACTAGATGAGATGTCCTCACACATCCAATATACTCCCGGTGGTACGGTTTTGAAAGCTCTTTCTCTTATGCATACGAAGGATCATGGTGCAGTTGCAGTTGCGGAAGAGGGTTGTTTCCGATGAGTGGTCAAATGGGGGAGGAGAAATTTTGATCATATTTTATTTTTGCCGCAGCGAAAATGTCGGAGTGTTTTAGCAGGATTCCAATCTAGTCATCTTTTCGTAATTCGTTTGTTCCGAATTTTTTGCTGCATCTCCCCATGAGTTAGTTTTCTTGCTCACCAAAAACCGGTCAATCTCTCACTTGGAAACCCATCACCCACTATTACGAATAAACTAGCGGGGATAGCTACGCAGGAAGATGGTAATGATGTGAATGTCGAGAAGCTTCGAAAACTATTCTTTCTGGCCACACACGTACTTGTCACAGCTCGTGCATCCATTCTACTTTTCCTTCTAGACTCGCATGGCAACGCTCGTTTTCGAAAAAGAAAAGGCCCACTAATCTTACAACCGTTGCAGCAGCTAGAATAGCATGGAGAGACAATCGAGGCGTCAAGAAAGAGATGTCTTTGATTTATTGACAAATGGATTCTTTAGAACTGCTCGGGCCAGGAGCCCATCACCGTATGTTATCACCATAGCATCTGCCAGTTCCCCGCTATGTGCTGATAAGTTGTTGTCTAGAGAGCCAACCCCGCTCGACCACGATGCGCACACGTATTTAAGAACATCAAATCGAGACGTTGGACGACAAAGAAGTAGAAGCAGAAGCAGAAGCAGAAACAGAGTATCTCGACGGGGCCCACCTCCACCGCGACCTACTGTCGAAGATGAAGCCAGCTCTTTGGCTAGAGAATTTTCACCTTCACCTTCCTCCGTTTCCTCGTACGATCCTCCTTCTCGTGGCACCATCGACCAATATCCTATCATTCTTGAGTCTGATGTAAGCGAGGCTGAAGCGGAAAGACTACATGCTGAACCACGGCCAAAAGAGCCATACGACTTTGACGATAATCCCGAGCGTCGCTTCGTCCTTGTTCCTGGTCCTGAATCAGATACAGCATCCTCTGAGGCTTCAGTAAGCCAATCAAATGGCCGAACTGAACAAGGCAAGAATAGAGCTAGCAGGCCGGATGTGCCAAGGAATCGCAAACATAGCGACACCGAGGTCTCCAGCAATGCAAATAGTCATTCCCAAGTCAAATTAGAACGCGAGCAAGGCAAACATGGTTCGACTAGGCCCGAAGCTACAAGGAAGCCGAGTGATGACGAGCCTGCATTGAAGCCGCCGCCACTAGAGAGGAAAAAGAGTAGACAGGATCTCCCGAACTTGCAGACGAAGGTTCCTCGGGAGATCCCACCACAATTTCGCAGGAGTGCATCTTCATATGGGTCGGGAGATCGTGATGACACACCGAAAGCTACACCGCATACTTCTACCAGCGAATACTTTCTTTCACCAGATACTGTTCATGCTCCGCGTCCGCCATCGAGAGACTCTACGGCGTCAATGCCGCAATCAAGCTCTCAGCAATATGCTTCGCAGGAAAGCAGGCATGGTGGATCAACTGTAGAAAAGAGAAATAGTGGTAGCAGTTTCCACAACATATCCCGTCCGACGACACCGGTGTCTGGGAAGAGGGAAAATGAAGTTCCTGAACCATCAAATAGGTCGCGGCGTAATACAAATGATAAGATGGCACGCCCTCAACAACTTGGGTCTGAAGATGGGAGACGAACAGAGAGACATCGTTCAAATCAAGGCGAGCGTGCAAGATCACCCAGACGTCCGGCTACCTCCAATCTGCAGTATTACAGTAGTAGTGAGGACGACCTTGCAGATAGTGGATCTGAAAGAGGCGTTGGGCGCGCACGCCATCAACACCGTCGAAGGAAGGAACTCCGAGCAGAGGAAGACTATGAGCGTCAAGTAGATTCACCGAGATCAAATAAATCATCACTACAATCAAGATTCTCGTCTCCTCTTCCTTCTCCGAAACTCTCGCCCAACCAACTACCCAGAGCAGAGCCAATCGACAGAAGTGAAACGTTCCCCCAGGGACGGAGGCCGGTTTCGATTTCACGACCGGTTTCTCCCATGAGCGCGTCCCAGGAAACACCCCGAGCTGACAGATTAAACCCATTGAGTCCTGGTATACCCCCTCGTCCATCTTCTAGACAGTCAAATGCAAGCGCGCCGATTAGTTTACCTTCAATGCCTTCAATGAGCGCACCTGTACCACACAGCGCACCACCGACAAGGCTCGACTTCCACTTACCTGGTGAACGTGAACCTCGGCATTCACCTGCACTGCCTCTGTTTGATGACGATAGAAACTCCAACTTTCGGCCACCTTCGAACGATAATACTTCCTGGCAGCCTCCCGCGTTCCAACCGTCAAATAGCGAGATGCCAGTAGGTAGCTATCGTCGCTTCTCTGAGGAAGTGGAAAGAGGTAGCGTCCCGGCGCTCCCTTCCTGCCCTCGAATGAATCCCACTCTTGGCCGTAACGACTGGCTTACATTACCTGGTTGTCCTAATTTTGATATCTGTCCCAGCTGCTTCCATTCTATTATAGCACCTACAGCGTTCCGCGATCATTTCGAGCCAGCCATTCGGAGAACAGATATCCCTATAATTTGCGACTTTGGCAGTTCTCCATGGTATCGTATCGCGTGGCTCCTAACTCTCAAGGAGAAGAGGAAAGATCTCAACTTATTTTACGGACTAGCTGACGTAGCACAACACGAGAAGCCTTGTTATCGACAACGCGAATCAATCAGAACGTGGAGCTCAATCATCGATCCCAAAACGGGGACACTGGTCAAGAACTTTGACGTCTGTTCCAGCTGTGTTAAATCCATAGAGATTCTCCTACCGGCGATTCGTGGCGTCTTCATTCGTACAGATTCTGGCTACTCTTCGGGTGTTCCTCGAATATGCGATCTCCGCTTCGACAGCAAACGCTTCGTCCAATATTTCGACGCACTCGAAACCATTGCCGACGACGCTGCCTTCCATAATGCAGCTCCAGATACTCGTACGCTCGCCAAGCTCGCGCGGAAATTCTCCTTGCTAGAAGAATGCCAACAGTCCATGGATCTTCCCGACCGGCGCTGGTACATCATTACCCAACTTCCTGATTTCACCGTGTGCGAAGAATGCTTCGATGACGTTGTCTATCCTGAAGTGGAAGACCGAAAGGCGATTTCACTTATGTTCAGCAAGACGCCTCAGAGAATTCCCAAGGCTAGCTGCCAACTATATTCCGAGAGGATGAGAAAGATTTTCCAGAGAGCAGTAAACACGGACGATTATAAGCTGTTAGCGATCAGGGCAAGAGAGAGGAAGGCAAAGGAGAAGGAGTGGAAGGTTAATGTGGCGGCGACAAAGAGACAGAGTAGAGAGAGTATGGTGCCTAATCAGGGGTTGGCGAGGGAACTCCAGAGGCTGGATGATGAATGGAGGAGATGGGAGTAAGAGACAGGGAAAAGAAAACTAGTCATCAATCTGGATTTATTACTGCTGGATGGTAGAGTTAGAAGGTAAATGGGAAAATTGGTTACGATGAGGCGTGGAGGATAAGATCGAGAATGACGGATGATGAGATGATGATATGAAAATATCCATAGCGAGGAGCGAATTTATAGCTGCAAAATGATACCATGATTTACTTTCTATTCGGAATGGCAATGAAAATCTGGGTTTGAGAAGCGTGGGAATGGGATGTTGGATAATCGGATATCAAGAAGGACAGCAAGTATTTTAGAAGTGTTTGGGCTTTGGATAGCTCAGTAGTAGGTTAACATAGCACTTCAAACTTGGATTCGAGTCAGTGAAGGAGAACTTGTCTCTCATTCTTTATTTCTATGGTAATACAATAGAGTATCTCCTTCCACTACTACTTTCTTTTCTCCAAACCGTAGCTCGAACTCCTAATCTAAGAATGCTCGTATGGATGTTGATACAGGGACAGACAGGGACGATAAGCAAACAGATAAAAATGGCCATGTCGATCTAATACACCATCGTTTTCGGCATTCAAATGAGTGTGCCCCAGTGGAAGCGAACGGCATCCTAAAGCTCCTCGACAGTACCGATATCTAGATCCAGTTCCTCGACATTACCAACATCTAGTCCCAAATCCTTGAAGCGGTACACTACCCCATCATTGATTAGCAGAGCAACGAGAGATCCTCCAAAACAGGAGAAACTTACAATAGCCATCACTACTCTCCGAGCCAGAACTCGAGTCCGAACTGACATCACTGGCCTGAATTTGGAACGCTTTATTCTTTTTCGTCGGACTAGTCGAGCGGTCTGCAGTATTCGAGACCGCTCTCTTCTTCCCCCTCGGCGTTTCCGGCTCCTTACCTTCAATCACTTTTGGAGCCTCCACCATCTTGTCTCGAGCTAGCCGAGCCGCGTCTCTTCGCCCTTGCTCTTCTTTGATATCTTGCTTGCGTTGCAGCAAGTCCGCCTTCTGCTTACTCTCACCATTTTCTTTAGCCCTGCGCGCCGACTGCCCAGCAATGTGTGAAGGGTCATTGAGGTCGAACATGCGTTTGAGCGTGTCCCAGGCGAGACAGAGCTCATCGGTCATGATGCCGTCTCCGAGAGAGAGACAATGCTGATATTCGCGGAGGAAATATTTAACGTCTTCCTTTTCGGCATCTGGGAGGAGAGGAGAGGTCGCCATGAGGGAGAGGATGGATTCGAGCTTCCAGGCTCCGGCGCCGCTGGGGATCCAGGGGATTTGGTTGGCGAATTGGCCGTTCTTAAAGTCGCGTTTATGGATGGCGTTGAGGATGAACCAGCGGTAGAAGGGGGTGGTGCTTAGTTCTTTTGGGGTGGTGGGTATGGGGAAGATGGTTTCCTGGGAGGTTTTGGTTAGTATATTCGGAGGGCTTGGGTGAGTGATGGGTTCTTACGAGGCCTGTTCCTCCGTGCTTGGGGTTTTCTGTAGGGATGATGGACATCGTTCTGGCAAACTTAGGATCTGGAGCTGAATCAATTAGCTATTATGACAGCGAAATCATTGCTGATGCTGGCCTCCTCTTGTAAACCGACCGATCGACATCGCCTTTGGAGAACTTACGACACATCTAAATTGGTACTTTAGTTTATATAAGTTGCTGGACCAGACACGATAGGACCAATAGCAATTTTTGAATGAAGATCTCCAAAAAGAAACGGGAATAAAAAGCAGGAAAGCAAGAGCTAAGAATTTCTTAGTGATGGCCTCTTCTCAGTGAGTGCAGTGAAGTTCGTTGTTCTTGAGAGAAAAACTTTTCGGAGCATTTGAACAGTTTAAAATAATTCGGTGAGGCAAGCTCTTGCTTGCAGTCATGTTCTTTCTAAACACCGAGGGAAGGAGCCGGTATGTGTCGCCGGTGTCGCCGGTGTGTAATGCTTGAGGTTATTCAGGAAAGAGCGACAGCATTACCTTGTGAAAAGACCCAAGAAGTTCAGGGACACCATCAAAAAGAACCATATAACCTCTAGTGATTAGACAACCACGACTCAATGATTCTACATAGAAATGAAGCTCCTTTCACCCACAGAAGTATTTGAGGAGCCCCTTCACCACTATACGCCATAACAATCAATTTGTTTCCTGCTACTCAGTTGTCATCAACGATAACTCCTGGGCAACCAACTTTATTCTTTAAAATAAAGTAGGGCATTAGCCAAACGACAACAGGCCATCAACGCATGTTTCGAGATATATCCTAGAGACTGAATTTTTGGGCCATTTGGAGCTTGATGGTGGGCGAATAAGTCGTGGCGTCGAGTATAGTGAACTCCTTGGACTCTTCCGTGATATGTACTCAAATGACGACACAAATGCTTATTTATGGCTTGTTGTTATAAGCAGAGTGAGCACTTTTCCGTGTGAATGAGATAAGGGGTAGCTCGGTTGCTTCCTTTCCTGCAAAGCTTTTTTGTATCCACGGATTGGATCTCTGGTGCCTTGAGAAACGCCTGGGTTCATGAATATACCAGATTTGAGAGAAGCTCCACAAGCGAGTGAGTTCGAATGAAATAAGCCACGGAGCCAGGCTGAAATCCCACATAAGTTAGGTTCAAATCCCAAGTTGAGCAGCCTTAGAGAACACAAATGAAGGAGAATCAATGAGATTCATTGTTCCAGGGTCCTCGACGGATTTGAACACTTTTCTCATCAGCATCTACTTGGTGATTGGGGCTTCATTGATTTGCACTTCTGGAGATGATGCGCTAGGCCATTCCTAGATACGTTCAACCCTTGTTCGGGGACACTTTACGACTTGTTGTGATCAGAACGCTCTGGGCTGTAGGGGGGCCAGTACTGATGCTAGTGCTACCTCTTGTCCTACCCTTATACGCGCTTCTTGAGTCTGCCCTGCTGAACTACAACCCTTTCAGTAGTTGGAAAGCCTATGTGTATTTCAGTGCCCATTGACGAATAGGGCAGGTCGATTGGCAAACCCGCCTGAATGTTGGACCGACCAGACCAGATCTGTCAGAGCCAATTCTCTCGGATTCTGAAGAACCTAGCAGCAGAAAGTAAATTCGAGGGTGATCTAGCAATCTAGGAAACGAGCTTCGAGGAGGGAACATTCGCATTGCGAATCCTGCCATCCTTACGTAAAAATGGCTTCTGAGCAAGAACTCTGCCATGGCGAGCTCATCACATGAAGGTATACCGGATCAGAAGTGGGGGTTATCATTTCATGAGCACACATGTGTTCCTAGTTCTGCGGAGTAATCGGTATGGAAATGGTGATTAGATACTGCTAGCTGCATGTAATTGATCCTTCAGTGAAGGCGGGATGAAGCCAGACTCGAGATAGTAGTTATCTCCTTGATCTACCAAGTGTATGTATCATGCAGCATTTCGTCGTGCGCGTGAGGCACAGTCCCGTTATGCATATCCGTGAGTAAGCACTAGCCTTTACTGTTGGAGCGCGGGATTCTTGTTTGGACAAAAGCTACTTCATGTTTTTTACGTTGTGTCGAGCCATTCAATATGCATGCTGTGAGTTTTGAGTATGCTTGAGCAGTTCTATGCCGGCTGAAAATGCAAACAATATACTCCTGTGCAGATACTCTAATCAATATATCATATCATCTGACATCCTTTTAGAGGTTGAAAACTGGTGTAGTGCTTCGGTATGCCTCGCGTTGCTGAAGATCTGTTGGCTCTAGGTTTGAATAAGCTCTATCAAATCTCCAACGCCGTCTTTTGGCAAAGCCTGCAGGAACGGGTCTATACGCAACATCGTCTAAGCGTCCCTCACTTACCATAGGCGAGGTTGTTTGCCTATCTTGCAGGATGACCCGCAGTCACATTCGAAGGATTCCCACCTACTAAAGCGAGTGCGAATAGGGAAAATCTCCTCCACAGTTCCGGTCATGACCCAGCGTGGCATCCTTGCATACTTCTCCAACTTGCAAAATTCGAGCCGAAATCTTCAATGTGTTCCGACCTGGCGGTAAGGCAGTGGGCATGTGGCAATTAGCGGTTCAACTAAATTGCTCAATCATGGCAATCATGCACTGAGGGGTAAAATCCTTCCCTCTGCACGAGTGAGGAGACGTTACATTTCAAGGAAGCAATGGATGACAAGATGGATTCCATGATGAATAACTGATCTCGGATAAGCTTCCTCCTTTCCGATAACCATATTGCGACTCCCATCATTTTTGGAAAGAACTTGTGTATTCCCCAACTCACCGAGGCTGGGCTCCCTTATCCGTGATCACAACAGAGGCAGGGAATGCTCTGCACCGAGTCACAGCATAGCCATCATAGCGTGGCTGAAATGTATTTGATAGCTCCAAGAAATAATCAGTTAATACAAAATATGGTGTACGTGAAATGTGATGGCTGCAGTACAGTGCTGCAGTACAGCCACATACGAAGTACACGAGATAGAACTATGGCAGCAGCAACTATCAGTCTGCTAGAAGTGCGATCATGAGCGAGTTGGGTAAATGATTGACTCCGACTAGGCTAAAGAATAGCTAGGATATCTAGTAGTTGTATACGATCCCGAGTAGTCACCAGTGCGGTGAGACGGATAAGCATCTTAGTAGAGATACTCGTATACTGTAGCAGAACCAACTAGCGGGGTCAGGACATCACCACTTCCTGCAGACCTTCGTGGCCTGGCTAGGCATTGTTCTGGCGCTGTTGGCTAACATCTCCGAGGAGTGGCGATACTCGTGATATGAAAACATAAGAAAACCATTACAGTAAAGACACAGTCGGTGAAACAACATTTATTGCGAAAGAGTCGAGTGTGCAGCTCATTAAAGCATTTTCTTTTCCTTTGAGGAGCGCGTAGAGTTCAAAATCCATTGAATCAGGCTGACCAATAACGTGTGCCATCACCCCATTTTTCAAGGATCCTGATGATTTACGCGCCCAACCGCCTAGGACCCCCCGCACGAATAACCAAATAGGGGGACGTGAAACGAAACTTGAGGCTTATTCTTCCGTCATGAACGTCTAGAGGTCGCTTTATCTGCGGGAATGCGCCTGAGAGAGCCACACCCAAGAATCGATGCAGGTACAAGCGCAACCAGAGAACCAATACGACCGGATATACAGTTCTGCAACATGAATGTGATGCACCGCACCTTGTCAGATTGAGAAGGATTCTGTTAGAGGCTCTAACCTCGATCTAGTAGTCTCGACAGAGGCTTACCCATTAGCCATTTACAACTGACCGCGCTGGTAGTACTGACCCACAACGGTCTCCAAGCGTTTGATACTTATACTGACATGTCATCCTCCTGGAAAATGTTTCTGCATGTTTTGGTATTTTAAATAATTCTTGCTCTTCAATAATACAGAGGCGGTGCAGGTCGCTGTTGGATTTAATCGGTCGTTCGTCTTGCTTTACTGTTTTGCTTACTTGCCTCTTCGCTGTTCCCCCGAGTCCTAATTTTATATCTTTAATATACAAACGTCTGCAGTTCCGGAAACTGCTCATACACGCCTTCGCTCAATCAACTGTTCAATTCATCGAAAAACAAAAATCATATAAGAAGGAATAAAATAAAATAAAACCGCCACTCTTTCACTACCTTGGATCTTGCACATCATGGCAGAACGGCTGGGACGCTCGACCAGCGATCGCAATTTCCATCGTCGAAAACCAGAAGACATGTATGTCGAGACTTCGAAGAAACACGCACCCAAAGCGACATACACGGCGCCAAATGAGATCATGTTCACACCAGATATGCTCGTAGATGATAAACCCGACAGTGTCACATTTTCAGTGAGATGCTCTCCTGTTCCTTTTGGACGATCGCCCTGCATTCAATCTACCATGTCTTCACCTAGAAACTTCTTCCTGGAGAAGCCACCTGCAAATTATTACAGAAATGAAGCATCGCCTATATCTCCAGGAGTGACTGTTCTCCTAAGTCCAGCGTCATATGATGAAGATGGCTCCGATGTTGATGCCATGGATTTTTTTCAAGCGTATGTGAACTATCTACTACTTCCGGGAATTGAAACTAAACCGTTAGGGATAGTGCTACATATCAAGGTCCTCAAACGCTCCAAATCGTTGCGGAAAAGACTCGTGCTTCACCTCAGCCAATTGGTGCTACAAAAAGAACCGTAAAGGCTGCCTTACCGTCGCCAATCACTCCAAAGGCCTGGCCATGTGTGGTAGAACCAGATATCAGCACTCTTCCTTCCTTAAAAGATCGCCGTGCCGCCCTTGAAGCTGGCAGAAGACTTGACAGAGAAACTAGCCAATCAAATAAAGCACCAGCGACTGAACGAAAACAAAATCCGCCAATATGTGAGAGTACTCTATCCAGAAAGGAAGCTTCACGAACGATGCAGACAAGGCCAGTCACGAGATCACGAACTCCGAGTTCTAAGCAATCTAAGAGTTCTACCGATGCTGGAAGACGGCGAAGTCAGTCATTTAGTGCTCAGCAAAGGGGACTCCTTGTTGCGTCCACTCAAGCTCCATCTGTATCTCCTGTCATCCCACGCCGTGGAAGTCCATCATCGGAGTCATGGAAACGTCGTAGTCTATCATTCGACTCTCAGCAACAATCGCAGTTTCTTATGATACGGCAACAGTCAAGGTCACCATCTAATGAGAGCGACTCTAGTACTAGCAGCGGGTCAAGGCGATACAACAAACGGCCGCCATCGCCTTCAGACCACAGTAGCAGTATTTCTCGGACACCAAGCCCAGTCTTCGACGATGAAGATAATATCACAGACTTTGAGAGTGTTACGGATATGGACGAAGATTATGACGATGACGGGTTCTACGGGTGCGATAAAAAAATTGAAGTTCTTACAGCACATGGCCGTGAAAGGAAAGAGCAGCCGACCTTCCGTTTTCAGCAGGAAATTCATATTGAGCCACAGGTAGGCTACAATTTACAAAAGCATATACTGCCTTCAAGAAAGTTGCTGACCCCATTACAGTCAAAGTCTCCTCTTCATGACCAACCTTTGAGAAACCATGCTAAGCCTCTACGCTCCTCTGACGGCAGTCCTCTCACTCTCAAGAATACTCTCCCTCATGCACGATTTGCCCATAAGATCAGTTCCGAAAGTATAGAACACTCATCTGCTGACCAACCTCCTCTGAGACGCAGCCCTCCCCCGATCCCGATCCATCGGGATGAGGTCAAGGTCAGCGGTGCCTCATTTGTACCATCTGAGTCTCGCACACCAAGGACAGTGGTAGCAAACTGGCTTGCAGGCATTTCAATCAGCGCTGGACGCAACGAAACCGCTCGAGAGAATGACATCAAGAAGCCTCGGAAATGGGGACGGAAAGCTCGGCAGCAACCAGAGAACTGGATTTAATACATCTTCAATACGAGACACATGAATGCAATGACAAAGGTAGAGGCGGGGGCTCGGTGGTTTATATGGTGATTATGATTGATGATAACGATGATGTTGAACAGGCGATGACTGGGACGATGGATGGATAGTTGCGAGAATTTGTGGCAGAATGTGCATTAGAAAACAAGATAAAAAATTATTAGGGGACGGGGGATGGAAAGAGCATTGGATCGAAGTTCTTTCGCTTATGAGCGCTGGACAAGCTGGTTCGGTCGGTGTAAGCTGGATTAACTGGGTCCAGTTTCCGATCAATGAGATCTTCATTCCCAAAATTCTGACGAGACCTTCTTTGCTATGCTTTGCTATGCTTTGCCGTGCCTTGCCGTGCCTTGCAGTGTATTACGGACTAGCAGCCGTACAACACGTATATCACATAGCACGTACGAAGCAGAACATGACATGACATGACATGAGATGACACGCGAAAGAGGACAAGCAGCAGCGACGGTCCGGACAAGCAACAGCGACGGTCCAGACAAGCCTTTCTGATTTTGGGACATCGGAACTGCACCAACCAGATACAAGTCACCCTTCGTAGACCTTTAGTTCTAATTGACACGGAAGTTGTCAAATACGACCTCGCAAAATGACCACTCAGGCGCCACAATGTCAGCTGTGGGGACAAAGTGTAAGTACAGTCTCCACTAACCAGCAAAGCGGCTGCTCGCACGGCTGAAGTACCTCCCACTTTACGCTTAACGCCAATAGACTTTGTACAGTCCAGAGTCAGGTTAAGATTATAAATAGATAACAAGGCGTTTGTTGACGGTATACAGGACGAAGTATTCGTTGCCAATACCAGATACCAAAAGACAAGGTCGCTCGGTTGGTCGAGCGGTCATGCTTATACGACGCCAAATTCCTCGACGATTTGCATGCAAATCGTGTCCAGCTAGACGGTTGTCCTGCGATGTTTGTCCTGCGATGTTTGCCCTACTGGCAGGAAACATACAGAGACCCAGCATAACAAGGCTATGGCGCTGCAGGCCACCCACGCTTCGAAGTCTGACAAGTAACCGACAGGGAACACGACGAGGACACCAACAAACAACTGGGCTGAGCGACGTAGGGACCAATGGGCTTCATGCTACGCTCACTATGGAGCCACTAACCAGCACACCCCATGGTCGTTCTGGACGGCGGAATGTCGTTGTAAGTGATGATTTTCCTGTCAATTTCGTGAAGAAATTGAAGACCATAAGCTTCGGGGCCCACCTCTCATACACTCAGGTAGGCAAACCGGTGGGTGACTATCTCTATCCGCAAGCACCTCTGAGGCGCAGACCGTTTGTTTTGCTATCGCGATTAAGGCTGCCGGTGGGATTTCAATTATTTACTTCCCACGGTGTGCTGCCGATACGCAGTTGGCCATAATTTCTTGTTACACTGGCAAGCAAGTTTCTCCCCTCCTCTGTACGCCTCGAGTGAGGAAATTTGTGCCTGCAGTGGTTCCCAGTCCGTTAATATATGATTGCTCACAATTCGCAATATGACGAAAGACGAGATGGAGGGAAGAAGCGATTCACTGCCAGGAGATGCGAATCTTCCAGACGAACCAGCCCCAATCGCATTGTCTCCAGCTCCCAATACTCACCTCACTTCAACACTCCAAAGACACGCCTACCACAGAATGGATTCGCAAGGCTCCGTGCAGCTTTCGTCAGACACCCAACCATCGAATGCGACAGCCCCCTACTCCGCGATTCCCTCGATAGTTGAGAACGATATGTCTGATTCTGCAGAGGTATCGCAGGAGCTCGGAATCTCGCGAATGTCGTCTACTCGAAGTCGAAAATCACCGAGTCCACCGAACCCCTCGAGTGCGCTGCAGAGCCCCACACTTGGTTCTATGGTCACCTCGCCTGCGACGTCCCAGCGCCCTCTGCTGTCTCCCGCATGGACTCAAGATACATTTTACGAGAGGTTGGACCAGGGCCATTCACGCAATCAATCTGCGGACGAGGCAGATACATCAGGGGTGAAGATTTCCGCTTTTACGGAGAGCTTGGATGCTGCGTTTGAGAGTGTAGAGAACTTCTCGAAGCTGAATGATCCGAACACGGCGGGTCATGGTCATCATCATGGAGGTGGTAGGTTGGAATGTCTCATTTAGCTGAGTTGGGTTAACTGAGTCGCGCAGGACACGATCATTCTGGATGCACTTCTACTCAGGACATTCATTCACGGGGCAGCAGTTGGCTGTCGGTGTCAGTTCTCATACTGTGCATATACTCGACGATATTTTCCGGCATATGGTTTTGCATTGCTGTGATCCGACCGCGGTTTCGGATCATTCGTACTGGCGGTTCTTTAAACCCGTCTACAGCTTCCATTATCTTTGCGATATTGGCGAAAACGATCGAATTGTCATTCGTCACTATCTTCGTCACTTTCCTGGGCCAGGTTCTAAGTCGAAGATCTCTCATCAAGACCTCTAACGGTGTTACGGTTGCGGAGCTGACTATGCGAACATGGGTAAGTTTTTCTCTGAGTTCCGTCTATCTTCCCAGAACAGGATAAATTTCGACGCGGTTCTTTGGAAATGTGTTTCTAATCCAATTGTAATGCTAGGTTATCCAACCCGGATTTATGATCACGAATCCAAAGGTTTTGCGAACTGCAGGTGCTTCCTTTCTAGGTGCAATCACGTTGACAGCAGCTGTGATAGCTATGTTCTATACTACTGCATCAGATGCCTTGGTCAATCCTAGTTTACAACTTGGACGTTGGCATTACAAGAACATGAGTGGGCTTGTTGAGTCAAGTTTCGGTAATATCAATTTCGTCAGTCAAACTTGCCAAACACCAATACACAATACCACGGATCCTGAATCGGCCAGCACATGCATTAGCATTGATCACGCAGGAGAGGGTAAGTAGAACGATTCATCGCGCTCGGCATGTCTTTATTTCTAACTTCTACAGCATATCATAATTTTCTCGAATATAGTCGCACTTGGGCCACTATCAACACCCCTGGAGGCAAGGGTAATTCGTCCAACCTCGCAGAGCGTCCACGTGTAACAGCCATGCTCTTTGATAATACCACCGTAACTAGCGCCTGGGTCGACACTGAATATAGCGATATTGCTGCCAACTATAAAAAGCATAATCGCATCATCAATAATGTCACCATGGCAATGCCTCATCCGGGGGTTATCTCTGCTGCAAGCAGTCATGTTAACAAAATTCTACAGCCGTCAGACCTTGATGGAGTAGGAGAGTATAGTGTTAGAGCTTCTGTTGTTAGCCCAGCCATGAATGTCTTATGCGTAAATATGAACGCCTCGGAGTTGTCGCCACTCATCTATGTTGATTGGCCCAATGCGAAGACAAACGATTCTGATTACCCTGGACAAAAAACCGCTTGGCATGGCTGGCAACTCGAAACAGGATTGCAGCCTGGCAAGGAGTTTCTCAACAGCACCGTTGTGGATGATATCTTTGGGTGGCGCACAACGAAAGACGGTCTCCCGGTTCAGCCCCCAGTCTTTCCCATGGTACACTGACCTCCGTCTCTTTTCATTACAGAAGCTAACATTTCCAGTTACCGATTGACTACAATATAATTTCAAATGCGACAATGCCTCACAGTCCATACACATATACTCTTATCAAATCAAATTCGACAACAGATTATACGCTGTGCCAGTTGAGTGAGTAGTTGTCCGCACGTTGATTTGTCCCATTAATTACATGGTGCTAACGACATGCCAGGTGGTTATCTCTGGCCATATTGCAGCACCTCCTACTCGGCCTCCGGTAAGACAGGCGGCATCCTCAAATCCATTTGCAATGATCCTTATGACGAGATGATCTATTCGAAATCCGAACCTGACCCCCCTACGAACATCCAAACGGACTTCAAGGATATCATGACAGACTGGATTTTCTCAATGTCTTTAAATACTGGAATTACGAATAGCAATGCTTCTATCTCTCGAATGTTATCCCAATTTATAGTTACGACACCCGAGTTCAACACTCATCTTCCAAGTATTGCAGAGGCACTCGCTTCCCTCGCCGGATGCACTCTCCTCGTGGGTGCTGGAAGCGCCACTTTCAAACACTATTGGGGATACCCCGGTGGATCGATCCTCAGTGCCGGAGTCTACGAGCCCTTCAACGCCACCATCGCCAGCCAAGAATACCAATCCGGACCTCGGGAGCCCTGGCAAAAGATCTTCTATCTCGTGCTCATCCTCGTCTTCTTCACCAACATCTTTTGTCTCGGTTATTTCATCCGGCAACGCGGTCTAGTGACTGATTTCACAGCAACGCAGAATCTGTTCGCGTTGGCGGTTAATAGTCCGCCTTCGCGAAGGCTAGGCGGAAGTTGTGGTGCCGGCCCAGAGGGCGATCAGTTGAATGTGGATTTTCATATTCAGTGTGCGGAGGACTCGAGCCATTTTTACTTGAAGGAGGGGAATGGGGTGTATGAGGATAAAAGTTTTGAGTTGAGGAATAGGAAGAAATCAGCTGGTGGTCTTGGTCAGTTGAAGGAGCGGACGGCGACTACTTATATTAAGTTGAGTAATAAGAGGGCCAGTATCTTGTGAGTACAGTACTTGGGTGGCTGGTTATTTATAGATTTTGGTTTAGAAAAGTTTGCGAGGGAAAAGAGAAACGCGGATTTGCTGGCTAGCGTTTGTGGTTGGTGGGTGTGGGTGTATATACCTGGCTTATTGCATATACCTTTATGAGCTCCTGATTATGTGGAGCGATAATAGAATAATTCCAATTCTTCTACAGGCTCCTATCTGAATTGCTTTACCAATCATTGAACGAGAGATGGAAACTATATCACCACCACTGCATCCTAGTCATAAGTTATGCGGACAGATGTAAGTATTAATTCCTTCAAACAGATTCCAGAGTCCGACTAACGACTGAAATTCGAGCACATTAAATGCAAGTAGACATCATAAATCACATCCGGTCGACCGTTCCACACGTTTCAAGTCCATCCTCGGGATAATAGCGAACTTCAATCTTCACCAGGTAACCGGCAATTCAGCAATCCCTATATTCTGCGTCGGTGGCGTATACTTCAACTCTTCCGGCAAGACAGCAACTTTCAAGTTCGGTAATCTTTTGTATAACGTCCCTATACTCATACCATTTTCATCAGCCAAGATCATGTATTCGCCTCTTCTTTTCTCATCCTGATATTGAATTCTCCTTTCATTATCATTTCTCGGACTCTGTCTATCTTCCTCACCCTACAGGAAACAAAATAAAACATACCAAAAACACATTCCAACTCAGCTTTTGAAAGCCACTCCGCCTGACACCGATGGATGCCCCATCCGAAACCCAATACATCTTTGATATCGTGTCCACGATGGATATCGAACGTTTCGGGGTCCGACGAGGATGGCTGCGGGAACTCTTCGTCGCGGTCTGCGGCTTGCACGGTGCAGATGATACCGGTATTTTGGGGGATTTTCTAGATCCGGAAAGAGAGGGGGTTACTTTACCAGAGCAGCGTTTATTTTTGCTAGGAATATATCGATTTGGAATAGTACAAGCAAAAAGGAAAGGGAGGGAGGGAGGGACAGATCAACTTACCACCCCACCAACCTCCACATCCCTCACCGCCACCCGTCGACAATTTAACGCCGAGGCCGTCTGATACCGGAAAATCTCATCGACGACCTTCGGCGCGAGCGAAGGATCGTTCTTCAGTTCCTCAAGCTGGGAAGGATGTTGATGGAGAGTTAGCACGCCGAGAGCGATGGTGTTAATTACGGCGGCGTTGCCCGCGACGAGAACAAGATATGCGAGGGAGGCTATGTCGGCTTTGGTGCCGGTGCCGGAGTGATACTGTATGAGTCAGAGATTACTTGAGATAAGGGGTAAGGGGTAGAGGGGTATGTCTATAGTACCTGTGAGATCAGCTCACTGATGAGATCGTTCCCAGGATTTTTCATCTTCTTCTCCGTCAACTCTGCCATATACGACTGCAAGTTTCTGTACACGTATATTAGACCATGTATCTGGAAATAGAGAACGGTTGTGAGGGAAAACTCACGTATTCGCATTCTCGGCAGCATTTCTACTCGTGCTATTCCTAACTTCACTATCATATGCCAGAGCCTCGATATCTTCTTCCGGTATACCAAGAATGTGATACACAGTCTTCGTCGGAATTGGTGCAGCAAAGTTATGGATGAGGTCGACTGGGCCGTCGGCACAACCTTTGGCGATTAGCTGATCAAGGGCAGTGTCGACGTAGTGTTGAATCAGTGGGCGGAGTTTGGCGATGGCGGAGGGTGTGAATGCTGCCTGTGTGCGTTTTCTGGGAACTTTAGCAAAGAAATCATGCAAAAGGAGGTTTGGATTTCAAGTGTAATGAATAGACTATAAGGGAAATAGGATCAGATACCTCTGCTCATCATGCTCCGGATCATCGAGATTAACAAACGTAGGTGCAGACGCCAACGCAGCTACTTTACCACCAGGATGGATCTCCGGATATGCATCTTTTCTACGGTCCTACGAGAGATGTATAATTTATCAGAATGATTCTTTCCGTTGTTTCATAACACAAAAGATAAAAGAACAGCACACAGCAGAAAAGTCCCGTGACTCGAGCACCTGTCGACAGTCCTTATGCTTAGTGACTAGCCACGCTTTACTCCCATCGAAGAGCTGGACTTGGGACACTGGAAATTTCCTGCGCAGTTCTGCGTTCTCGGGAGCGGGATCGATACCGTGGCGACGGGAGAAGGGGAATGCGGGACAGTCTGATTTTTGAGGTGAGAAGATGTGGATGCGCTGGAGGGAGGGGAGTGGTTATATTCTAGGACTTACCGGACATGGTGAAGGAGTTGAAGAATGTATGTGTTGGTTGTATATCTGTTATAGCAGTTGAATTGCTACGGAGTAATAACAGTCCATCTCATCTACCTACCCAGAAATGAAGCTATATATCCTCTTTACAAGTATTGTAGCACGGAACTTCCCCTCATCTACAAAGCAACAATCATACGATTCCATTACGCCCAATTCCAACTGTCCACTCATCCTCAATGCTCATCATTCAGAATCCTCATGTTTCTTAACCTTCCAAGCCTTCTGCGAAAGCTCATTCACTGCTCGTGTTCATGGATTCAAACAACAATCCTAAGTTTTCACAACAATTATTGATTACCTTGTTCTTCATTGGTCGAGCATCGAATGTTTTCCCCGGCTCAGTCAGCGCTGGTGCAGATTTATCCAAGCCCTTAGAACTTTCGAATGGGTTGCAAGAACCCGCGTACGACGGTTCGGATCGAGATACTACATATGGTTAGATATACTGTCGGGGATTTGTTTGCATGGCGTTGTAGTAGATTTGGATATTGGTTAGTTGTTGTCAAATAGTCCAATTTGGAATTTGAAGCCGTCCAATCTTCGGTTCAATTTTTGATAATTGACTTTTCGGCTGTCCATTACTACGTGGAGAACCTATGCACATTCGCGTCTGCTGCACCGCGGCAGATTTGAAAGGGCTGCATCATCATCATCATCATCATCATCATCGTCATCTCCTGAATTGATTCATCCCGCAAACGTGCCTGCAGTGAATGCTCATATCCCATATAGTGGCTATTGGTTGAAGGGGATTGTCGGTTTCTATATGCACATTCGGGGCGTAAATTTTATCTCAATTGTAGCGGATTCCTACGTGCCTTGACTCGAGAATGGAATAAGGACACACTGGAATGAAAGAAGAAAATCAACTTTACTTCTAAAGTAGTTTGCAAGCTCTTATTTGTCAGGATAGGCTACTGTTCATACTGGCTCTCCTCAATGATAACTGCTCTCTCTTGGCCCCTTAATAATCTTCAAATCCTCAGCGGTCTTTTGTCCGGCTAGAACTTTTATACCATCTCCACCTTTCATGGTCTGTCCCTCCGCCCAGATCTGTTGAGCACTTCATTTAATTCGTAGTTTACTCTATATTTACATCTCGGCAATGTATATTTACTTCTGGGCCTTCGTCGCGTTATTCTTGACGTTGATTGCTCTCATCAGCAGCAAGCCCGAGTGCTATCTTCCTGAATCTGTAACCTCTCACCCACCCTTGACGAGATAGCTGATCGGGAATCATCCTGCTATCCCTTACATGAGCTTGTAGATCCATCTCTCCAAACACGTCAGAGAAATCCAAACGTCAGATCAACCCAAACGTCAGAGCAATCCAAACTTCAGAGCAATTCAAACGCCGTAGCATCGCTCGTTCTCCATGTCATTCGAGCGATGTATTCCTGCTTTGGATTGCCATCGGTTATGCCAGTCTCGCTCACATACACCAAAACTTCGAACATCAGGCTATCTTTCGAGTGATAGTTCGATGATATTCCACACGATGACTGATATTGGGTATCTTGTAGATATAACCCGCTTCCCAGATCATTAGAGATACACTCATCAACCTCTCTGACTGGTCCTACCAGCTATTAGAGCATTGGCCGTATGCACTCCAATCTGCAGAAGTTTCTTCGTATCTGCTTTCGGGACGCCCTCGTTAATGTCAAGGATTTTCTCATCGTCTGGACTTAGCAGCTAGCAGAGTTCTTGAACATGGCCATGCTGGGAATGGATAATATTGGCGAAGCCGCAGGTGTTGGTTTGCTATCTGTGGTTTGCGTGAAGTCTCGATGCCCAGATATTGACTTTCGGGGCAGTGCGTCACCATATGCGTTAGATACAGATTACTGCCGCATGCAAAATATACAGTCTGTGTTGCGCCACATGCGGTCGTCAAAGTTGAGTCGTCGGATATTGTTTCATTTGTATGAGAAGATCGTTTGAGAAGATGACGGATGATGAGGGACTTCTTTTAGACGATATATTTGGACGAAAAAGGTGCTGCCCATCGTCGGCCATACTGAGTACAGTAGGTGAGTACCAGAGCTTCCTCTATTCAAGGTGCTCTAAACCACCATCCTCTTTCCTCGATTGCTCGGATTGAAGATACCAGTGTCAAAGCATGGCGAGAGAAATTGTCATGGTGACGATCTCCTGAGATGGCCTGCACATACTTCTGGTTCTGCACCTAGTACGTTCTTGTTCCGAGATTATCAAAGATTTTACTCTCAGTCTTAGACGGAGATATTGGCTCGGAAAGTGGATCAGTGGTTGAATCTATGGTTCCAGGGCAGAAGTAAAAAGCTGCAAGGAAGATATATTGCAAAAGTTTTGCGAAGAAAAGCACTTGTATGGAATAAATTTCACACACCTGGTGTGGTTTTACCTAGAAGATTCTCATAAACATTAAAGACTGAAGCTTTTCTACTCTTAAAGTAAATCCCAAGACATGGCTACATCGCTTCCGTTTGGCTCGCTCGGAATTTGAGCGCACCTTTCCAGCTCCGCCATTACTACACATCAGAACTCAATGAGATTCATATGCATATAGTTTAATATCGTTTGGGAGACTGAGAAAGCATGTTGCAGTACTTTTGCAGTTTGACTCTCCGTCCGAGAGGTCGACAACTATCGTGAACGTGGTCATACTCTAGGGAAGGCAACGCATTTGTTGTAGCAACTGTACCAGAGCAATTATCGGATGACTTGGGCATATCAGCCGGCTGATACTTGACTGCGGCTTCATCAGAGATCAGGCTGCGAGGAATTACCACATTCTGGTTTTTCGTTGCATCATTGCCCCTAATCTATTTTCTGCGGTCTTCCCCATGCGTAGTAAAGATCATATCTGGACTATGTTGTCGAACATCGAAGTCAGATGCTTGCTTGTCGAAGAGGTTGTATAGTGCCTTCGCGCTGCACTCTGCCTCTCGGCATTTCCTATTCACACAGTGTGCATTGGACCCGCATTCGTAAAAGTTTTGGTCGATGCAACGTTCTCCAACATCAGCTTACATGCACATAGCTAGCCTTCCTATTTTTCTATTCCTTGAAACTATCCACATGTGCTTCATTTTGCCATTCCCATCAAGTCCTCGCTTTCTCTGTTCAAGCAAACCTTGTGTTCATGACACTAGCCAAACAAATCAATCGTTGTCAGAACTTCAGCAGCGTCAAAACTATCACCAGACTTGCCGCAGACCGAGTAGACATGCTGATCATTGCTGAGCCTGAAGATTGTGGTGGGCCTTTAATTTTCTCAAGCAAGCTGAAGGGAAAGTCAAAGCGGGCGTTGACTGCCAGATTAGAGACTTCAGAGCTCTTTTGGGAAACGCAGACAGCGCTGATTTTTTGAATGCCGACAATTATGCCCTTCCTGGTACTCAAAAATGGTGGTGCTGGCAATTTCTGAGAGGTGTGGAGAGGTATTGATTGAGTATCACTGTATCATGAAAAGTAATGGGCAGTTCGGAATTTTGGTATACCGTATACACGGATGATTGGATACCCATTTCAGATCAACCAGGAAGTTATACAGACCAAGGATATTCCCAGACAATCAGTGGTGAAAAGTTTAACAGCCTCAGTTTCTCCCTTTGCTCATGAATATGCTCATTCCTGGAGCTAAGCTATTGAACGTCTTAAATGGGACCCATCTAGCTACTGTAAAGAGTTCCTTTTGTCCGGACTGAGCGCAATAAGTCGTACGAAAAGAAGTGAAAGATGATTAGACCGAGCTGGTCGTACAAATGATATGGGCTGTGCAAGAGATTCACTCGTTCCAACACATATCCCCCTTCTCGTACATATTCATTCAACATCGTATGGTCTGCATGTTTCCTAGCCAAGTAAATATTTACCTAATTGTATGCTCCTATCATGTCCTGTATTCTTTCTTAGCTGTGTCTCAGCCCACTATATTCCAATGACTACTCCATTATTCTCTGCCTTAGACCGAAATTCTGATATAGATATGTGCTTTAGTCCCTGGACTGGCATACCCGGCTTGAATCTTAGCTATTTCTAATGATCTACAACCATAGATGATCGATTGTTGTTGCCGAATCTGAGATATGGAAAGTATGGACGTATCTTTCGTTGAAGAGCATAACGTAGCTTTGAGGCTTTGCTGTAACTTTGAATAGAGGTTAGCGACAAGACTTCGTGGTGGATGGAAAAACGTAGCGAGTTGAGTGGTGAATAACCAGGGACGTTCCTTGGAGCGGCTTTAGATCGTTTTATGTTGAAACTGAGATCTGAGGGATGCTCAGTCGTATGCCGTCAGGATCATAATAGCTTTTCTTTTCTTCGAGCGGTTGTGGTTGTGATTTTCTACCCTTTTGATAAAGAGAAAACTTGAAAATACCTGTCATCTTCGGTTAGACAGATCCAATAAATGCTCCTGTGGTCAGCAAACCTGTACAAAAGTGAACAGTTCTCTCAAGCCCTGTCGTCTTGAGATTGCTTCTGCCCGTAGATCTGAGCTCTCACTGAGAGCTACACCATGAATATAAACATACTTTGACGGATCGCGATATTATACCGTCTGCGACGGTCGTTCGAGCATTTCGAGCAACAGTTTCTAATTCTCCAGCTCTGCTCATCGTATGTGCCACATCGTGTCTAGGGGGTGATAGGCCGATCCAGCATGGTTGGTGAGGTGCTCAAACATCTCAACTCGTCTTTTTCTCGTCTGAGCGGCAAGTGATGAAGGAGTAATTTTGAATCACCGTGCTGTTGACCGTCTGCGATCATGAGGAACTCAACGTGAAGCAGCATATCTTTCGCAGAATGAACTGGCATGGAAGCAAGTGTTTGTGGCCATGAGTATGAGACAAGCTTGTTTGTAAACTGTACTAGCAAAACTCCTGTCACTTCGTTGGTACCTTCGGGGGTGTATATCGCTCCATCTAGCAGAAAATACGACTCACCAGGAATTTCCCTGGCAGTGGGCCGGTATCACTCGCACATCGTACCATGCCAGATTCCAGGAAGCTTAGCTTTTACCTAAATATTGCGCAACTAGGTCTATCATCCCACCAGCTAGCGCTGTGACTATTCAACGACTGTAAAACATTATCCTCCGATCTCGATACAGATTAACTTCATATCATCTACTCACTCGAATCCCCTGGCAAGCGATCCCACCTCCCTCTCTTGTCTTAATGCATTCCCACGAAATGAATCCTTTCAACATATCGAATCAACCACAAGTCGCCAACACGTCCAGCCCTGATGCGCCTCACCGCGGCCCACAACGGGTGTACAATGGCTGCAGACGGGATGCTTAAAATCGGTACTGTTATGGTAACATCGTTGAATACGATATCAATGGTATGCTATCCCATGATCGTCGAAGCGCATGTCCGTCCGCTGCGCTGCCGTGTCTAAAATTTTGTCTGTTTCCATCCATTTCACGAACTACAACCACATCAAACAGGAGCATGCTCCTTTTAGTTCATGGGTTTGTTGTGCTTCTATTTCGATCGAGTAGAATTTGCCATCCAGACCTGTATTGCCATTAGGAGCAAAGACAACTTCCAAGCTGAGTAATGAGCATCATCACCTTAGAAGTCAACCGAGGGAAGTGTTTTGGGAGATCCGTCGATCATCACATCACATCAGAGCGCATCATGGTAGGGGCCGTGAAGGCCGAAGTGGAGTCTCTATGCACGTCCAAAGCGCATCTGATTAAGTTTACGAGCACGCCTACGCCCAAGTACAAAACTTTACCCATGGTTGACCCGTTCAACGGACAAATAGAGGCGAAAATGCAGGAACGCATCTCATTGATTCGCATCTAGCGCCAATATTGTGATCGACGAGCCTAATCCAAGAGGGAGCAACGCAACGCGATCCCTTCCGTTGATATGAGCTCGAGCGCAAAGTCCAGATCAAGACCCCATGCACATCTACGTGTCCCGGATATGGAGAACCCTATCATCCGAAGCCAGCTCAACCGTCCAAAAGGAGAAATTCATTTCCTGCTGAAAGAGTCCTCGCTATGGTGAGGCGACAAAAAGATGAGAAAGCCAAATTGCTGCAAGTAAGAAAGATGCACATTTTTGCAAGGCCCCTGCACTGGAGGCCAGTCGAAGGGTTTAGCACATGCGCTGAAAAAATACTAGTCTCCAACTTGTTCTCCCCGATTTTTAGATTGAAGGAAAAATTCTTAAAGATACGTCGTCAATAGTGAGGCCATCGTCATGGACATGGAAAATTAAATGTGGGAATGAGCTAAATTTAAACTGACAAGTTGACAGCTGAAAAGTGCAAACTTGGGCAAGTCGGTGATAGCGATACAGGTTTGGGGCAGGCGAGGCTGTGTTGCAGTATTGAATGGGGAAAAACCGATAGTTGCTTGGCGGGTACCTATCAATCTTTCTTTGTGCAAAAATGCTGGTGGGGGCGAAATGCGGGGGAAAAGGGGAGGGGGCGATAGACAACAGTAAGTAGGTACAGTACAGTAAGAGGCAGTTAGGTATGCGTGCGTGTATGAACGGGTGTATGGATCAAAGGAGCTGCGCTGCGCTGCACTGGCTGGCAGGTAGGTAGGTAGGTAGGTAGGTACTGTAACACAAGAACGATGAAAAAAGTAATCAAGCAATGGTTTTTGCGGAGGGCCGTGTTTGGATATTTTGAACGGAGGTTGTTGTTCAACCAAAGAAAAAAATTACCCCGGCCCATGACATGATATTGGCAATTTTCGAAAGCATCCGCGCTGCACGCCAGCACAGCTGTACTGTAGCGTATGTATTGAATATGTTTTCCTCCTTACAGTCTGCAGATAGGTGACCTGGCCAGTTCAGATTCGTAGCGGGTGAAGTCATTCTCCTCCATCTCCGTTGGGTCTCGTCTCGTCTCGTCTTATCTCATCTTGGGGAAGACGAGAAGAATTCTAGGCTGCAGCATTTTCAACGTCCGGGTAGCAGAGGTGTGTGTGTGTGTATGGTAGTGCAATGGTTGCAACTTTGCAAGTAAGGTGCAGTGCGGTGCAGAAGAGGAGCACCTTTGAAGGATTCTTCCTCTACGACTTCGGAAAGGAAACTCTGTGTGAGTATTTGTACATAATCTGATACGAAGATGGCTTGCCTCTGGAGAATACCCAGTTGGTGGTCTTTTCATTGCTGCCTACAATATGAGGTTGGAGGAGTGGAAGTGAGGGAAGGGAAAGAGGAAGAGGGGGATATGGCATGAAGGCTAGATAGGCCGAAGGGGAGAAATGTGGATCTATATCCTATATTGACATCCGAAACTGCCCATTGGAAAGCAACTTCTAGTTAACATAATAACATGTGTACCCTGTACTTAGGCAAGTCACTGGCTATCTTGGACTGTTTCTGTCTCTGCTTCCGCATGCGTCTGCTTTTGCAGGTCGCAATTTCAATTTCCAGTTCTTTGAGTTTTCGGTACAGCCCGCCCGGAACGGTTATATCGAACATTTCGGCAGTCTTAACTCTTTTCATTTGGGCGACCGTGATGAAGGGGTTGGCCATGGGATGCTTGAAGAAAATGTGATAAACATGCCACCAAGCTGCAGTCATCCACATTGCGCGGTTTTGAACAAATCACAAGAACCTTTGGTTTTGAGCGTTCAATATAAAGCTCACTCGCATTTAAATCCAAACAACCACACGAATAGGATGCTGTGTAGAGCCAACATAGTACATAGTTGCCCGTTCCACAAGGAGGCTGTCAACCAATGTCTAGTGCTATCCGGGTGTGCCAGGAATCTTCAAGAAGGTGTGGCTTGGATATCCTGTAGGCTCCGATGGTTGTAACGCTTTCATTTGTGTCAGCAAGGATTCTTGGGTGTGCTGCCACTGTTTCGTTTGTCTATCCACCAGCAACTGAATGGAAAGGGGGGTACGAAGGAGGTACGGGTACATGTAACTTTGGCAATCAGAATCCCCCACGAGTTTTGCTTCCTTCCTTCACACATGCATGTGTATCTACCACGGTACTGTACCCCCATCCGTCGTACTTTCATGCTAATCCTTTTGTACTGTACCTTATGCACTCCTCGTACTGACAGATTAATTTGTCACACGTTATACAGCCGAACAAGATCTTCGTTCTCGAGGCTGCTCTTCGTCCACCCACAGGTGTTCGATATCTGCATCACAGCCGCACTCCATTTATATCTACTGCACGATGTCAATAAATAAAATCGGTCCTTCTGTTCCGGCCTTTCTGCCAAGGGTATTTTCGGCAATTGAGAATTCGAACGAAAATGTCGTCAATTTTTTCTACTTCTGATTCACATCTGATCAATTGGATGCTATCCCTTGAAACTATTTTCCTTGCCAAAGAATCAAGGGTGGCACAGGGAGTTTTGCTTACCCCGGACCCTCGAGCAAAAAATGGAACGATTTTTTGCTGAATGACGGAGCGCCCGATAGCGCAAAAAGCAGGGATGAACGAAGGCTTTGTAAATTTGTAACTTGAGTAGCGACCAGCATCACTGCGGCCCTACCCACAAGGTACAAGGCCACAATAATTTGCGGCGATCTGCTCCAGGGACGACTAATCCAATCATCTACGCTTTCCCCAGGTTCCAAAATGCTTCCACAGCATTGTTCATGAAGCATTGCAGGCAGATGTGATGTGATGTTGAGTAACAGCAAGCGTTCAGGAGCCTGGTCGATGGTGGGTTGTATCGTTGCGGTCCCCTTCTTTTGTGGCAAGCTACGGGACGGGGAGCTTTTCGAAGTTGCATCGTGGGATAAGGCTGGTGAGGCTACGGCCGTTCAACCAAGAAAGGCCTTCAGATGCGGGTGGATCGTGAACAACTGAATGCTACATCGCTCCTTTCAAACTCTCCAGGGTATAGTGGGTTTGAGGATGCAAGATATGTCGTCGGAGGCTGAAGCTAGCTAGCTGAAGCAGCTAGAGAAGCATCGACGAGAGTGATTTGCATGCGAGGCAAAGAAAGCTCCATCGACTTTACCAGCAGCTCGTCGGTTTCGAGACCTACAGGTAGGAATTACGAGTAGTCTGCTTCGTACTTTATTTTAGACTTCGGCTGAGCGTTTGGCGCCCTGGCCCTTCTAGATAGGATTAGTGCACATGTGGATTCATTAGCGGCAAAGCGGTCGCTTCAATCCGAAGAGTTCCCAACTACCCAGCACTTGTTTGTGTACGGCAGCAGGAAACCAGGAGAATTCGAAGAACGGCGAGAAACGCATGCAACCTGTGATGAGAGAGATCTGATACCTCAACGTCTTTAGGATCAGCCTATTGCACTCGGCTGAAACTTTCATCCCTTGTAGATACGACAAATAGCACATGAAGCTCGGTGCCTTTGCAAACGGGGTCAAAGCCCGGTACAACAACAGTAAGTAAACGTCTGCTTCTTGCTATTACTGATCGATCACCTTTGGCTTTCTGCCAGGTATCTGCCGACGGGTATCTTGCGATCTGGAACCCGCTTTAACTTAATGAAATGCATTGAGCATTGATTGAACATACCACTCTCATGCGGTTACGATCCCAGACTGTTATTCGACCGACCCCAGTATGTCTTGAACATCTTAGTGGTCTTGTCAACTTGGCTAGCTTTAGAGATTTCTTGAATTTCTCATCCCCCCCTCCCCCGAAGCCCCACAGGTTCCCAGATTTCACCCGCAAAGTGCTTTTGTGGAGAGCTTTTTGAGCTTCAGCCAGCAGGTAGGCACAGTAGATTCACATTTACATTACACACTGACGTAAGCTGCAGCAGTATTATCCTCACAGCTCGCTCTTTCTATGGAACTATGAATAAGAAGTAAGACATGTCCGAGTGGAATGTGAAATCGTCTCCTAGTGACTGACGAATATCGTAGATTATTAAGATAACGTTACTCAGGCTATTTTCCGGGATATGTACGAAGGTGTAACCCATCATTTCCATCCTTCAGACTATTCTCTCGAACCTCCAGTAATACATCTCTCTCAGCGGTCGTATTTCATCGCCGGGTTCGTATTCTCATCCGCTGCAGCAAGCGAAAGGACACAAGCCTCATGAAGATATCTGAGGGAGAAGAGATGACCTAAAGCAAACATTACTAGGTATTTGCAAACAACCCAAAAAGTAAAAGTAAATACTCGTTTGAGAACCCTAAATCCTAGCTCCTTTGGGTCATATCGAATAACTCCGCCGCGGTCCTTATTCGTTTAGTTGTTGACTGGGATTAAAACTGCTTGAGAAGTCTTGCTAGGGTCACGGACAAGCGAACGGCAACACAAAGATTACATTAGTACGAGATGTTCACTCCACTGATCCTGTTCCTGTTGGCAGTTGGCAGTTGGTGCTGATTAAGAAATTGATTTCCCTGGGTCTGTCGTCCATCGCCTGGACAGGAGAGAGCAGCGAAGCAAAGCAAAAGGAAATTTATATAAGCGCGAGAACCAGAAAAGCAAAAACCCATCCAGGTTAGCAATGAAAATGAATAAGAAGGAGATATCGGGCAATATGTAGGTACCTGGGTTTAACCCTTGGGGCGCTTGGGGGACCTTGTATATGTTTTCTATCGTCACGACTAGGTTCGGGCGGGCACTGAACTGGCCGCAAGGTCGCCAGGAGGGGTGAAAGAATAATGCTCGGATTTATTGACAGGTAAGGGGCACTATGCTCCTTTGGTCTTGTCTGTCAGCGGACTCGATCCCCTTTTAGGAGATGACCGTGATGCGCCCCCCACCTCATTGTTAATTCGTTTTACAGACTTTGGAAAAAGACGTACAGAGCTACCCTTGCAACCCCCCTTCAACGTCTTTTCGATATATTCCCAATTCAAGAACTCCAATTCGTTCTCCTTTCCGAATTTAGGCGCAGTGCAATGGAGGATACAACTTCCCCAATAGGATCGCCTCTAGCCCTTATTCTCATCCACTATAACTAATGCAGATCACGCGCCAGCCACTTCTTCTTGTTCGAGATAGTGTTGTCATGGGGTAATGAGCCCATTGCCTTTCAAAGACGGTTAACGAAACACAATTGGGGCCAAAGCAGTTCCCACCTGCATACATGATAGTGAATCCGGAAGGACGTTAGAGCCATCATGAGGCATGCCTTATATTCCGCCCGCACCTAGGTCTCGTCCTCTGGCCCCTTTGGTAGTCCTTGACCAGATTCACGAATAAGAGCCTAGCTTCCTGAACCTGGTATAAGCTTGTACTCCGGCCTACATATTCAATTTCTATCCCGCTATACTTCATGCTAAACACTTCATAAAGACTCATTTTTATGGATAAATGTCTGATCTTCATCATTCATTAAACAACCAATAATCAGAAGTCCCATATTAGGGAAATTCATGCGTCGATGTCCATAACACACTCAATAACGATGGCAAGCATAAAGCCAGAAGACTCGGATCATTCAATCTGGCAAGGCTACTCCTCACAACCACCTCATACTTCCACTCTACACCATCCGCCTTTCGAGTCCAACTTTCCATCTGGTCCTTTAGCATTGCCATATCATGGACGACAGAAGGGAGGATATCGTTCAATGGATATTCCTTCGATCAACACAAGACCTCCCTTCAGAGATGGTAATGGGATCTTGACGGCCTCACCACCACCTTTGAACACCCACCATAGTTACCCGTCCTTGAAAAGACCTTTTCATAGCACCGAGGAATCACCATATGGAGAAGTTGTCCAGGATTTCCGTGAAGATGTCTCGGATCACCCCAAACCGAGCATTAGCCAAGATCACAGACTACTTTCCTTCAGCAAACGTCCTCCAAAGCATACAATTGTAGACCAGCATGGTAGAATTCAGCAGTTGGATCTTTCAGCGCAAATTCACGGCATGTTCTTTTTATCAGAGATGACGACACCCACAGGCGAAGGAGTCATTGTCCAGCCGGAGTTGACCTGTTACCGGAGGAACCTTTTCCAGATTTCCGGATCTGTTACAACGCCACGAGGAGCTTTATCGGTGATAACAGAGCGTGGCGAGCGAATCCCAGTTCTTTCCTTAGAAGTCACAATTAGCGCTACAGAATCGACTGATGGGCACTCCGTCAAGCTGATTGTAATTCCATGGAAGACGCCTCCACCAAACTCTCCGGAAGTATCTCCGGGACAAGAGCAAGAACCGGCACCCATTCCGCTTCTACCTTTCGATGAAGGAACTCCGGACGCCAACAATGATTACGCAGTTTATCCCCTTGCGTACAGGAGATTGCAATTCAGGATTGCAACTGCGAACAATGGCCGGAGACGTGAACTTCAACAACATTTTACTCTCCACTTGAATGTTGTGGGAACATTGGGCAACAATACCAAGATTAATCTTTGCGAGACAGCAACAGCGCCGATTGTGGTCCGGGGTCGAAGTCCGCGGAACTTCCAAGCAAGGAAGGAGATTGCACTCGTTGGGTCTTCCGCATCTCGAGGTCAAGCGCCGGAAATGCATATTACGACTAGTAGTGCGCCTAATAGCGCTACAATGAAGTCCAAAATACCTAAACCTCAGACTCTGGAACTCCCTCGTTCACCATTCAACTTTGACGCAAGCAATCTTCCGCAGTCTCCAATGGCGATGAGACAACAGTGAGTTATTCCTCCACAGCTAGATGATAATGATAGATCCCACACTGAGGCTCCTATTTTACTTGAAAGGAATGGAGTTCTGGGATTGTGTGGAGTTGGAAGCTGACATGATTAATTTTAGAACACTCCCTTCATGGTTTGCTCCGCCACAGTCGTCAGAGCATGCTCCAGCAACATCAACTTCGAGCTATCAAGCACCGCCCATGGCGATGGACAATTATCTTACAAGCAACCATTCCAGCTCAGAGCTCTCACACACGCAATCTACCGCCTCATCAATGGCAGCCAGAAGCCCTCCGGTTCGGGCATACACCTATCACACTACTAGTTCCCCAACGGGTACCCCAATTCGCTTTGTCGATAGCAATCCTCGGCCAGCTAAATCGCCTCGCCATGCGGCACCCCCGGAGTTGAACTCCTCGTTTTCTGATTTTACTGCACGTTTTACGGCGCCAGCACCATACAGTGCAAGCAATGAAGCTGTGCAACCGAGGGAATACTTTCCTACTTCCATGTCAATGCAGCCGTGGACGACGGCGCAAGAGACCACGTCAACGTACGGAACAACATTGCCTGCCGTCGGGAGCTCCCATTATGAGTTCTCGTCGGATCATCATTATGTCAAAGAAGAAAGTAGTTCGCAACAGCAGCAACCAAGTCAGCAGCATTATACATGGAGTGCCACTTAATCTTCTCGAGGTTGGGAAGAATGCGCCTGGATTTAAACCTTAGACAGAGAGGCATTCGCCTCAAGCAGCATTTGTTCATTGTTATGTTACGTTAATTGCTACCAGCATGCGAATACGCTCAAAAGCTACAGGAAAGGCTGCACACTTGATGCTCGCCAGGGTTTTTTTCTCTGCATGAGCTAGAGCTTCAACAGCCTTCTATTTTGTATAACTCTTTGTTTTCGTTAATCGCAGCACTATGGGCCTTCTCTCTTATTGTTTGTGTGGCGGTTTAGGCCAGGAGAAAACATGGTAAATGATGGGAATGGGTATAATGGAAAGGGATGGCATGAATTATTTCATGAAGAGAGCGTCGTCACACATTGGTATCATGTATAGCGAGCGATGGCGCAGGATCACGGGCGGCAAACTGCTTTTCCTTTTGTTTTCTCATATAATACTCTCGTTTTATATCTCTATCCTAACGGTAATATATTACTGCGGTGATGAAGGGCAAAGGGAAGGGAGCGGATGGATGAATGGATGAAATGGATGGACGGATGGACGGATGTACTTTTATACAAATATTATGATCGACTCGGATACCCTCGTTAATCTCGTTGCCGCACGGCACTTAATACAGTTACTTTGCGCGCGTCAAATCTCCCAGTATCAAGATGCAGACGAGTATATTTTGAGTTTGTGATACATCATTTTTTTCCTTACAAGAAGTGCAAAGTGAGCTTTCTATCTTGGGAATCATCTCGGGCCATCCCGTTGCGCAATTGGCACGACTCGGCCTCCGCACGGACCAGATTCCAACCCCCACAAACTATTATTGTCTTGGATTTCGAACGTCCAAGTTTGCGAACTACTCTCATCAAACATGTTTGACGTCCCTGACGCAAAGCGGTAAGTAGATCGCCGTTGATGGCGCAACCCAGAGCATTTGTCGCACACTAACATACAGTCGACAGTGTGCGCCGTTCGGAAATCTATACACGCTCCGCTTCAAGTTCGCCAGAACCATCCTCGCCCATTGATCCTGACATTGCTGCGCGATTCCAAGAACAACTTACTTCTCTATATGGAGTGGTGCCTACTGTTTCATACACGGTCGATACTACGGGGGGTAATGGGAATGATGATATTGAACTAGACTCAGGTGCACCGTCGAATGGGTACGAGGAAGAGGAAGAAGAATTTGATTTTCGTCTGTTCTCGACAGTTGCGGATACCAAAATTGTTCTGAAAGAGGAGAAAGTTGGTGACGGTGGCTTTACAACAAGGAATCGCAATAAGAGCTATTACTTTACTGGATCAATTGAAGGTGAAAGAAAGGCACAGTTTGCAAGCGCAGCAATCAGCGGAGAGGATGTTCTGAGGGGCAAGGATACCAGATACTGGGGCTTGGAGGTGCCATGGAGGGTCAAGGTTCTACGAGTTGGGCATGGGGGACAGAAGACGGTAGGGAATCATGGATTGCGAGATGTAGAAAACGGCAATCCTGAGGGGAAGAAAAAGAAGCCGGGCAAGAAGCGAAGGATCATACTACGAGAGAGGAGAAAGAACAAAGAAGCAAGGGAGGAGGCCAAAAGGAGGGAGAAAGAAAGTAAAGAAGAAGCCGAAAGAGAAAAGAGAACAAGGAGGAATCGAGAGAAGAAGGTCAAAAGAAAAGCAAAGGAGAAGGCCTTGAAACTCTCTGATGGGATTGCGGACGATGCCAAACCCGGAGTTGGCGGAGACGTTGACTGAGGACCATATTGGGTTGGCTCAAATCTTGATGTCTTTTTTTTAACTCGGTCACTGCCGGATCAACAGTCACGATCTCAATCCAAGGGGAACAAGTCGATCAGTGCTAGATGACCCCACTTCAAGGTGCCATAATCTACGAAGGAGCGCAACCCCTCCACGACCCCCTGCAGCGAATGTAACCAACCATTTTATCTCCACGAAACCAAATCCCAACTCAAACGGAAAGCAACGCACACCGTTCCAACTCCAACCCAACAGAAAACGACTTCTCCTCATGTTTTCTGGGATGAAGGTTGTAGATGGTGCACATTCGGAATACAACGACAGTAAATTTCTGTAACACGACGTCCCGTCCCATTACTGAGGAAAAGGCTAAATTGTTCTCAAGCCTCATTCCACCCACACACTATTCGCACGCGAAAGCCACGCCTATATCCAGCATCCCCACGAAAACACAAAATACACTTTTCTTCCTTCGCCTTCCTCCTTCCCCTTGATTTTGGATCCGAATCTAAAGGATCCCGAAGGATTGAAGAAACACGGAAGAGAGAACGAAATTGAGAAGGATTTTCCCTTCCCACCATTTCACTGCTTTATTTTTTTGTAGGCTTCGTTTCGCTTGCCTACTTTGCTTTAGGAAAGGTATCTACCTATCTGTTCAAATCCAGATTGCGGTCTGCATTGCATCCACTTGCGTTGGCCGTCGGCCCGCAACTGGATCACTGGCTCATTCACATCCCATGACAAATGTCATAATCGTACCTTACCCTTACCCGCGCTCGGCTTTCAAGGAAAATTTGCTTCCGTCTGAACACATGTTTCCCATATCATCTCCTTCCGAGTCTAATGTACTTCGTACAAGTCTCTTTCAGAGACATGCATATGTACATACATGGCGTGGAGGGCTCCTTGAACCCCGAGTCCTGGTGCTAGTCCTAGTACCTGTCTGCTCGCTCGCTTCGCCCCGTGCCTCATCGGTACATCTATCCACACACATAACGTGAGGCGCAGTGTTTTGCTGTGAGCCTGTGAGTAACGGAGGCTCTTGCCCCTTTGAGTTATCTCGACATACCTAGGCGGATTTGACATGTATCCCGAACTTGCGCGATAATGCAGATGATCGTATTATTCATGCCGGCCTATTTTGTCTGTCTATCTATTGAGTGACAGGCTCGTCCATCTTCTTTATACCCTGGTCCCCTGAAGGCTGATCTACATTTAGATTTGCCTACTGTTCACTTCCTCGGTCTTGCGAGTATCTTTCTGCCCTTGAATTCATCCATGTGAAATGTACTTTTGATCCCGAAATCCCACTTACCTAACCTGCCACGAAAGCAAGTAAGTCAGTACTGTAAGAAAAACGTCCGTCTAACTCCGTTGCACTCAAGTCTCTCGATTCAACATACATAAAAGTAAGCCTGATCAATGCAAGTAAGTGAATAAGTGAGAGTAAGAACCTAAAATCCAGATGCTCCTTCGCAAGTAGAAGTGCTTTTCTCATTCGGCAAGTAAGTATTTCCTTCCCTCTATCCTATACTTCCCCTTTGGGTGATTTGGCGTAAAATAACAAAAGATGGAGAATAATCGTTAATTACCTTAAATGATTCTGTAGGTTTGAGCTAGGTATGCATGTAATAATAATAAATCTGCCTACTACTGGCTTAGTTTCTCGAGATGCTGATTGATGGCTGACTGACTAAAAAGACGAGACGAAACAAGACGCCCCGCTCCGTGCGCGTGCGCGTGCGGGTTGGATATGGTATTGATCCGGCATCTTTTGCCCAGGGCGGTTTTCTTTTGCTTTTGGTTTGGCTTGTGATAGGATGGGGGTTCGAATTTGGGGGTGGGTTTGTTTTGGGTATGGACCCGTTTGTGATAATGTGATGTGATGATGTATTTACCGGGGACAGGGCCGGGGAACGCAAAGGGGATCTAAGTTGGGAGAATGGAAGTGGGTTTTGGAAATGTGCAAATGGGGCTTGTCCGGTCGGTTGAAGGAAATAAAATAAACAAGATCCCTATGCTGTGTGCTATGCCATGCCATGCCATGCCATGCCATGCCATGCTGTGCTGTGCCATATGGCTGAATGCCTGGATGGATGGATGTAAGGGTGTAAGGAGGGGATGTGCGGGTATGGACGGATGGAATGCTTGTTTGTGTGTTCTTCTGGCTGGTACTACTGCTGCAGGAGTGAATGGCTGGTCATATCAGATAACGTACTGGAGTGGGTGCGACGAAGATGGAATTTGGTTGTGATTGCTCACGAGTCAGCGAGTGTCTTGCTTGACAGGAGAGAGGGGCAGCGGCGCAGTCACAAACAAGTACAGAGCACAAGTACACGAGCACAGGTACAGGTCCAGGTCCGGGTATAGAAAAGATTAGATGAGTAGATGATGTAAGGTTTTAGTACGGAGTACTGTATTTCCTCACTTATTTACTCCTCTTGTACATTACGAGAGCCAGATGTCATTGTCAAACTATCCATCAGCAAAGTTAGTACTTGTATGAGTAGGCACACTTAGGTCATCTTACAGTTTGGTATGCAGTCCCATGATGACAAAGATATGGCGTGAGGACATTGAGACGAGATGAGATGGGACGAAACAGGTGGACAAGAATCATCAGCATTGCAAGAATACGAGGGGGATCTGCATGGTGGGGTGGATTATATTTTATTGAGGAGGTAATTATCGTTTTATTCTTACTTCCTTTTTCCTCTATGAATTGAATTGCTTTTTTCTACATACGTAAAGACCTGAACTAATCAAGTAGGCAGTTCAGCTAATTGGGGTAGCTCACCTGGACATTCGTTTCCAGAATTTCCATCCACTTCCGCTCCCACTACTGCCACTTCCCTCGCGTTTCGTGCCTTGATCTCGACCACGAATGCGCCAATAGTAGATGGGCACACCGGCGAGGACGAATGCAACGACGATAAGAGTCTGAAGAGGTTCCGCAAACACCGCCCGGCTGAGAAGGAAGAGACTAACGCAGCAGAAGATGATCGGCGTAGTGATCCAAGTCTTGTATGGACGTTCGAGGTTAGGTTCCCGCACGCGTAAGACTATCAATCCGAGTACAGTGAAGAAGTAAAACGTGTAACCAGCTACGCCATAGAAGGTGACTAGAGTGCCGAATTCGCCTACTAGAACGTATATTGCTGTGAGAACGGCGTTGAGAACCATGGCGTTGACGGGGGTGAAGAAGAGCCCTGTTTCTTCGTCGCCAAACAGTTTGGAGAGCCTCTTTGATGCCCAATTACGGGTTCTGAAGGAATTGGCCGATGGCTCGACTTGCCTGCCCACTCCGATCTTCCCGAACATTTCAGGTAAGTAGCCTTCTTTACTTGCGGCGTATACAAGTCGTCCGCTGGTGAAGGCGGTAGCATTTAAAGCTCCAAAGCAGCTGGCGCTGACAATGAGGGCAAGTAATAACGATCCTATGGGACCAAAGACTTTGTTGCCGAACATGACGGCAACTGTATTCGAGGCATTTATATCTTTTAAGGGGAGGACGAAAAAGTATGCCACATTAGCGAGAATATAGGAGAGTATTACCAGAGGCATTGCTGTATGAATGACCCTCGGCAAGTCTCTGCTTGGATTTCGAAACTCTCCAACGACATAATTCGTCTTGAAGGAATGTCAGTATGATTCACCCGATTAAACGCACAATGTACTCACATTATCCCAGCCATCAAAAGCCCACAATCCCGCATACAATGCGACAGCCCATGACGATGCACTAGTACTCGTACCTTCGAACCACCCGTGGTTCTTCCAATCCTCATTCGCATGTCCCGTAACAGAGAAACCGGTAAGAGCAACCACAATGCCGATAACGGTGACTCCCAGTAATGCAATAAACTTCAAAAACATAAACATATCGCCCATTCTTGTGCCCAACTTTGTAGATATACAATTCAAAAATGTGACCAGAAACAATCCAACCAATGCCACGCTCCTATTAATCCAAATACTAATGCTTTCAGCCTCTGCTCCAATCGCCGCTCGTACCAGGTATTCCCCCATAATTATTGAAATGATGGCTGTGGAACCAGGCTTGAGCACCATGACCGCACTCCACGTAAACAAGAACCCAAAGACTTCTCCAAAGATTTTCGAAAGATAGACTTGGGCACCGCCGTTCAAAGGTATCGCTCCTCCCAATTCAGCGTAACTCGCAGCACCCGTCCATGCTAATACTCCTGCTATTGCCCATACCACCAATGAAGCGCCCGGGGATCCCGCATTTGCATTGATCTGACTCGGCGAAGAGAAGATTCCAGATCCAATTATTATGCCAACTATCAGCGATAGCCCATTCAGATATGTCAATGTTTTGTGTTTTTCTAGTGATCCTCCACCTAGGGCGGTCTGTCCATTTGATGTAGAAACAGGGGCACCGATTGGCGCATAGCCGCCTCCTGCCGTTGAAGACAATGGGAAAAGGTTTGAAGTAAAATCAAAGGCTGAGGAAACAGAATAATTCCTGCCATGTCCGCCAGGTCGCGCATTCGCAGCAGGATTTCGTGTGTCTAGCGGATCATCTTCTTCGAGCGAGAGTTTTCGTGATGAGGATATGCCAGACCTGGAGGATGTTGAATCTGTTGATGATCTTGGTCCCGGAGAGCTCGATGCTAAGCTGGCTAGTTCTAAGGAATCGCGCGCATGAGGCTGTAGGTTTTGATAGTTTCGTGACATTATATTCTTTCGTGAGAGTCGTTCAATGAGGTCGCCGCATTCTTTGGGAGAGTTCAGAGCTGGGTTTTGATGGTCGTGTGTTGCTCTCGTTTATCGTGATGCTGGTATTATATCCTATATCATTATCGGTCGTGTTAACTTGGCTGAAGAGCGCGCAGATACAAGCTTTCTTCGCAGAAAAATACGACTATTAGTATAAGAGAATTGAGAGAGAAAAGAAGAAATGCACAAGTATCAATATGTACTTGAATCAAAGCAGAGTTAGGAAACTGGGGAAGAAGGGGAAAGACCAAGGAGATTCTTTTCTTGTTACACTGATTGATTGGTGTTGCTACCTTTGTGAAGGATTGACGGTCTTGGCGGTTGCACCTGTGCACTGCGCTCCAGCCGGTTGATTCAAATGTGGTCTGTGCTCGGATTTTTTTTGTGCGGGCAAGGAGGGGAAGGCTTGAGTTGGGAAGCTTCAATATCGATTCGAAAAGAGCTTCCTCTCCCAGCCCAGGTGTTTGCCATGACGAACACACGCAATTGCTGATCGAGGCTTCAACTGCACTGCTCTTCTGAACCACAATGCTGTGGAAAAATGCAGTCCGCAATTCGCAGAGGTGCATCAACGAGAGCGATCCTAGGGCACCGCCCGATTCAGCACATACAGCCCGTCGGTAGCTTCAATGGCCGTATTGCGTGGCATCGTTCCAAAAGGGCAATTTGCTTGTCTGCGAGGCGCTATAGCTACCGGTCACTAGATCTACCGTCCCTTGACAAACGATGGCAAGCTCAATGGCAGGGTCTTGCAGATTCGAACCATGCCGGGAAAAGCGCTTCAGACGCGGCGGATGAGAAATCCCATTCTGGTCGGAAAAAGAAATATATTTTGCCAATGTTTCCTTACCCTTCCGGGGATCTTCACCTCGGCCATCTTCGTGTATACACAATATCTGACGTTTTGGGTCGATTTTGGAAAATGAAAGGTTATGATATTGTGCATCCTATAGGCTGGGACGCTTTTGGACTCCCTGCTGAAAATGCAGCAATAGATCGTGGAATTGATCCTGCTATATGGACAGCGCAGAACATTGCCAAAATGAAAAGCCAGGTTGCTGCTATGAATGGACGCTGGAATTGGGATAGAGCACGTTGACTGTTTTATATTTGGGTTTCGGCAGCTAATCAATCGGTAGGAGATTACAACTTGCGATCCAACCTTCTACAAACACACTCAAAAGATCTTCCTACTCCTACACGAGCGCGGTCTAGCATATCAAGCCGAATCTTTGGTCAATTACGATCCTGTCGATAAGACTGTCCTTGCAAACGAACAAGTTGATGCAAATGGTTGCTCATGGAGATCAGGAGCCAAGGTAGAAAAGAGAAAATTAAAGCAATGGTTTTTACGTATATCCGAGTTTCGAGAACAACTGCTGCGGGATCTTGATCACCTAGCAGAAGGAGGTATGTGGCCAGAAAGAGTCTTGACAATGCAAAAGAATTGGCTGGGGAAGTCACAAGGTGCCAGAATACAATTCGGCATCTCTACACCTGATAAAATTGCCCAGCCAGCAATTGAAGTGTTCACTACCCGCCCCGATACTATATTTGGTGTTCAGTATCTCGCACTTGCAGCAACACACCCAATCGTTGATCACTTTGCAAAGCATGATCTAAAGCTTCAAGAGTTCTTGAACAAGATGCCAGAGCTGCTACCTGATTCTAAGGCAGGCTATCTTCTTCCCGATATCCGCGCAATAAACCCGCTAGTATCTGAAGAATCTACCCCTGATTCTACTAAGGATGCTCTACCAATTTTTGTAGCTCCTTACGTTCTGGGTGATTACGGGGACGGTGCTGTAATGGGAGTTCCTGGTCATGATACTCGCGATCATGCATTCTGGAAGTATAACCGTCCTGAAAGTCCTGCAAGGCACGTCATATCTCCTGTAACTGGTGGCTCTAATTCTCCATTTGAAGACGAACCTTTCGTTCATTATGGTCGGCTAAACTCAAAGAACGGACTGTTTTCGGGACAGACCTCGGCAGAAGCAATTAAGAACATCATAACCCTACTCGAGAAGAAGGCTCTTGGGTCAGCAGCTGAGACGTGGCGTCTTAGAGATTGGCTGATCAGCCGACAGAGATATTGGGGTACGCCGATCCCCATTATTCATTGTGGTAGTTGTGGCCCAGTTCCTGTGCCCGCTGATGAGCTTCCTGTGAAGTTACCACAAGTTGATGGTCATTGGCTAAAAGGCAAAGCCGGAAACCCTCTGGATGATGCCCATGAGTGGAAACGTATTCCTTGTCCTGAGTGTGGCACAGATGCGACCAGAGACACCGATACTATGGATACATTTGTCGATTCTAGTTGGTATTTCATGAGGTTCGCAGATGCTAAAAATGAGAGCAGCCCGTTTTCTCCGGATGCTGCAAACGCCATCCTTCCAGTAGATATATACGTTGGTGGTGTTGAGCACGCTATTCTACATCTATTATATGCTCGTTTTATTTCAAAATTTCTCTCAACAACTCCACTTTGGCCTGCGGGGTCAAATTCTGACATTCGTGGGGAACCTTTCAGGAAGTTGCTGACTCAAGGAATGGTTCATGGAAGAACGTACTCTGATCCGGAAAATGGGCGATTTCTGAAGCCTGGTGAGGTGGATCTTAGTACACCTTCGAAACCAATTGTTATTGCGTCAGGAAATGTTGCAAATATCAGCTTCGAGAAGATGTCCAAATCGAAATATAATGGAGTTGATCCAACTACATGCATGTCCAAGTATGGTGCAGACGCCACAAGAGCACACATTCTCTTTCAGGCACCTGTTCCCGATGTCCTTGAATGGGACGAAGAGAAGATTTCTGGCATCACACGTTGGTTGAATCGTGTTTATGATCACGTCCATCTCACTGCGTCTTTACCTGAAAACCCCAATGGGCTCAATACTGGAGCCGACGCAGTAAGCCAATGGACGCCCAAACAGTATCTTCTCCAAGCCACAGAACATCGCGACAACATCAAAAAGTCGAAGGAGGAGCGATCCACGGAAAATTTTCAAGATCTAAATTCAAATGGCATGCTCAAATCATACGAAGCAGATACAAAGTTATGGAGGGCGGTGCAACAGACCATAGTCAATGTCAACGAAGCTTACAGTACAACTTACTCACTCAACACGGTCGTTTCTGATTTAATGGCTCTTACCAATCTCATCATCGAGCATAGCAAGACATACACTGGCAGCACAATAACATCAAGCTCAAGCAGTAAAATCGTCAGAAGCGCAACCGAGGCACTAATTCAAATGATGGCTCCAATCACACCTGTCTTCTCAGAAGAGTGTTGGTTGTATTTATCCAATTCTGGGAACGCTGAAGAGCTACAAGTGAATACTTCTTGGTGTGAAAGAGACTCGATATTCTCTGTCCCGTTTCCTCAACCAGATGGAACACTGGAGTTGCTAGTGCCAGATACACAAGCTTGTACGGTACAAGTTAACGGGAAATTGAGATTTGTCGCCAATATACCAATCCCTGCAGCAGAGATCACGACGGAAGCATTAGACAAATTAGTTTTACAGGAGATTATGAAGACGTCGGAAGGGAAAATTAGATTTGGCGAAGCAAAGAATCAGATCGATGTTAAGAAGGCGAAGAAGATTATTGTGGTTAGGAATGGTCGATTGATCAACTTTGTTATGTAAATTAGGAATCTCCTACTCTTTTTGAGATGTATGATATGTAGATTGGTAGAAGATGTGCTGGCTCTTTGTGAATAGATGATTAGCGTTTGCCAGTTACTAGTTATTATCTGTTTTAGGTTGCGAGTGCAACAGGTGAAACTATCTATGTCGTATGCAATTTCGTTCATGCCTCAATCCAAGTGCTAGATGAGAATGAATAGTCAGACGTCGCAAAGGGTGTATATCTTGATCTTCTCGCCCAGTCTCGAAGACAATTGTCGCATTCTTGCGACATTGATCGACCGGTTTATATGCATGCGGTCATCTAGCAATAGCCTGCAAATTACCATTTCCAATCCATCAAGGCAAATGTGCACATGTTGAGATTCACAACTCTACCACGCATTGGCTTGTAAGATCTTTGCTCACGTAGTGTTCCGGGCATGTAGGATCATTCATTGCTCGAAAAGCAAACAGACTCTCATCCTACATTGCGGACTATGTGAAACTTTTCAAAAAAGGGTGTCAAGCGAAATTTATTTCCTATGCAATCAAAAGGATGGATTGGCGCTTCGAGAGAAAATGGATGCAGGAATTATTTCTTTTCAAAATTGGGATCCTCAGTGTTTTCTCATATCAAATCCACTGCAAGTACTTTTCAAAGAACCATTGACGTTCGCTACTTAGAAATGAGTCCTATGAAGCTTACTAGGTAGGTACCTTCCTTACTGAGTACTTGACACCTGCCTCATCATTCAAGTCCAGGATGAAGGGAATTAATTACTACATTCAAGCTCTGGGTAGTGCTTGCCTTATCCTCAAAGTCGAGGATGCCAGTGAAGAGATGTAATTACGTTCGCATTCTGATTTCGCTGTCATTGAGCTCGAAACTGTGTCCCCCGTGTCCCGATTTTCGCAGGTTTCTGTCGAATTTCCTATATAATTCCAATAAATAGCCATTCTTCTTTAAGATGTCTTCAAGTTATCATTTATTTGGAGATTTCTTCCTCCCCGATCCCTCTCTTCTCCTCCCTCCTAGCCAGCTTCGCCGTCTCCGCGAACTACAACCTGTAAGTTTGACAATATACTATCATTCCTACATGAGCTTGGAGGTAGAATTAACTATCAAATCATTGGCACCGATATTCTGAGACAGAGCTCATATTTCAACCTAGTGGCAGAAGTAATGAGCAAGCTTAAAGGCTTTAGATACTGCGGGTCAAAGTTCTCGTTGAACTGAATTTTTATACCACTTTCAAGTTTGTAGATATCATTAGGTTGAGGACTAATATATAATTTAGTTGTTGGACGAGTTTGATAATCGAGCTCTACCTACCCCTGGATACGATGTTGCCGCAGAATTTTCTGTATTTTCCAAGAGAGAGATGGAACTTTGGAAAAACAAGCTATCTCGAGATCCCAGAACCATGGTTCGGCCCTCTGGCCAACCATCCTCACGACTGGCCATCCATTTACATTATCCGACCTTCAATTCCAAAACAGTTCTAAATGGTGAAACTGCAGATAGATCCTCACCATGCACTCGAATGATACTGGTCTCTGGGTTCGATTCCCAGCAGACATTCTGGTGGGATAGCCACCCTTGGAGAGAGAAGCACCCGTTCGATCCTACCACAAAGTATTCTCGAGAGGTATTATCATCGCACAAAACCTTCGAAGATGCATTGCGTCGAAATATTGGCGCCAAAGTAGAAATTATATTCGGATTAAGCAACGAAAAACGTGCGAAACAAGAATTAATTTTAGAGGAATTTATTCTTTGGGATGATCTCAAGACCCCAATTCACATACAATTTTCCAATATATCAAAAAGTTCAATACATAGAATCATTTTCTTCGTTCCTCACCCCCATCATTTCTTTTATAATTTCGAATTGGACTCAGCAACTAGAATGGATGCAGTCTTGAAAATTGCTGCAGGGCTTGGAAAGATTGTGAGAACAGAGAAAGAGGAGGGGTATTTTGTGTGGCGCAGCAAGGAAAAAGCTGCTGATACTGGCAAGAAGCGCACCTATACGAAAGCTTTTGATAGAGAAAAGACGGGCCGGCCACGCAGGGGTCGTGGTCTCGCAAAGACTGCCGAATCAGATGCATTGTTATTGTTTCCTACAGATGTACAAGTGGAAACAAAGTGCTCTCTATGTGGATTTATGAGCATTGATGAATATCCGGCGTTCTTGAAGAAGGATCCAAGATTCTACGCTGTCCGTCTAGGAGCCTTGTGCAAGGGATGTGTTACAAAAAAAGTTAAGAATATCCCTGTATCTGCCGATATACCATGGATATGGGGTCGTAAAAAAGAAATGTTTCTGAGCCTTGAGAAGATACTCAAAACATACAACACCTGGGCCAAGGGTGAGTTTGGGGGCGATTATAAAGAAGTTGAACTACCCTCTGAAGAGAAGGTTAGAATTATGAAGATAGAGGAGGAGAAGGAGAAGGAGAAGGAAGAGGACTTGGAGCGATTGAATTTTGAACTGTATGAGAATAGGACCTCGAAAGATGAATTTTTATATGAAGATGAACAGGACTATAGAGATTTTGAGTTGGAGAAAGAGGTTAGAGCATGGTCTAGGCAGTGGAGAATACTTGAAGAGCAGGGACCTATGGGATATCCAGAAGTATATAAGTAGATAGATGAATAGAAGTACAGAGATTCTTGTGACGAGACTGCCGTAAAGAGCTCGTACGAATAGGATTCTGCACTGAGGGTTCAATCTGACCTTAGAGAAATACTTTCTTCACACGCTCTACAAACTCTTGGAAAAGCAGTAATCTCAAAACGCAAAACGGGAAAGAAGGAGTGTTATCAGAAGAGGATATACAGGAATCAGAGGAATCAGATAGCTCAGACAACTCAGAATCGGAGTACTTGAAGGACTCGGAAGCGGAAGAGGAGCTTGAGGAGGAGGAGGAACCTAAGGAGAAGGAGAAGGAGGAACCTGAGGAATAGATAAAAGATAGGATTTGGAGGTAAGATATAGAAACTATATAAAGATTAATATTTTTCTAGTTTAGATTATAGTTAGTTAGTTTGTAAATTGAATAGACTTTGTTTTTTTAGCTTTCTCTTCTAGTAGCTCTTCTAGCTACTCTTCTCTTAAGTACTCTCCTTCTAATTACTCTCTCCCTGATTACTCTCCTTCCCAACTACTCTCCTTCTGGCTGCTTTCCTTCTAGCTACTCTCTTTCCGATAGCTCTCCTTTCGCTAGATCTCATCGCAAAACCTCCCTGGCTGTCAACTATTAATTCGCGAGCTCTCTTCCTGCTAGGCCTCCTACGGAACCGTATATACATTCCAATGCCTAAACGAACCGAAATTATATATCTCCCACTACTATTCCTTTATTTACCAGTTCGTTATTAATATTCTATCCTTCTCTTATCTCCTTTTACCTTCCTACCAAGTATCTCTTGTTTCTTCTTATTATAGCCTGCTTTTCAAAGCTTTTTCAACTACTCACTATACCTGTTTGAATTATTATTCTTATACCTTCTTCGAAGTAGGATCTTCTTTCCAATAGTATTTGTTATATAGCCGATTAAGACAGTGATTAAAGGTTAAGGTCTACTAACAACTATCTGGTAAAGGAGCAAAGTCAACTATATTTGTAGATATCAGTTAGCTTAAACCTGCTTATAATAAACAATATAAAGCTAATCTGCTAACTGATTATACTTACAATAGTACAAATACTTTAGGGAATCCACTCCTGTTTAAGAAACTAGCTATACTATTTACTATAAATACTGAATAGCTTTGTTTAGGCAGATCAGATAATATAGTTAGTATATATTAAAAATTAAAAGTAATACAAAGTAATCGAAATTAATATATAGATTTCAAAGTTATTTAATAAAAGATTATTAAAAGAAGTTTTAAAAATATAAATTAAAAAATAATAAAAAAAAACAAGAATAATTTAATATATTAATAAAAAGTAATATTTAGAATATACTTAAATATTAAATTAATATAATAAGTAAATAATTAAAAGATTAAGATAATAATTATATATTATTATTATAAATAAATTATTAATTAGTGAAATTTCATTATCAATAACAACAACAACCAATTAATAAAGGTCGCTTAGCGCAGTTGGTTAGAGCGTGGTGCTAATATCATATTATGATAACGCCAAGGTCGCGAGTTCGACCCTCGTAGTGACCATTTATTAATTAAAATTCGATTTTTGTTTTTTTTTCTTCTCTTTGCCTCTCTCTCTCTTCTTTTTTTTTTTTTTTTAGTTATATGGAGCGACAGAGTAGAGTGAGTCCCTTTTGAGGGAAGGGAAGGGAAGGGAAGATGTAATGTAATTATCGATTTGGATTCTTTTGGATTCTTTTGGATTCTTTGTGGGTTTCCTTTTCTTCTTCTTTTCTTCAGGCTGCAAGGATTGAATGGGATGGGATGGGAGAGAGAGAGGGGAGGGGCTGTCAGGTCAGCGCGGGATGTGGGGGGAGGGAGGGGCTGTCGATGTTCTTTCTATCTGCCGGCTGCAGTATTTGGATAGGACAAAGCTAACTTATTTTCAAAGGTCTTTTTTTTTTTTTTTTTTTTTTTTAATTCATTTTAACGACCTGTGTGAGTCCTAGACTATAGTAGGTCGTCCAGCAGCTCTAATAGCTACTAGCGGTATAGATTATTTTACAGAGGAGAAACTAGCAAAACTCCTCTAAATCCTAGGTTCTAGTATTCTTAACTCGATAGGCTTCTCCTTAGACAAGTAATATTTCCTTTAAGCTGTAGGAAAGAGAATAGTTACTTTAGGTTCCCTTTATCTTGTAATATTGTTACAAAGGGTTCTCGATAGCGAGAAGTAGCCTCAGATACTTCTCTCTTAGTTTCCCTTTGTATAGTATATTGGCTTGTAACAGATATTGCTAGTATCTGGTAATCTACAAAGTAATTCTCTTCTTTTTTGTCTAATCAATACTTTTCTCCTTCCTTCAGATTATGAGAATTCGTTAAGAATCCCTTCTTTTTCCCCTAGTAAAAATCCCTTCTTTGTCTATAGAGTTGAAAATCCTTCCTTCTTCTCTTAATTGTGAAAATTCGTCGAGAATTGATTGTAGGTCCTATATATCAACTACTCTTTTCTTCTTTCTTTAACCTAGATAAATTCTATTAATAATTATAACCCGTTTTGTTCCTCTTTATATTTTCGCCGAAGTTACAATATACAAGTAGAGGTCGAAAGTAGAGGATTGTATTATAAAGCTATTTGGATTATGAAAATTCGTCGAGTATTGTTCGTAGATACGAATAGCGTTATAAGGGGTAACGATAAAGCAAAGCGACTTAATCTTAGCTCTTAAGGATGACCTTGAGGTTCGTAGAGGACACCGCGTACAGGTGTTGAGTCTTCGTCCTCCTTTCAAAGGTCTCTTCGGAGTGCAACTTTTCTTTTTTTATTCTGGAGACAACAATCTTCTCGATTCCCGTAGGATCGAATCATCACCATTTCAATAACAGAGTTCACGAATATCATGGCTCCAGTCAAACAGAGTACTATGGAATTCGCATTATATGTCAAAACCCAGATTTTGTATGAGTAAAACTATCACTATATATATATATATATCCTCCTAAAAAATTCAAACTCCCATCATCAATATTGCAGCTCTCGTCGTAAGACGTAATAAGACAGTAGACACGCTATCTCTAGATCACAACCAATCGTGCAAATGCCTTGCGCATCTATCCATCCAAAGACAGAGTCGCTATTATGATATATATTTATCCACTCATTATCATGAATCCTTTTCTAGTACCCCTTTGCTGCCTAGCTACCAAGCTATGAACATTTCCCGCAAACCCCAAGCTCCGTATCCAGTCCATCATGCGAACGCCCATTATAATTAATCATTTCACCTCATGACCTCTTTAACCCCCTAACTCACAAACAGCCCATCCATAATCCCATCCTCTGGACCCGGACTATTAAGTCTACTCCAACTATTCAACCAACTCATATCCTCCATCGCGCCCCCAGACTCGCCATGCGCGCCTTCAAGCAACAATGGCACATTAAAGAAATCATTCCCGTTCCCATTCGTATGATCGAGGTTGACGAAATCACCAAAATTCAACAACGGCCCATCGAGATTGAGATCCCCCGCACCTCCACCCCCATTCAACGGTATCGAGTCAAAGCTATTTTCCGTATCCGGTGGTGTTCGAGCGGCGATGTCGTTCAATTGGAGATTCGCATCAGGAGTAGCATACAACGGTTGAGCGACCTCTTCAGTGAAAGGCGGGGTTCTTCTCGATGCGGGGACTGTAGGTTTTGCGACTTGGCTGAAACTTCCATATCGATCGAATCGTCGCGAGTTTTCCATTTCCCGCATTGCCTCTCTTTCACGAATCGCTTCCCTTTCCCGTGATGATCCGAGCACCGATTCCATATCCGCTTTCCGAATCGCCGCCTCCAGGAACTGTGTCGCGAAGTCGGCTGATGCATAATTGTCGCGTAGGTTTTCAAGCACAGTCATGCATTGAAGAAATCCATCCATTGCTCCTTTCTGTTCGTTCTCATCTAGAGATTTGATATCCAGTAGGTGAATAATAATTGCCGGAATAAGACATGTTACACCCGTTGTGGGGAGAAATCTCTCCAGACGACGGTCGTGTAAATCTCGGCTGAAGCGTGTTATTTCGCGTGCTGCTTCACGAACTTTGCGCCTCGAACCGTCATATACTGCTAATCGGCTAGTTTGGTTGTTTTGTGTAGCTGGGAGGACTTGAGGTCTGTGCAATGCCGATACCGTCGTATAATAAACCATGTGCAACAGAGTACGTTGCACAAATAAAGGCGAGCCGCTGTTGCCGGGCACCACCTTGTTTGTGTACCTACAGGAAGGGGGCAGTTCGTCAACCCATTCTTCAAGCTCCGCATCGCATTGCTTCACCTCCTCTGTTGCTTCCTTCTTTGGAATAAGCATGACATTCGATCCTGTGCTTCCTTCTTGACCTTGTACACCTTGGTTTTTGACCAGCACGGAATATTGAGCTTCGAGAATATGACTGATGCACAGACACAACTTTGCTTTTGCAACACACATATGAGCTAGCTCCCTTTGAGCCTCGACATCTCGGAATAGGGTGCATTCTGGAGGAATGATTTGAATCGATAGTGAATGTTCTCTAATGTCGAAATCGTCTACTGTGAGCATCGCTACATCGTAATCTCCGTCCTTTACTCGAGTTGGTCGCCTCATTCCCAATGCAACAAGTCGATCCCTCATGAAACAAGACCACCATATTCGCTTCCATAGTTTCTTCTTCTGTGGTTCCATATTTGCGTTTTCTGTATTTCGATGCAGTCCAATCGTGTGTGCGAGGGAAATTGCGACGCCCATCCAATGCCATGTGTCTTTTTGATCGTCCGGTGTTTCGTACCAATATGTCATGAGAAGTAGTGCCTGGATAAGGGAAACTCGATCCATTTCGTAGTCGACGTCGTAGAGAACCTTTAAAAGTCAGCTTTTTCCTGCACAAAATATCACATAATGACATACCCTCGCCTTCTGGAAGTATGCCTTTCTGGCGGCTTTCCTACTCGGGAAACCCGCGTCTCTTAAGTATTGTATATCGACGAAACCTGCACCAGCAAACATTATCGCTTGAAACAATAATAAACTAATATTTCCAGGCATTCCATTTCCATTGATTATCGTCATCGTCTCGTTCAGGTCCAGAAGGGGCATATAAGGATGTACATATTCAATGTACGCGCAAAGCAAAGCACTTCGCATGGAATCCTCAGGTACCGATAATGCACCTTTTCCGTAGAGATAATCGATATCGATAGAAGTCATTTTTTGAGGTAGTGGTTTGATATAATCGGGAAGATGATGCTTCAATAATACAGGCGGGGGGGTACTTGAGGTGAGTCGTGCGCGGGTCAAATCACCAGTCATTGAAGCACTTGCAAGAAGCGCATACGTTGGATCGGGATCGAAAGAAGAAGGACGAGGTATAGAGTTCTGTCTCCGTATAAGATCGCAGTGATTCACCTGGTGGTTGGCTGTCTGGTCTTTATCATGTTAGTACTGCTTGATATATATACGTATAACGCATGGCGTCCAATGAAGCTCGTGGCTTACAATGGGAATGAGGGGCATGCTGAGGCCGCACGTAGTTATTACCGGCCTCAATTGACATTGCCGATGATTCGCTGAATCTTCTTCCATCCTCATTATGAAGTTCTCCTGTCTTCGTCATGCCGCCTACATATATTCGGCCTGCATTCACCCCGAAGGAGGACTTCCCAGAAACCTCGACGCGTTGTGTTTCCCGGTTCTTCCTAACGAGATTTGTCAATTAGTGGATTGCTGGACCAGTACCATTTTGCGGCTTACTTTTTGCGTTTGCTTTCCGTCACCAGACAGGGAATTTTGTCTATAGCACAATTGGAACACAACACTGCCCCATGCTCATCGATGTGGTACTTCTGCATCAGATCGCAGCGCACTTTTCGGGTCCGACAATTCTGACAGGCCTTTGAGGACCTCTTCTTGGTGGGCCTCGGATTTCCATCTTCATCCAATTTGCTAGTGGGACCCTTCCGCTTCGTCGTCTTTGCATTGGAAGGCGATTCATTCTCCGAGGATGATGTAGCTGCCGGCGGAGCGGGTGTTGATTCCTGCGGGGTGGGGTGCTGTGAAATGGGTTCTTCGGAGAAGTGGTCCTGAAAATTCGATTCCCGCGGGAAAGAGTCCTGTGAGTTGGAGCTTTGTGATTGTTGAAAGGTATCCATGCCGGTATCCGTGTTCATGACGAATGTGTAGAATAAAAAAGAAGATGCTTGCCCGCTCGTACAACCCCAAATTTTATGTCAGGCCAGCTAGTTCTAGAGTAGCATGTGAAAGAGCGCAGCTTTGCCCTTTGAATTGTGCAATTGAGTTGGAGATTTCCTAATGACCTATGCTCGGGACCTGGTTGAAGGAAAAGAAGGCCAATGTATGAGAGAAACAAGATTGGGGCGAAGAGTGGCAATTTATGATAAGAATTGCTGAGACTCGAAGAATGCACATCGAACTATGTATCTGTCTGTACATATACCAAGACGGTCGTACGGAGAATGCCAGAAGAGGGAGGGTCCCACGGATCCCTAGATGCAACGACACGAGCGAGGAGAAAATCCTGGGCGCACCACCTCGAGGCTCTGTTCAAGACGGAGAAAGAAGAATGTGCAAAGGGAGTGGATGGCAACCATATCAAATGATGATGCAAAGAACGCACACACAAGTTCGGCTTCTGCGTTTCTTTCTTCGTAGAGCCCTTACTGTGTACAATTAAGTCTTACACAAGCAACGCGCAACAAGTGCGTGCAAGTACACACACAGACACACAGTATGTGCGCTTAGTGAGGAGGACTAGACTAGGGCCTGGGATGGTTAGCATGAGGATTGTGGGTTTACTGGGGCCGCAGCAGCAATGACCAGCAACAACCTGCAACCTGCAACAACCTGCAACAACCTGCAACAACCTAAAGATCTTTGTAAAATTTGTAAAAATTGGCTCGAGGCGTGGTTTTTGACATCAGCAGGCATGTGAGTGTATAGTGTACGGGGCAAGTTACTTCTTGGATTGCGATATTCCATGGGACTCGGGTAAGAGTTCTCGAGAAAAAGTCACAAGAAAGGAGAGAAATGGAAGCGAGGAGACGTCAGAAGTTGCTACTGAAGAAGCGACGGATAGAACTACAATTGCTTGTGGATCCCTCAACCACCGACTATAGCCCGCGGAATATCTTTTCGTATTCAGCAACTTGTCACTTCTATGTAGATACTGTAGATGGATGATGATGCTTGGAAATCACATTTCTACTCCGCACTTGAACTGCTAGTGTCCAATCAAGAAAGGGGGGGATTCTAGACTTGCGGGATATATCTTCTCCCTCCTTCTTTCTCACCTACTTCGTACTCTGCTCCATTTTACGGTATTAGACATCGGGACGATCGAGCTCTCACGCTTTCGTGCAGAGGCCAAGCAAATCCTCAGCCAATCCGCTCTCCCTTCCGTGCTAGCCGTCTAGTAGGTTTTCATCGTTTTGAACTCCCGCCCCCCTCAAAACAACGACCAGCACCAAGAACGGAGCGAGCAGGGGCCCAGCCCACTTCTCCCACTGTCCCACACCCACCTCCGCAAAAGCGGAAAAAAGATGGAGAGATAGACCGGCAGCGTAGAATGCGGTAAGGAAGAGAGAGGTGAAGCAGCCAGCAGAGAGAAGCGAATCTCTGACTACCCGACGGCATTTGCAATTCGTTATTACGCAATCCGCATGATCTAACATCATCGACTAATCCCGTCTGCAACGATTACTGATGTCTTCTTGAACCATTGGTCCATCAAAAAGTACCGCGGTTCATTTTACATCTACGGCCGTACAAATGTCTGGACCAAAATATACGGAAGGTCGATGTCGATTTGTTTCTCAACCGAGGAATGAGCCCCGCTCACGCCGGCTCTCGAGCGGAGCTATCTTCTCATAAAGGAATATGAAGGAAACAGCAAGGATCAATTGACACTGTGAGTCTGTGATTACAAGTATGAGATACTTTGTAGATCTGCCACAACCAATATATGCAGTCTCATCATAGCGGAAGAGCCCGCTGTGTGTAGTTGTATGTGTGTAAGATGTGTGTACTTGTATGTGTGTAAGATGTGTGTACTTGTATGTGTGTAAGATATGTGTACTTATATGTGTGTAAGATATCTATGTGCTTGCAGAAAGATATCTATCTTATCAGGACGACGCAACGCTCGTGCATATACATAAAGCGTACGAGCAGGGTTGCATAGTACCATCAGTCTCTAGAAGCCTGTTCTTGTTGTACTGTACTGTACTGTACATTCACGCACAGTACTTTGTACCTACCGGTGCCTTGAGCGTGCGTACAAAGTGCAGTACACACGCGACTCGGTGCAGTGGAGCTTTTGGCCTGACTCGCTGTTCTGTTCCTTACAGTATTCCTATTTCGGAGTTTACGCCCCGAGCTAACCGGGTCAAAGGGGGGGCTGCCATGTGCTTGTGCGACATAAAGGTAGAAGGATGTGCATGTGAGAAGGTTTCGCTGAGCGAATATCTCTCTCTCCCCTCTCCCTCCCCCTCTCTCTTCGCTCCCTCTCTTCCCTCTCTCTCTTCCCTCTTTAATTGCCAATGGGATTTGGTAATGCCCAGAGACAATCAATTGGGTATACAGTAGTTAGTGCACGACAAGAAAAGGAGTTCGCGATGACCTTTCGGCATGACCGGCGACGACAGGACGAAATGCTAACCCCCCCCCCCTTGGCACCTTTTTCTACACCGCCAATAGCAATGAAATGAATCCGTACACCATGTAAAGGTTAAGTCACGTAATCAGCTTCCTAGATGTCAAATAGACGTGACGAAAAGAAGCAAAGAAGCGGAGGTGGCTTTCGTGTTCCCTCGCAGTCCCATCAAGGTTCTCGCCCAGCCAGCTAGCTAGCTGTCTTAGCAGATATAACACCAGAGAACGGCCCCGTACCCGTTTTCTTCTGGCTTGTTTCTTTTCTCTTCTGCAAAGTCCTCGACTTCTCGGTTTGCAAACACGAGACTTCGCTGACTTTGGACGGCCGTTGGTACTCGCAAAGGGAGAACGGGAACTCACGTTCAAATTGCTATCAGCAGGCAAACAAGCCAAAAAGCCAAACAGGCCAAACAAGCCAAACACGCTTGCTGGGCCCAACTTCGGTCTTAGGAGGCTGGCTTTGCGCCACGTGTCGGCGATAAGGCATCCGAGCCTCCACCAAGCTCCGGAAACGTTCGCTTGGTCCGTCGGACAATGGGACAACGGGTCAATGGGGGCCAGAAAAAGTACATGGCACAAGTATGAAGTGTACGAAGTAGGTGTCGTTCGATTTCGATTTCGGTGATTTCCATGGGTTCGGGGAATTCGATGAATTCGATCAAGTTGATCAAGTCGATGTCTCTTCCATGATTTCGACGTCTCTTCCATGAATTCGATGCGATATGCGCCGCTGCACAACAACCGCCCCATGCCTTCCGCCCAATGTCTACGTACACGAAGACGAATTGGGCAAATGGTAGGCAGGTCGAGTCCAATTCACGCTCAGGTCTTCATATTTCTCTCGTGAAGAGCCATCACAAGAAGCTTGGGCGGTGATGTACTTGTATCTCGTACTGTATGTACTGTACGTTACTGGTACACCAACCACGGTAATGTACTATGTCCAAGTTGCACCCACCCATTTATCCGAATTGAACCCGGCTGATCCGGGCAGCGGGGGTTGCAACTTTTATCGAACCCAACGTCACTGCTTCGACGCGACTCTGACTCTGTTGGAGCTCAAGCAGTTTTCTCCTCACCTGATCCCTCGCACCCCTCACATCCCTCACATCCCACACATCCCGCCAGATCTCATAAAAATGATGACGTTTAACCACGCCGAAACCAAACAATCGCGGCGTCTACCGTATGCTCACGCAGAGAATCGATCGATGTTCCAAATCCTCCAGCCTCTACGACCTTAGGCCAATCCACTTGTGCTGGATTCTTCTTAGATTCACATCCTTTGTCGATGTTCATTGGCTGCCGACGTTCGTTGGCAGTCTTCTTTGCTTAGGATTGCTACCAAAAAATGGGCAGAGAATGACCTCACCGGTCGAGGCCGGCCCATTATCGCTGTGCAGTAACTCAAACTGGATTTCACATACTTCCTAATCCGTCTGGTCGACGAGCTGCAGTTACGATGGAAGGTCTGCCGGACGTCTATTAAACAGCTCGCTCGCCCGTCCGCTCTCAGGTATGCCCATAACAATCTTCTCTCAACCACACTCGACCCATCCACCACAAACCAAAATCCATCCCATCATACTCCTTCACGAACCCCAAAAACACAATGTCTGCTCAATCTGCACCAGAAGAAATTGAGGGATTCACCATCTCCTCTACCAAGAGCTGGAGCACCTTCTCGAAAAGCAAGGTAAGAAACACAGTATTCTCAGGACCAAATTTTCACCACACTAACATACCCCACTAGTTCCCAGCCAAGGTCTTTGAAGATCACGATGTCGACATTGTCAACGAATGCTGCGGTGTCTGCGGATCAGATGTTCACACTATAACCGGAGGTTGGGGAGAGCTCTCAACAACCCCTCTTTGCGTTGGCCACGAAATCATCGGAAAGGTTCTCCGCGTCGGTAAGAAAGTCACACTAGTCAAGCCAGGCGACCGTGTTGGAGTAGGCGCACAAGTTCAATCGTGCATGCAATGCCCACAGTGTAAGAGCGACAACGAGAACTACTGTCCAGCCCAGGTCGACACATACAATGCACCATACAAGTTGGACGAGGGACACAGCGATGAGCCAATGAAGGACAAGAACGGCAACCAGATCTTCTCTCAAGGAGGATTTTCATCCCACTCTCGTGTGCACGAACAATTCGTCTTCAAGGTTCCCGACGGTATCTCCTCCACCGACGCCGCACCTATGATGTGCGCCGGCCTTACCACCTACTCACCTCTCGTCCGCGCTGGAACCGGTCCAGGCAAAAAAGTCGCCATTCTCGGCATTGGTGGACTGGGTCACTTCGGTCTCCTCTGGGCTAAAGCTCTCGGTGCCGAGGTCTGGGCCCTATCCCATAGCCCCGACAAGAAGGAGGCCGCTCTCAAACTCGGCGCCGACCACTTTGTCAGCACCAAGGACAAAGATTGGGCCAAGCCCCTCGCATTCACCTTCAACTTTATCCTCAACTGCGCCGACATGACGCACGAATTCGATCTCCCCACCTACCTGAGCACCCTTGCCGTCAACGGCGAATTCCACAACTGTGGACTTCCCGATAAGCCACTCCCCCAGGTGATGGCGCAGGATTTCGCACCCAACGGTGCCAAGATTACAGGCTCGCATATTGGAAGCAGAAAGGAGGCAGATGCTATGTTGAAGTTGGCTGCTGAGAAGAACATCAAACCCTTGATTGAGACAATTGATATTAGTGAGGAAGGGTGCAAGAAGGCGGTTGAGAAGGTTAAGGTTAATGATGTTAGGTATAGGATTACGTTGACAGGGTTCGAGAAGGCTTTTGGTACTAAGGTTGGTTATTAGAGTGGAGGGGTAAAAGTAGTTTAGGTATTACATAGTTCTATATATATATATATAATTAGGGGTATGGTGGATTGAGAAATTGATAGAGAGAGAGGGGGGGAGAGACGGGAAGAGAGAGTACATGTTTATAATATGTAGCAATGAATAAATAAATAAATATATTCACACAAAGAACATTTCCCGCAACACAAAATGACCTAGATAGGATCAGAAGATAAGGTAAAGTAAGGTAAGGCAAGACAAACTCTTCCAAATTATCTCTTCCAAGCGGACAGGTATACATAGAGAGAGAATGGGGTTTCGTCTTGGGTTCCTTTCCTTTGGTATACCTATTATATATCCCACATCACATATTCCATATCCTACATCCCAATCTCAACCTCATCTAAGCGTTGGAAAGGTATATATATATATATATATATACGTATACAAAGCAAGTCCTGGAATTGGAATTGGAACTTAACATTAAACCATCTATCCAGCAAGTAGTACTCCTCCCTCTCCTCCCTCTCCTCCCTCTCCTCCCTCTTCTCCTCCTCTACTAGCAAGATCCAAAACAAACCCACCCATCTAGCTACAGTAATTATTTCCTCTATAATGATCTTTTGCTTTTACTTTTGCTTTTTCTTCTGGATTTATATGTATATACATCCATCCATCCATCCATCCATCCATCCATCTATATATACAAGAACGAACGAACGAACAAACAAACGAATAGTCACAGTAGTTGAATAAATAAAGTCAGACTTTATTTATTTATTTACTTTTTTCTTTCTTCGGGTTTCTCTTACCCTACGGAATCTAAAGTTACTCACTCTAGTCTACTCTAGTCTACTTATACTGTATTCCCTATATGTATACTGTACTGTGTAGTGGATAGATGGATGAGATGGGATGAGATGGGATGAGATGGATGGAGATGGATGGATGTACTGTATTTACGCTTGAGAGAAATGAAAGCTGTGGATTTACTGTACTGTATGAATCTATTATTGCAATTGCAATTGAAATTATAATTAAGGATGGAAGGGAGTACCGCACAGATGGACAGGAAGTATCACAAAGGCAGATAGATAGATAGATAGACAGACAGACAGACAGACAGACACACACACACGCAAAGATATAACTGTTCGTTCCAAATTCAGTCGTTCATTTTGTTTTATTTCATTATTACACATTATTGATTTAGCCAAACTATACCAACAAACGCATCGCATCGCATCCCATCGCAACGCAGTACAGCGCAGTATAGTATACATCAGTCATCATATATGTACAAGATTCATCAAACTCATCATCATCATCATCATCATCATCATCAGCATCCGTCCATCTATCCAATCCATCAAACCCACCCCCACCACACTTCCTAATCAACCCACCAACTTAATAATTCGTGCTAACGGCTCCAGTGCCCCTGTAATTTGCCGGCACCTGTACCGTCTGCAAACCACCAGCACTAGTATGCATCGTAGTGTGCGTTGTATGCGTTGGACTGGTGGCCGTATATCCACCTGTCGTGTAACCGTTCGTTCCAGCATTATTATACGGAACCGACGGCTTTTGATAAGGATAAGTATGAGTAGCATCGGCATTATGTCCTACCATCGTAGCATCCGTAGCATAAGAATTTCTCACCGCATCGGGACTGGTGTGCACAGGGAGAGCATCGGGCTTTTCGCCGCCAGCGACGTACTCGGTGTCGTTGGGAGAGCGCTTGGATTTACGTTGCCAGAATTTGCGGCGCGGGGTCCCGGCTGTGTAACCATTGTTGGGGGAAGGACCGAAGGCTTTTTCTTTCTTGTGATGTTTCATGAGGAGGATTTCGACGAAGATGGAGAGGAAGAAGAATACACTACGAGGTTGGTTAGCTCTGGAATTTTCTTTCAATCGACGGGAGAGAGAGGGGTAATAAGACTTACGCGGCGATAATGGCAACGGCGAAACAAGCGGTGTTCAATTTGCAAGCCGTTCTCAAACTTGGCAAGCCGACGAATCCTCTACTTCCACTGTCGATTCTCGTGTTCGAATTGGCATTCCCGCTCCCCAGAGGGGTATTCACAAAACCACTGCATGATCGGCCACCTCGGGTCGCATATGCAACATAGATGAAAGCACCAGTGAAGGCAAGGTCTAGTAGAATGGCGATGATGGAGAAGAAAACGAAACCGGCGAGGCAGCAGAGAAGCAGGAGACCAATGATGGTATAGAGGACACCGGCACCGGAAATGCCTTCGACGGCTTTGAGGTAGGTTGCAATGTCGAGATCGTGGTCGGCGAGAGCGGCGAGGAAGTAGGAGAAGATGCCGAGGATTATGGCGGCGCAACAAAATTCAATGATGCGCAGGAACCACTGGAGGGACTTGAGGGCGAGACCACCGCCTTTCATGGTGAGGGACGTGGTTTGAGGTGAGTTGCTGGGGTTTGGTGTAGATGTGTAGATGTGTAGACGTGTGGATGGTTTGGAAATTGATATGAATTAAGAAAGAGAAAAAAGAAAGGGAAGAAATGTGGCGAGATAGTTATAGATGATGATATATGTATATGTATGTATGATCCGATGTCAAGCTTCCAAGTACTTTTGTAGAAAGGCTTGGATCGAAAGGGTATCCGCGTGACCACCCACCCCACCGTAGTACAGTAGCAAGTGAGGCAATAGGAAGTACTTTGTAGATCCCCCAGCCCAAATCCTGCTTGCATCGGCCAACCTGCTTTTCCTTTTCCATCTCTTGTTCCCCCTTATTCGGATCTACGCGAGCCGATGTTTGCAAGAACAGGAAAGATTCTATGTTCTCCGCTTCAGGACCCCTTCTTTTCTTTTGTTGCCTGCTTGGTGAAGGGAGTGTATTAGCATGAGAGTGTATTGCTCCCGTTTACCGAGGTCCATAAATTAAGTTCATAAAACATATACAGTATACATTTTCACCTTCATCTATATCCAAACCCCAATTCTCAATTCTCAATTCTCAATTCCCTCTCCCACTTTTAGAAACCAGATCAGCTCCCTTGTGGCTATGATCCAATTCATCGTGCAAGTGTGCGTGTCAAGTCTCTTTGTGACGTCATGTTCGAGCCTAGTGCGCTGCCGTGAAATGATCCTCGGCTTTCGTCGTTGGTCAGCCGAGCCACATGTACTTGTAAGAAGCGGACTGATCTGCCGCGTGGCGTAATTCTCTTTCAGATATGGCTGTGGCTGTGGTTGTGGCTGTGGTTGTGGCTGTGGCTATTGCTGTGGTTGTCCGTGTGCGTGTGCGTGTGTGGTTTTGATGATGGTCTTGTACTTGCATTCAGAGAAATTAATTATCTCCTCGCCTTGTTTGTGGAACAAAAGAAAAATTCACCTGATCCCGCACAATGAAATTCAATTCAGGGACTAAAATGGCTGGCCTCTGCCCTGCCTGCTCCTGCTCCTGCTTCTGCTCCTGCTTGCGGAGAGTTTTCCATGCCCGATAAATGATTGATATCTTTACCAAATCATCACCATCAAGTACCGAAATATACTTTAAGAACGATGCAGGAGAAAGACCCATATTTGTGGTAGAAGATTGTGGATGGATTGATCGTCACCACTTCGGCCTTTGGTAAGTGTTTTGAATGTATTCCTTGTTTTGTGGGAAGGATGGAGCGGTCGAGAACAATTCGAGTCTTTGCGCATGTTTACGAACTATCTTGCCTTGCTTTGCTTTGACTGTCTATAGTGACTTGGCCACTCAATCAAAAATTGCCGGCGTGGTTACGATTCTTAGATTGGATTCTCAACATATTGCTAAGTAGTCTAACTTCCATCTCTTATACCCGTCATGTATGTCCTATCCACTTGACTGCCATACACGACTTCCACACCTTGTTTTTGGCGAAGTCGCCAGTTATTTGGCGGTTAAGGGGATATTCAACCTTTTCCAACCCTTTTTCCAACCCTAGATCCACATGTCATCCCGTCTCCAGTTCTTAATTCTTCTTCCGTGATTTCTCCTGTTGTGTTCTCTCAAAGTTCTTCTTAATCACCATATTTCGTACCTGCATTGCATTCCCAATATCACAGTATGCAACCCACATCGCATACAATGGTATGAACACCCAAAGCATATTGAAAAATACCAGATACACCCAAAGGAACATAAAGTTACTCGTGTCGAGATTAAGATTTCCCGTCAACCACTCCGGGCAGAATGTCATGAAGCCTGGATTTAGTTAGCACAGCAGATCAGTACTCCTCAGAAGCCGGATGGATGAGAAGAAGAGATGCAAGACATGCAGTCCTGTGAAATGAAGGAGAAAGAAATGCAAAGTGGACGGCCCCGTAGAAGGAGGATGTCGAAAGAAATGCACAGCACACTCCCTCCAAAACAGAATATTACGCCAAAACCCCCCAAAAAAGAAAACCAAAAACATACCCCCATACAACTCTCCCGTAGCCAGTACCACCATCCAAAAATTGACTCTCCAATCCTTCCTCACAATCCCCCAACAAATCCACAACGCCAACGGTCCCGCCCCCAGCACCGTCAACAACTCCAAACTCACAACCGTAAGATCAACCCCCGCCCATCTCCTATCCGCCTGCGCATAAACCATCCACAATTTGCCCGCCCAATTATCCGCATACTTGGCCCCGAATTCCCGATCCGGGGAATTCAGAAAATTCGAAACGAACGCGGGGTGGGTGGTGGAGGAGGAGTAGGCCGCCGAGGAGAAGAAACAATTGTACAGGAAGGATCCCTCGAAGAGGGTGTGGATAAGGAAATCGAAAAAGTGCCAGATGAAAAGGAAGCGCAGGGAGCGGGGAGTGGAGGGGGAGAGCACGCGGAGGGAGAGGATGTAGGAGGTGAGGAGGAGGAGGACGACAAAGAGGAGGGAGAGGATGGTGGTTTGGTCGATGTGATCGAGGACTGAGGAGGCCATGGTTATGTTGTGCCCTAGATCAATGAGATATGGAGGGAATAGGAATGTCGGTCGTATGCCTTGCAAAAGGCAGATAGAGCACTTTTCGTGGTAGACTTTCGTCGTTAACACAGAAAAGCCGTCTGTCAGCCACGAATTGAAGCTCTGTGAAACGAACACCTGGGGGAAAAAATTATAAAGCTATGACCATCAGGGCTCTCACTGACACTATAGGTCCGTGCTTAATTTCGGCACAACCTTGCCACTTTGGGTAAGATGACTAGGTATGCTGCCGCTTTCGGATCAACTATTTCCCGACGCAGGCGATCGAGTAGTGATGTTATGTACGGTTATCTTTTCACTGCAGTTTCATAGCTGCGAAACTTTTTACTCGGAGGTACGTATGTAGACTTCTCAGGCGGCAGGGTTTACTGGAGCAGTGAAAATACCACTGGATCCACTTGATCGTCAGATCTCCCGATCCCGTTATTAGCTCAACGTCATGGATTATGGCCGACTTTTCGTACGAAACCATTTTCGCGACCAGGTTGTGAAAGCTTGTGAAAGCTTGTGAAACCTTCGTGATATTGGATGTTCTTGATGTTGAATTTGAAAGGACAGATAGCTTGTAAGATTTTCACATAGAAAGCCAAACAGATTCGTATGATCGTGAATAGTGCAACGTTAATTAATTATTTATACCACTGATACAAAGGTGTTCATCCATTCATTCCGTCATCTCCACTGAAAGCTTATCCCGTCCCAGACGCCAAAACATCCATCGAATGCGAGAATAATGTGCGAGCATGAGGTTCAAAGAAGATCATCTAGTGTAGACGAATCTAGTGTTGGGCAGCCTCTGGAAGAAAATATTAGTATCTTGATGGATATGTGAACAGATGAGAAAGTGAAGACATACCCTTGTGGACATCAGCCTTGGTGTCGTGCTTTTGCTCGTCGAACTTGTCCTTGACAGCGTCGACACCGGCGTTGGCACGGGTTCCGAGGCTTGCGTCGCTGTCCTTGGCGACGTTCTTGTTGGCCTCCTTGGAAGCGGTGGCACCAGCACCTTGGACAGTCTCGGCGACGTAGTTGGCAGCGTTCTATGAGAGGAAACTTGTTAGCGATGGGCAGATGGAAGTGAGAAGGGCGAGGGCGAGAGCAAGCTTACCTTAACGGTCTCCATTTTGATGATTGGAAGTTTGAGTTGTGAGGTTGGAAGTTGACTGAGTTGTTTGTTGAAGTTGTTGATTTGAGGTTTTGAGTTGTGTTGTTGATGGAGAAAAGAGGAAGATCTGGAGACAAGAAGAAGACTTTATAGTCCTCGCTCCTGCTCCTCTCCCGTACCCGGTATGCGAATTCTCGCAACTGTAAACAAATGACGTAGTATGGAGGGGGTTCTTGCCATGTACCGCCGCTTACCGCCGCTGGTGGCTTACGAGCATTGGTACCTCTTTCCTCTTTCCCTCTTTCCCTCTATCCCTCTTTCCCTCTTTCCCTCTACTGTATCCCTCTTTCCCCATTCACATGAAGTCAAAGGAAAGTCCTTTGAGTGAATGCGATGACGTCGAGGCTTCTTTGTCGCTACCCACTCAAGCCACTCAGCTAAGCGGACTTTGAGGGGTAACTGCAGAAATGGCTATGGTCCAACGAATCACCGCTCCCCCCATGATCTCCCTGCTCCTTGCTCCTGCTCCTTGCTTCTGCTCCCTGCTCGATCCCAAACACGCAAATGAAACCGGTCTGGACTATGGTGGGTAATAACCGGTGGCTGTGCCAACTTTTTCCACCGGCCCAGGTTAAGCACGCCAAACCACATGTGGCTGAAGGGCCAGTGAGTGGAATGGGAACTGCATGGGTAAAGTGGATCCAAGCGGTCTCGTGTTCAGAGAATGTGTACATGGCCATCTATTCTCTGCCATAGGAAAATCGCATTAAATCGCATTTGGGGCGGCTGAATGCGTCAAAGCTCGATCTGCAAAAACTCCGATCGAACATTCCAATTGCAATCTCACATCTTGGCATTTTGCTTGGAATGCGTCTCCGTGGCCTCTTACCCCAAAAGTCGCTAAGGGGGAATCATGTGCATGTGATGGCTTTCCAAGGAGTGCAAGGCCTCCTCAGCTTGGAAGTACACTGCAGCTCCGACTGGCCTAGAAGCTGCGACTGGCCTGGGAGCTCTAGTCCGTCAGAGCTTTTCGGGCCTCGGCTGACATTGCCTGCATGTGGTGGCATGCGTGACCTCTTCCAGTGAGCGTTTTACGAAGTGCAGATGCAGAATACAGTCCAGCAATACTAGGCAGTATGCACTTGAGGGTAGTATGTATGCACCTACAACAATTGCCTTCGGTCCAAGCCATCGTCGCCATCGCCGATTTGTTCTCTGGAGAGTCGGCTTGGTTTGGCTCAACTGAGAAGTGAGATCTCTATCCTGCCTGCTTGGCCATTTATCATACAGTATGCTCCTATCACCTATAGCCAATCGGCCCTCCACAACGTGTCAATCTCTAATTTTCATGTACATTTCTAGAGCCTCAAGATTTCACCACCCTGTCGAACCCCCCCTCGGAACATCTCCTCGATAACCTTCCCTTCCAGCAATGTCTCTCGCACAATCCCGTCGACGTGCTTTGGCTCTACCCTTCCATACCAGATCCCACAGCCTGCCAATGGATGTGGCTCTCCATTCTTCGTCTTCATTTTCGGTGGGATATACAAGATAACATTACCGGCAAACTTATGGCCTCCTATATGACTGATCAATCCAACTCTCGCAGTACTCCCAGCAGTCGCTCCTGAACCAACCAAAAGGTCTTTAGAAGCGCCATCGCCATCGCCAATTCCCACCGGGCCTTGCAGGACTTGAACATCTTTCATGGGCAGAATCTTCTCAAACTCTGCCTGCAGAATTGGTCCTGTAATTCCACATCTCATATCCCTTCCTCCATGCCCACATATTAGCACCAAGATATCATGTACATCCTTCACGCCGGGCAGAAAATCCGCCTGTTCCTTACTCCGAAGTAAACGATCCTTGTGAATTGGAGAGAGATTATCGTGCGCGGGATGTAGTTTTGTAGGAAGTAGGTAACCCTTCACAAGCGCTTGCACCGAATCGAAAGATACCCGTGGTAGGAAAGGAATGTATTTAAACGAAGGTAGGACGTAGGCAGACGTTGTGATGATATCACTTCGACGAGGAGGTGTTGTAGAAGGAAAAGATGCATTCGTGACTGAAACATTGTTGTATGGCTATTGCATTGTCAGTCCCAACGACCCTGTAAGAAATGCATACATACATCACTATACATACCGCCGCGACCCATCAATTCCTTAATGTCCGCGGCGAGATTATCCCCCGAATTCTCTTCCTCAATACGTGAGGGCCAGTCTGGCTTCCCTGTACATATCAAGACCTGCTCAGCGTATGCAGCCATGGTGCCATTGAGCGGCTTAGAATGGTCTATTTCCAGGCCCTCTGGCATCTCGGGACTGTCGGCGCATGAACATGTTGGAGAGGGGCATTTCTCTATTATAGGGAATGGTGGAGGGGAGTGATTTAAAGATATCTGGCGGAAGTGTAGAGGAACATAACGACGAGAGGCGTGCCAAGACGGCCGGATGAAGGAGCGCAGGAACATGAGGAAGTGGAAAACTTGATGCGAGTACTTTTGATAATGATGGAATTATTCTTTGGGGAAGCTTTATCTTATCTGATCGTCCTAATGCATAACCTTAAACACATTGCATAACTCAACATGTCATGTGACAATTTACATAATTCAGTCAATTTCTTCAGGTCGCCCAGGATCTTTTCCTCGGAATATCATCATGAACTTTGAAGTGTCATGGCCGTGGAGATCTTGAGTATGTGCCTTTTGAGTTTGCCATAGTCGCCTGGGACAACTCTGTCCCTTGAAATCGTAAGGAAAAATCTCCACGAACGAACCCATGCCTCGTTTGTCTAATGCTCTAAGACTTCGAGCCCACAACATCTCCCCATTACTTGTACCCATTCTCCGAGAGACGCGAGACCTACCATCTGCTCTAAATGAACTACGATGGCTACGTGAACATGTCAACGAAACATGGAAATCAACCTCTGATGTGAGGAAGAGATCCAAAAGGATTCTCCAGCTATGTCAATGGCGTGCATGGGGTATCCCCCTTCAATATCTTCTCGGTACACAACCATTTGGAACACTGGAGATTAAATGTCGACCGGGAGTTCTCATACCAAGGTAGTCATTCTCTGCACTTTTTGGGGAGTTTACCACTAATGATAGCTACAAGACCAGAAACAGAAGCCTGCACCACACACCTGGCTAACATCGTCAAAGCAAAGTATCTATCTGCAGAACTACCAGAGTCTACAGATCCTGCTCCAAATAAGGCTTTCAGGATCGTAGATTTCTGCTCAGGAACCGGCTGCATTTCACTGCTACTTCGTTCTCTACTGTCAAAACACCACCGCAACCTCGAAATCATCGGTCTGGATGTATCTCCCCAGGCACTCCAGCTCTCGAGGGAAAACCTTCTGTTTAATCAAAAACAATGTCTTCTGAAAACTTCCGCACCAAGCCAAGTTCGTTTTGAGTATGCAGACATTCTTAGGCAAGATGAAAACATACTAGAGATAAGTAAACAAACCTGCGATATCATCATCTCCAACCCACCATACATCTCCCACGACGCATTCAACAAAGAAACCACACGCTCAGTACGAAACTGGGAGCCGAGACTAGCTCTTGTGCCCGAAGTCTCGGGGGTCGAGCTCTATCATCTGAATGATTCGAATGCCGAGCAGGCGGTCATTCGCCCAGAGGATACTTTCTATCATCGTTTATTACATTTCCATGAGCTTCTGCGATCGAAAATTCTGGTCATGGAGGTGGGCGATGCGGCGCAGGCAGTGAGGGTTGTGGAGATGGCGATGCGTCGCCCGGGTGAGATTGAGATTTGGAGAGATTGGCCTGAGGGCCACAATGACGGAGATGATGAGTTGGATTATGTCTATGTTAATGGCCGGAGGGTAGATGTTAAGGGGACGGGGAAAATGAGGGCTGTTGTGTTGTACACTGCACATATGCATCGAAGGAAGGATTAAAAGAGGGAGGTGGGTTCTTTCGATTTGTAATGTGCAATCGAGGTTATGATCTCGAAAGTAGTTGGCAAATTAAGAGACTCTCGAGACATATGGGTGTTCAGCAAATGAGATATCGATCCTGAGCACTACAATGACACGATTTCCCATCCAGTCAGAAGCACACTGAACGAGTTGTCATTCGCATGTACGATGATTAAGTTGGTTTGTCTTTCGGTACATTATATAGCACTACCTAACATTCCGTGATTCCACCATATAATACAACACAATCTCAATCTCGATCTTATCTGTAGCGTACAGTACACCCATAACATAATATCCGAATCCCAACTCCTCCTCCTCAAACTATATCCGATAATCATGACAACGATACAGATAATCCGTCCAAAGGGGTATACATCAATATCGTACATAATAATCCGCCTTTTTCGCTTTCCTTCCAGTGCTTGCAGCTTTACTTTGTGCGCATTCTGTTCCGTTCCACCTAGTTCCGCAAGACTACTGTACATCCAAACCCAAGATATGAACTCCCATCCAGTAATCAACCGTCCTATTCCAACCAATTACTAGTCGGGTTTATGTCCCTCTTTTCCGAGCATCTTCCCCTGTCCACCCGCGTACGGGCTATCGCTCTTATAATTTTTATCCTCGTTCTCGGTAGCAGCTCTACAATCCTGATCCTCGATCTCATCCTCCTCCAGGTTTGCTCTTAATTTCCTATGCTCCTGGTCCATTCCATCCGCCACTCAAATTAAGTACGAACATTTTCCGGTGCATCCCAAAAAGCCCGTAATTCCTCGCCTAGAGGTTTGATCGGCCATCCGGTACGCTGGCGACAGGATTCTATCATTTCGAGGACGGCTTCGCGTTTTGGGGGTTCTTGGATGCACATGCCGGCTTTGAAGAGTTTGTGTTAATTTTTTGGGATGAACTGGGTCGTGGATAGGGATGTAGAAGTGATGTGATTGAAAGAGATGACTGTAGGGCGCAGGGGATGGATAAGGAAAGAAAGATATAAAAAAAAATACCTATAAAAAGACATTGTGAGCACATAATACTGGAAGCATAATCCGTCAGTGTCATAGCGATCCCGCAAATATTCGCAACGTATTTTGAGATCAGCCGACTCTGTTCTATGTAGCCGCCGAAGCCACCACGAGAAGGCCGATTGAGGAGGAGAAGCAGCCGAGCCGAGTAGTGAAGTTGAAGTGCGACGCCTAATATTGTTAGCTGGACTCTTTTTATTCCCTTCCCCATGCATCTATCTACCTAGGAGATGTACATACCAAAAGGAGGCGGCTGTATCCAAATTGGGGAAAATCCTTCGCCAGCTGGATATCCCTGCAACGGCAATGGTGTAAACTCCACCGTCAAACACCCATACCAATCATCGAGCATATTCTCAATCCTAGCCGCCTTATCAATCCTGGCCCCTATATCACCCGCATAACTATCCAGTTCTTCTCTGGAGCAATAGTTCACCACTTGCGCCATCAGATACACAGATCGAGAAGCCAACTCCCACGGATTCAGCTCAGCATACGTGCGCACGGGTTTCCAGAACGTAAAAGCTTTTCGCTTCTCCCGGAATGCGGCCCATATGTCTTGACAGAGCCAGGCCCACCATACTGCCTGCTTGAGTCCTTTAGAATCGCCGTGGATTACTTGGGAACGTTGAATCCAGAAGACGCCTTGGAGGTGGCGCTCCCAGTCTTTGCCGGAACCGTCGAGCATTTCGTAGGTTGAGACAATGAGGGCAGTGGCGAGGAGTTCGAGACTGGTTTTGTAGGTGTCGTATTGCATGGCTTTGGAGAGATAGTGGAGAGTCTCGTTGTAGTATTGGAGAGCGTCATTGCGGTTGTGGTTGGCGTCTTGAGCGATATTGGGGCTGCGTGAGAGGTGCCGGGTCGAAAGGGCGAGAATGGCTTTCATGAGGCCGGTGTTGTGGAGGGCGAGGTGAGGAACGAAGGCTGAGAAGTTTTGAGAGGGGTCGAAGAGGTCAATCTGAGAGGCGGCGGTAGAACGTATTAGATTATAAGGAGAGAACAGGGAAGTAGTGGGCCCATACCCAGTGGCTAATTCTTTGTACAAAGTTTTGAAATATAAAGTGTTCGTGTGGCATTAACTCAATTGGATGTGAGAGCTGCCACCGTAGCTTTTCTGAAGTTACGACTCGATCTTGGGAGTGTGTGTTGCGCTCAAGTAATTGTAGATGCAACGAAGGAGGTATTCCATTTGCGCCAGGTGTATCTGATATAGCACTGACACGCCGGGAGGATGAAATGTGATTCAGGTCCTGCGATTTTGCTGGGTCCAAACCGTCTCCACTGACATCGAAGCTTGAGATGGCGTTTTCAAAATCGGAATCGCCTACTAGCATGTCAAACCACTTTGCGATTGCGACATTGAAAGTAGGTTGAGGTAGAGATGATCGAGTTCCAAGGACTAAACTATCATTACTCCCTAGGGAGTATGGTGTAGGCGCATAAAACTGTTCGGGGGAGAGCACCTGCTGTGCTGGCGTGCCCCCCGCTCCGACGGTACTGGGTACAACCGGAAAGTAGTCATTCTGAGTGGTCCTCCTCTGGGCACCGGAATGAGGACTCTCTTTATCCTGTGGCGAACAACTCCGAGGTTCTGAGGCGTGCGAATGTCGTCGCATTTGCTCAGGCGAATTAGGCCATCGCACACATTGCACCTCGGGAATGGAAGTAATAGTTGGAGATCTCTCCTTTGATCCCTTTTCCGGCCTATCAGCTGTCGATGGGGTGGTGGCTCTTCCTATGGGTGCCGTTGTATTGGAAGTGGCATAAACACAGGTTTGGTTGCCCTTCAAACATCGGTGACAATCCGGTTTTTCTTCGCCGCATTTGACATGTCTTTTGCGACATGTGATACTAGGATAAATATGAACTCGAGCCCTAAATCCAAGGGCACCTTGGAAAGGTTATCTGCAGCAACTCACCAGCCCGTAGTTCTTCGAAGCCCACGACTTCGTGATTGACGATTTCGAATTCGTCGAGGTGTGGGACGAGTGTCCTCTCCTTCTCCCATTGAGACGTAGTAGTACTTTCATGAACGCCGTGGGACTCATATGCCTCTATCCTAAGAGTTGAAACCGAAGCAACGAGCATGGAGATGTCTAGGGGGCTGGGCCTTCAGTATTTTTGGTTGCTCAGCGGTTGGTCTTTTGCTTGCAGGTTCTTGCAGGTCTGAGCGCGGTAACCACAGGTGGTGTGGATGCCCAATACCCCGCATGACTAATTTGATTTTCGCTGGACTGGGAATAGGGGAACTCTACTTCGTATTCAGCTAGAAATAGCGGTGGAAGTTTCTACTTGAAGGGAGAGGATGAGATTGTTTTAGAGACACGGCAGGGTAGTTTCTCATCAAGCCATCGATATCTATGCACATATACGAAGTACCCATGATGTTGTGGGAAATAGTCATCTCCCGGTTCGCTACAGTCTTATCATGACTAGGATACTTTGAGCTGGGTGCAGTATAAGTCGGAACCCATGGCCATGGTCAAGCTCATAGTCGACACACGCATACAGCCTCGGCAGCTTCGCACATTAACTGCAAACTTCCTGATTCATTGAAGATGTACGAACATGCCACCGTCTGCTAGTAATTGGGTTCCATTGCAGTACGGACTCAGCTCCGGACAAGCCAAGAAAACGGCTGGGCCAGCAATATCAGATGGGTCTCCTACCTTACCCATTGGTATCCGTTGCTCAAGATAAGCTTTTTTGACCTCGTTCTTCATATCCATATCGCTCAATTGTGTCTTGATCGTGCCAGGTAATATGGCATTGCATCTGATATTCTCCTTACCGAGAGCAATTGCCATGGACTGGATCATTGATAATACCCCCGCCTTTGTTGGTGTATAATGTGTCTGCAGCCCTCCACCAACTAAAGCGCTGATAGACGAGATTCCGATTATCGAGCCACCATGACCTTGCTTGACCATTTGTCGTGCCGCTGCTTGGCAGGGGTAAAATGCACCGTTGAGGTTTATTCGAACAGTGCGATCGAAAAGTTCCTTTTCTAATCTGAATAAAGATCGACGTTAAATCCAGAGCACTCCTTAAGAAGGAACAGGAGCACGTACGTCAAGAACTCGGCAGGTTCAAACACTCCTGCGTTTGCGACGAATATGTCCAACTTTCCCCACTTCTTGACAGTCTGCTCCACAAGCTTCGTACCTGTTTCTGGATTTGTGACATCACCGGCGAGCTCGAATAGATTCCCAGCTTTCGATGAACTTTCCCCTTCCACCTTCTCTGCTTTGATTGCTGCCGCCTCTTTGAATAAGCTTCGTTTCAATGATTCGTCCTTCTCTAACCCAAGGTGATTAACCCCAACGTTGCATCCTTGTCGTAAATATTCAAGCACAATTGCTCGTCCTATGCCAGTGGTCCCTCCTGTAATAGCTGCTGTTTTCCCAGCAAGTAACCGCCAACGAGCGAGGCCAACCATTCTCTGAAGGGGGTAGGGTAGGGATTAGGACGGCAATTATCAAGGAGCTCGGGGGAGTTTGAGGATTGGAGAAACTAAGGGAAAGCTCTGCTATGTCGTGGGCAGGCTGAAATATTGTAAAAGAATTCGCGAAGATTGAAGAAAGAAATCCATCGTGATCAAGTAAGTGAGTATCGTGCTATGGACCATCCCGAATCTATATGCTTTCATTCATATATGTTTTCCCCTCAGTAGAACTATTGTGTGGTGTGAAGACCGCTAAACTCTAAATGGAATTGCGCTGGGCCCTCGACACGAGGTAACAATCCTTGGACAACTCCAACTAGAATATTACCAGCAAATCTGAGCTACAGAAAAGTATCAACAAGCAGCACCACTTAACGGTATTGATGATTTCTTCAATGACTATTCTGTTATAACTATTGTTCTATCATATCGACTCCTAATACTGTTAACCAAACACGATGAAAACAACATATCCAACATGAATTTAACTACTGAAAAGGTTCATAAACATATCGATAATCGGTTCTCTACTCAATCTAGTTGCTAACCCCCACCTCTACTAGAGCTTCTTCTAGAATATAAGATTGCCTTCTACTTACACTTCCGAGCTCACGGGATGATTTCAAGCCATAATCCACCTGGCTAAGGGCGCATAGGTCGTCCTCGCTCAAACCGGGCCCCCGGCACCGCTGACCGGACCACCAAAAACGAAGCCCGGGTCACCAAGAGTGCTGCAAATACAGAGCAAAGCAGAGTCTCTGGCTACTTCTTTCAAGGCTCTCTTGATGATGTAACGGGTGTTGGCCATGCTATTGCACGTCATCCCAGCCGGATGCCGGGTGCATTCGGTCAAAGCCATTGAAACAATCAAGACTATGGAGTGCCAGCCGGTCACTATGGAATGTGATCCAGCCCAAGCAGTCGAGTTTCATATTCAGGACAGCATCAACAGGCCACAACAGGCGCTGTAGTTCCCACTACTACTAGCAACGCCGACGTAGAGCAACTTCGCGAGATGGCTAGGTCTGCGTTAATATTTCCACTTCAAGGTTCTTCGAATGGGACCTCGAGCACACAACAGGGCAATATGATCCAAATGGGATATAGCAATATTGCCAGGTCTGCATCAGCAATTGTAGATCAAAACTGATCGGCGAATAATCAAGCTTCTACGTATGGGACTTCGGACTCACAGCAGGGCGGAAAAGGGGTGATAGAAATATCACTACCACTTATCCTCTCCTCCGACCCCCCATTTCATGGCTCTTTCCGTTCATTAACTATAGGCGTAGTATAAAAGGTCAAAGTACGTAGAACCCCCCCCCCCCCCCCCCCAAAAAAAAAGTGATGACTTTTACTTTAGAATGACATGTTTCATTGTGACAATGTGATCAGTATGATGGTGACAGGCGGTCCGAAGATCACAATTCGCAACCTCGCATCCCATAGAAACAGGCATAATTCTATTCTGCGTCATATTTTTCCAGCTGAACTGCAAATCTCCATCCACTCTATCGTTTGATTCACAACCTTCTCAACTCCCTGTTCCATCAATGCAGTATGCGGCATCTTCCCAGCGTTTGCATGCAAATGTTCAAAATAGTCACCTAGAACCAGTCTATTTACATTGATTTTAGATACACCCTCCACTATACATGCCTTCATCAGATCTGGCTTGAAACCATTTGTGCCATGCAGAACTGTTCTAACGTTTCCGTGTAACTGACTTCGGATTTCTCGTAACCTGATATTGTCAGCATGTTTATTATTTTCTTCAAAACGGAAATGGCAACATCACCTTGGGAAATCTAGCTGTGGGCCGGCAGATCCATATTCACCATGCACGTTTCCAATGGCAGGAGCAAGTGCATCGACACCTGTTGCGCAGAACTGACTAACCTCCTCCTTTGTAGTCTTACTACCTTCCAGACCATCGGTATCCATTACTCCATCCTCACCTCCTTCAATTCTTCCCGGCTCTGCTTCGGTCCCGATACCCTTTTCATGGCAGTACTTTACCAACTCTTTGGTCTTCTCCAAGTTTTCCTCCTTCTCATAATGTGACATGTCTATCATGATACTATCAAACGGCAGTGTGTCGGCCGCCAGTCTTATGGTGTCTGCATCTTGAGCATGATCAAGGTGTATTGATATGGCATCGGGCACTTTGCTGCGGTTTATGGCTTCGGCAGCTGTGCGAATGAGGAGCCCATCAGAGAAGGTGATGGCCCAGGGGAAGAACTGAATGATGATAGGAGATCGTGCTTTCTCTGCTGCGCGAACAAATCCCAAGATATGCTCGATGTTGTATGCTATACAAGCAAGGACTCCATATTTGCCCTTCTCCGCAGCTGACAAGATATTCAGATGACGATTCGAGGATTTCCAATCTGGGGAAGACATTTTTGGCTTGCGACGAAGGCAGGGTAAGTGATGGATGAAAGACAGGTATCTGAATATAATGAACGTTTGTGATATCATACCTGCTTTGATGTGGGCAGTGGAACCTGTGCTCGCCACGGGTTCTCTTAATCTGAGTTGTTCTTTACATCGTCTCGATGTACCTTCGATGGCAAGTTCTTCCCGATGTCGACCCTAACAGCCATTTCGGCGAAGATGCAGAATTGATATTGTCCGATACGAGGTCATTCCCCATCTGTTCATAAATACCCCACACCTCTTCTCGGGGTGTAAAACATGCCAGATACGGGTACCCCATTCATTTGGACGCGTCATTATGGGGCCCCGAACTTCATCCACGTTAACATTGCAACATCACCTAGGATTCTGCTGCTTAAGTTTTGTGCCAGAACTTCCGTTACGGCCAAGTCATTGACCACTGTGCCAAGTAATCCACCACTCAAGGGGCGTTGAAGTAGTTCACACCCCAAAGTTGCGGGGCAGCATGGTTAAGCTAGTACCAGAATCTAGGGATTAGACTTCCGAATTTGGCGTGAGTATACTTCCAATGGGGGACGACATAAAGAGCTGATTATGCTCAAATTATATATATATGTGTGTCAGGGGCTCATCCGATAAGATTTTTATGTTTCCCCACCAATCTGCCATCCGGTTTTCGCATCCGGGTCCTTTCTCAATCAATCCAAACAACATCGACTTTCTTGTTGAATTTTGGAAATGGCTGGCGGCGTCGACCAAAGTCTGTCCGGCGTAACTGCGCACATGCGTGCCGAGATAGGAGTGGTGGGCCCGAAAAGTCTCCTGAAGAACAAAAAAGTGTTTTTCATTGCCCTTTTCGCATCGTCAGTATATCATACTCTTAACAGTCAAGATTTAGATTCTAAAATGTCTCAGATTTGGCGGCTTGCTCTACGGTTATCAACAAGGCGTGCTCGGCCAAGTGGTAGTTATGAACTCCTTTCAGCGCGACTTCCCAGATGTCAGATCAAATGCGTCGAAGCTTGGCTGGCTCACATCTATTTTACAACTTGGTGGATGGCTCGGCTCCCTTTCTTCAGGTATCTTCGCTGAAGTCTTCTCACGAAAACATACAATGTTCGCAGCAGCCCTCTGGATCGGTTTGGGATCCTTCTTGGCTGCGGGTGCGCAAAATACTGCCTATTTGTATGCAGGACGACTATTCACGGGCCTTGGAGTGGGAGCTCTTTCAGCTATTGGGTAATATTATTTACTGAAGATTACGAGAACACGAGTCTGACAACTACTTCAGTCCCTTGTATAACGCAGAATTGTCTCCACCAGAATTCAGGGGCTTTTTGATTGCTCTTCAACAGCTCTCAACAACGATTGGAATCATGATTGCATATTGGATTTCTGTATGTCTATCCACCGAACCCCCCAAGGTTTTCACGCTAACAAGTGAGCAGTTCGGCAGCAACTATATTGGCGGAACTGGCGATGGACAATCGGATATGGCTTGGAGACTTCCAATGATCATTCAAGGTCTCCCCGCTGTCATTCTTTGCATCGGGCTCATTTTCATGCCATTTTCTCCTCGTCTGCTTGTCAACAAAGGCAGGGACCAAGAAGCTTTAAAGACGTTGGCTTATCTCCGCAATCTTCCAGAGGACAACTACCTTATTCAAGTCGAATATCTTGAAATCAAAGCCGACGCAGAATTTGAGAAGGAGATCTTCGATCGTCGTTTCCCGAACCTGAGTGCATCAACAGGGGACAGTGTATGGAGGCGAGAGTTTGCTCAATACAGTAATGTTTTCCGAAGTAAGGATTCATTCAAGAGAGTTGCTATTGCTAGTTTAGTCATGTTCTTCCAGCAATGGACTGGGATTGAGTCAAGTAAGTAACACCCTTAAACCTTTTCCCTCGTCTCACAACTCAAGTTGCTCCACGTCTTCACTATTGATATTTCTATGGTATTCAGCCATTCTAATATCATGCTCTAGTCATTTACTATGCCACCATCATCTTTCAATCTCTCGGTCTTACCAGTACCACCACTTCGCTTTTGGCAACTGGGGTTATTGGAGTAATAAACGTTGCAACAACCATTCCTGCCATCTGCTACATCGATAAAGTCGGTCGTAAACCACTCATGATAGCCGGTTCTGTTGGTATGGCTATCTGCGAAACTGTCATTTGTATAATTGTTGCCAAGTGCTCGCATGACTGGACTCAGAACGCTGCTGCGGGATGGGTAGCAGTTGGTAAGTCGCCATATTCAATTGAATATAGAACGAGTCTGACATATAACAGGGTTTGTCTGGTTATACATTATTAACTTTGCATACAGCTGGGGACCGGGATCCTGGATTCTCATCGCAGAAATCTTCCCAATCTCCATCCGCGCAAAGGGAACATCCATCGGTGCCTCCGCAAACTGGATGAACAACTTCATCATTGCATTCGTCGTACCCCCTATGCTTGAAAACATTACCTGGGGCACCTACATCTTCTTCGCGGTGTGGAGTGCACTTGGTGGTTTCTTCATTTACTTCTTCGTACCAGAAACCAAGGGGAAGACACTGGAGGAGATGGACCAAGTTTTCGGAAGCCATACTAGCGCCGATGATATGAGAGCATTTGCGGAAGTTCAGGAACGTGTCGGACTAACTGCTTTGGTGCAAGGGAGAATGGAAGAGAGTGAAGGAGAAGTCAGGAAGGAAGGAGAGGTATATGTGCAGCATATCGTATGATTGGGGCACAATGTTAACGATGTGATGAGACTTTGAATACAATCAGCATATCAGATGTCTGAGATTTGAACTCAGAGTTGTCCTATATGTGGATTGGTCGGGAGGTTGTTCGGTTTTAGGTGGACCTCCTAGGGTTCGGGTTATGGCGCGTATTTTCAGTAGTACCAGAGCATTGTTGCACAACAATATACAACTATTGACATTTGAACTCAAATCTTGAAGGGCTGCTCATTTTGTGTGGTCTGAGCTTGCAAGCTGGAGAGATTTAAATGTAAAGTCGTTTCTCGGCCAACATGGGGACTTTCTTGTATGCCTCCCACGCGCACGAGACCATTTTCCCCCACTCGGCCCCCCTATCATGCAGAATCTGGAATTGCACCTTGGCACTTTCAGGCGAAACTCATGTTGTATACAACAAACAGCTGCTATGTTTAGGTTCTAGCTCTCAAATTGAAGCATCCTGTTTGTAGATGGAATACCTAGACATAGATCGATGCTGACGGCTTCTGACGGCTTCTGTCACTTGAAACGCAACTTTTACTGTCCGAGCCTTCACCGGCACTGACCGTCCCGAGAACTAGGGACAAAGCATGCCTTTCGACTTTGCTAGTTAGCTGAATCCCAACTCACTATCTAATTGGTTGCTTTCCGGTCCACTACGCAGCGGATCTTCACTCGCCTCGATTTGCGGTACCCAATCAGGAAGTGGGGCATGTGACAACCACTCTGCCTAAACCTTCTGAGCTGTCTTTGTTTCGACAACTCACTGCTCATTTGTGCGTACTTATCTAACATTACAATTCCTCTACAATAAAATCTTTTTATATCGAATTTTCAGTCAGTCCATCATATCCATCACTTACACAACTTCTCCTATGCCCAGATTCTCAATTTTTGGAAGACCTCGTCGAGTCAGTTCCTCAACGACGACCGAGGAAACGATTCACGAACCTTTCCCTGCTTCAGAGATGTCGGTAAACGCCTCTGCATTTGCTATTCACGATGAGCGGTTTCGAAAGATTATGGGCAACAGGCCAAAGCTCGAATTACTGCTAGAATATCAGGACTATCCGTTTGCTCACGAGGCTGGAGTGTATATTCCAGAAACCGACGAAATCTTCATTACCAGCAACCAATATCTGGATGAAAGTGAGAAGAAATGCATTCAAATCACAAAAGTCAGACTCAGCGATGAGAGTGGTGGAATTGTGAGAGAGGAGATTCCATCTGATGATATCCCGATGGCAAATGGTGGGGTGAATTACAAAGACGGGATTCTATTCTGTGCGCAAGGTCATCAGACATCTCCCAGTGGTCTCTATGTAATGTCTCGCGAAGAACCATACGATAGTACTCTTCTTGTCTCGGAGTTCAATGGGAGACCGTTCAATTCATTGAATGATGTGGTGGTGCATAGTGATGGGAGCATTTGGTTTACAGATCCGATTTATGGATATGAGCAGGGGTATCGACCATTGCCGCAACTTCCAAATCAGGTGTATCGATATGATCCCGAGAATGATAGTGTCAGAGCTATGGCGGATGGATTTGGTCGCCCGAATGGAATTTGCTTCTCTCCGGATGAGAAGATTGTTTATGTGACGGATACAGATTGGATTCATGGGGATGGGAAGACGGACCCTATGAGACCTTCTAACATGTAAGTTTCTGTTGTGATATGAAGTTGGAAAAGACGCTGATATGTAAAGCTATGCATTCGATATTATGTGGTATTCTGGACAGCCATTCATGGCGAATCGACGGTTATTCGCCATGGCAACGAACGGAATCCCGGATGGAATCAAGTGCGATATGGATGGTAATGTTTATAGTGGGTGTGGTGACGGTATTAATGTTTGGTGTCCAGGAGGCGTGCTGTTGGGGGTTATCAAGGTGGAGGGAGGAGCTGCCAATTTCTGCTTTGGAAAGAAGGGTTCAATGTTCATTCTGAATGAGCATAAGATGTGGAAAGCTCAGCTGGCTGACACCGTGAAAGGAGCCTTACTGCAAATCTAATCCTACGTTATGTACTCTATAACGATTATCTCGTTCAGAAACTGTACAAGACTTGACGAATACGTCGTTAGTTCATTCTTCGTATATAACTTACCTACTGTACGAAACCCTCATCTGACGGTTTCAACCCGGTGTATCCAAGCGATTTGATCAACCCCATTAGGGACGAATTAATACAATGACAATTTCATTCCTACAGAGTCTAGAACCTTCAGCACTAGTCGAGCAACGAACATTTTCTTGACCATTAGCTGTGAAATTGTGTGCCAGGAGAGGAAGTCAGGTGTTTTCACAGAAACGATGATGTTCAAACAGAGAGACGTCATACATACATCCACCCGCCTATGCACAGTTCACGCACATTATTCCCGAATACGCCACCCCCGCGAATAGGGGTTACAGACGCCGTATTCCCATCATACAGTAGCCAAGTGACAACATGTTCCGAGAGTTCGGGAAACCGACCTGTTACCCCACCTTCCTCGGCCCCGTACCCCGAGACGAGGTCCTCGCATCGAGGGCAGCACTAGGTTTATTGTAGCCCCTCACCACACTCCACATTTCCCACGACCTACGCAGCAAACTCCTCAACTCTCGTCCTCGACGCGAACTCCAGATACCCATAAGCACGTACGAGACGACATGGAGTATCTTCTCAGTTGCTGATCTGCCGCGATCCACTTTCTGGCCCAAGAATGCTCGGAGAACGAGATATGCACCGTTAGAACTAGGGGAGAGATTTCGGGCCGGCGCTTTAACTTGCCCCGCGACGATGGAGTACTAAGAGCACATATAAGGCGAGGGGATATGGAGGTTGTTTGAGATCTGAATTTATCAAGTTTCTCGTCTTCTTTTTATATTCTATTCTCTGTAGTATATTATTCTGAATACACGAACCACTTGTTTCATCACAACCTTCAAAATGGCCACAGTAGCAATTGATCCAAGTGTGACTTCAGCGCCAGGAACCATCTCTCCTCCTGCTACTCCTCAAATTCAAACACAAATTACTCTTGAAGGAAAAGTTATAGCCAGTAAATCTTCCCCTCCCATCTCATCCAACACCAACTAATATCTCCCCCTTTCAGTAACCGGCGCAAACCGCGGCATCGGACTCGGCATCGCCGAATGTTGTCTCGCGAACGACGCCTCCAAAATCTACAGCATCGACATCACCTCCCCAGGCGATGACTTCACCGCCTTATCCAAACGCTACCCTGGTCGTATCTTTGCCGTTCAGGCAGATGTCACCAAGGAGGAAAGCATACAGAAAGCTGTGGATCAGATCCTGGAAGAGGCAGGGAGTTTGAATGGGATGGTTGTTAACGCTGGGAGAACGAATCATAAGAAAGCGTTGGATTTTACGACTGAGGAGATTGAGGGGCTGTTTGCTGTTAATGTGAGTTTGTTTTTCTTGTTTGAGTTGGGGGAATAACGAGAGAGAGAAGCAGGTGGAAGCAGACGTGGCTGACAATCAATTTAGTTATTCGGAGCATTCTACTGTGCAAGAGTAGCGGCAAAGGCGTTTATCAAGCAAGGTGTCAAAGGATCAATAGTCTTCACAGCATCCATGGCATCCTACCGTCCCAACAAGGTATTTCTCTCCCCTACTCTACCATCCCACTTCTCCGTCCATCTACCCGCACAACCCACTAACCAGTCCATCCCTCCAGCGAGTCCCCTCCACACCCTACGGTGCATCCAAAGCCGGCGTCCGCAACATGTGCCACACCCTCGCACTCGAATGGGCTCAATACAATATCCGCGTCAACTCTGTATCCCCGGGCCTCGTCAACACTGCGATGACCTACTGGGTCCCGCAGCAGCCGGATTGGGAACAGCAGCTGAAATACTACGGTGGCTTTCCACGGTTAGCTGAGGTGCAGGAACTGGGTGGTGCGTATGTGTATTTATTAAGTGATGCGGCGAGTTATACGACAAGTATTGATATCCCTGTTAATGGAGTTATTGGAAGTAAGTTCTTATTGATTTCGTTTTCCTTGTTGTTGAAAGCAGTTGTACCTGTGATTGGGATCATGGCTAATTTTATGTGTATAGTCTGCTAGATGTGACTTTAGATTTAATCGGGATACATGCGGGTACTGTTACGCCTCGCTCACTCATGTGGAAGTCGATACTGGGACGTAGTGTTATGTATTGAAGACTTGCAAGCAGGAGATTGAACAATTGATTCGGTAGTAATAACATTACTATTTAAGTTGAGCACGAAGCTCCATGTACTAAGGAAATACATTCGGCTTATAAAGACCTTCGTTCTTACCAGATCAGTCTGCTCAGGACTGGCTCAGTACTGTTGTGGATTGAAGTAGATGAGTTTCATAAACCATATATCTTCCTCTCCTACACACTGCTCGTTTTTCTGTGCATGTGCACACCCTCCCAGTCCCTAATATCCCCCTGTCTTCACCGAGCGCACAGTACCTTCCTTAGCTCATCTGCATCTGCCTCATCGTACCTTTCTTTCCTTTTAGAGAGAGAAGAGAAACAGAAAAAAAATTCTCTGAATAATAGGCTAGCAAAGTCAATCTACTACGCTAACTTCGATCAGAACCAATACCATTTCCTCGACCTTCAAAGAATGACTTATGGGATTAGCACATGCAGTAAAGTAATAGTAGATACCATAAAAATTTGATTAAGGGTTCTGTCTGGGATCTGGTTATGCGGTCCACTCGAATCACAACTGACGTGTGCCATCTACAGCATCTATCCGCACGGCAGTGGCCTTCGGAGAGCCAGCGGAGCGTCATTCATTCATTCATTTTCGCTCGAACAGAATTTTCCCATCTCCTGGTAGAGTAGTCTCTCGAAGAGAATCTTTCCATCTCCCGGGAGAATAGTTTCCCGTGGAATCAATTTTATGGATAGCAAGCAAAGGGAAAAAAGAACCAGAAATAGATGGAGCTAGGTCAGGGGGTTCGTTTCGATCTTTGTGGGTCTGGAAAGCTTTCAGTATTGTGTATTTACAATACTGTCGTTGTGGGAAATGTCACAAGAGATTTGGTGAGCAATGTTAATTTTGGTGTGTAAGCAACTCGATCAGATTCGTCTCGTGATTGATTTACAGTATGCCAAAAAGTGTTAAGAAAGTGCAAGTCCAATTCACAACCAAGTTTATTCAACCTGTAGTCAACCACGTATATCTATCTTATGTGAAATATACCATAAAGTTCCCATTTCCTACTCTATACATCACCCGTATCTATCTATGCATCCATCCCATCCTCAGCCACACTCCCATCCCTCCCCCCATCAAAGAACATAGCCCCCCGCATTAACCACTTCCCAACCCCTCATCGCCCTCCCCTCCTCCAACTCCACGCACCACCAAAGCACATCGCGCGCTTTATCCTTCTGGCCACCTAATTCATAAGCTCGCGCGAGAGCAAACCATGCTTCTGAATAATTCCAACCCGTACCAAGTTTTGTGAGTGCGGACAGGAGACCATACGCGCGATCACGCGCTGCTAAGCGATCCAGTAGCGCAGTCTCGGTTTTGGACTGCGGGTTACTGGGTTCCTTACGTGAGGTGGTAGTCCGGGATTGGAGGCCCAATGGACCGGAAGTGGAGCTCGATAAAGGGGCTTCTTTTGATTGATTTGAGGGGAGTGCGGTGTGCAGAGTGGAAGCGGATGGGTTGGAGGCTGAGGTAGATGGAAGGACCAGAGGTGGAAGGTTAGGAAGAGGAGGTAATTCCTCCGTGTAGATATCTAGTAGGATATCCGAAAGTCCTACGATAGCAGCAGGGTGATCTGCGAAATAGCTTAGTGCAGCTTCGTAGTTGTCGAGTGCGACATATGGGGTTGATTGGTCGACTGCGAGATGGCCACGCTAGGATTATGTCAGCAGTAATTCATATAGCAAAATGAAGTAACATACTTCAGAAAAGACATCTCCCCACAGTTCCGCAACACTTTCCTTGCCACCCCAACCCGCACTTTCATAAGAAGCGAGACCCGTGGGATCATTCGAGACGTCTGCCTCCAATGTGGTCACTAGCTTATGTGCTTCTTCCACCGCGCCTTTGGCATCTTCATACATAGTAGCCCGTCGATAGAATCCAGCAATTAATAACCATACCTTGACTAAAATTGCCGTCCTTCGTCGTCGCTGAGAATCTTTAGAAAATCGTGTGATTGAGCTGGTTGATGACGGGAATGGACCTATAGGTAAGCGGCTATCCTGAATTGAAGCGGCATAATTATGCCCTGACTTCAAAGCAGGCTCTTGCTGGTCCATTTGTTGTGAATCTGGAGGCAGTACTTTTGAACCTTGCTCGTTCCATGATTCTTGAGAATGCGATGTAGCAGAGAATCTTTCAACCTCGCCAATACTAGGGTGCCTCTCCGTTATATTTTGATGTTGCTGAGACTGCTCTACCATAGCATCTCTATTCGTACCGCGCCCATGACTCAAAAGACCGACCTTTTTGTGTAATTTCTCATGATGGTGATGGTGTTTATCCCCGGTTCCACTATCCTGGGTAACGTGAATGGTTGGTGCCCGATTCACTGTCGTCTGGGCAGTCTCCGGCTTTGGTGGTGTGCTGTTCTCGGGAGTAGGCCCTAGATCCCTCCACATTGATTTGCCCAGAGACCGGCTAAATATGCTTCCTTTCATACTCCTCAGAGTTCCCGCAGAGCTCTTGGGTGGGACAAGTGTTGGAGCTTGGACTGTAGCAGCGGTCATTTCTTTCAAAGGATCTCCGAAAAGTCGTGCATACAGACTCAGAAGCTCATCACTGGAGTTGACTGCAACTTCAGAACCCTCCAAAATCTCAATCAATGACAACTGAGTAATCTTTACTTCTAAGAGATTTTCTTTTTCAAAATCATCCATTTCATCTACCAAACCATAATTTCCGTCGGAGGATTTTTCACTGGCACTCAAATGCTCGCTTCGATATGTACCATTGAAATCAGAATCTCCAAACAGATTTTTTGGATCTTCGAATTGATCGAAAACTCCTTCGCATGATCTAAGAGCACTTGGGAATTCCTGTCGGGCGCTCAAGAGCAATGCCATGAGGTGCCATAGGGGTATCAATGATCGTTCCCGCGAAAACTTATTGACATATGCCTCATTGCCAGTACCAGAGATAGAGTTAGTTGGTTGAGGCGTGAGCCCAACTTTAACAATCTGAATAGCTGTAGACAATTCTCTCCGTTCTGCTAGAATTTTGCCCAATGAAAAAAGTGTTTCTGCGTTGGAGGTACTCTTATATTCTGGCAGGAGAGCCTTCCGAAGGCATGATATGGCCCGTGATTGCATGTCAATTCTCGACGATGCATCAAACGTCAGGCGCGCCCACTGAGCATATCCAACCCCAATGCAACGCCAAGCCATGGCAAGTACTGTGGGTGAAATAAAAGTACTAGCTGTATCCGAAGCGCCGTTTTCGGGTGAAGATGAGTTTCCATTAGGTACGGTGTGGGGTCGATGTTTGTTCAACCATTCTTCAAGGAAATGTCCAAGGTCCCTTGCTTTTTCGGCGGCCTGTAGCGATCCATATCGACACAGAGCTTTAATGCATTCCGATGCAGTTTCCAGAACCAGCTCATCACTATCCAGACCATATTCAGCCTCCCCAGTTTTCTCCACGCGGGCTTTACCTCTCTTCACAATTTCCAAATACGTATCAAATGCTTTGAAAGCGAGATCGAATTCCGCGACTGCCAAATGGACCGTAAATAGATGTCGCAATATTGCTGTAGAGTGAAACGTTTTAGTCGCAGCCCTGTACAGAAGATCCAGTATACCCCTGCTCACTGCTTCTGCCCCCCCTTCGCCTAGGTCCGACTCTTGCCAGGTATTTCCACACAATACTCGCCAGTTCTGCATCGCGAGCTGAACGAATGCTTCAACCTCCTCGCTTGGTTCTTCTGCCTTTGGGAAGTCGACTTCGCTTAGTAACAGTGTTTCATAATTCGTCTCAACCCGCTTGAGTTCTGCTCGTTGCTGTAACCTATTCGATTGGTTGGTATATGCAGTGGTGAGTGTTGCAGGAGGAAATGGTAAATGCTGTTGCAAGATTTCCGATAAGGTAACGTAATATTCTTTCCACACCTCCCGCCTTGAAACCTCAGCATTTAGCACACGACCACCAGTCTTTACAGAGAACGATTCCCAGAATTTGGCGTATGAGCGAAAAGCAGAGAGTGTGTCGGTCTCGAGCATTGGGGTCTGTTTAGTTCTCAGGGCATAACTCGAAAGCATGCAAAATCCTGTCAACAGAAGCTCACTCCAAGACATCAACTCCTTCTTATTCAACTGTGGCGAGGATGTTGATATACTTGACAGAATTGGTAGAGCCGACTCAAATGTTTCTAACCCTTCCGCCACTTTTCCAATTTTTCGCTGTGCATCTCCTTTGATATATGAAGCCTTTAGTGCACAAACCTTCGTCCACTCCGCCGATTCTTTATTGGTACCATCCAGCTGCGCAAACTCTCCTTCTATACTCTCTGGTAGTCTCGAAGCTGCCAAAGCATGTTCTCCACAATACCAGTGTATCCATCCAAGACAGACCTGGGCCTGGAAATCATCTTCGACATATTGTCGCTCGTTCGCTATGGCTTCAAGGAGTGGTGGTATATATTGGGCGAGGCTAGAGAGTGCAGAATCTTCGGTCGACGGTCGTGATGCAGGGCGAGCTTTGGAAGAATATTGTGTGACGGCATGTTCAGTCTCCGCTGTCAGTGTGAGGCCTGTGTCAAGCAGTCAATCGGTGTGCATTCTGGTCCTGAAGTAGGACAGAGTTTGTGAAGTTTTGATGTTTGCTGAATTCATCAAGTAACGTACATGTCCGGGCAGGTGCATGCTTCCTAATTTTCCTGACCAATTCTGGCACGGCATCCCAATTCCCTTCACATCGTGCTGCATCGAGTAGTTGGATGTAGTGCGCTGCCTTGGATTGTTCACGCTATAAAGTGTAAGCAGGCGCACAAAGGTAAGTGAGGCAGTTTTTAGCAGCTTACACTCATGATTGCAGGTGTGCTGTTCCAGTCTGGATATGGGGTTGTGTCGTGGAAGTGGTATGGGACGCAGACGATTTAACACATTGAGCGAAATGACAGCATGATTGGCACAGGCAAGACGTGTACCCCCTTTGCATTCAGGAAGATTGGAAGACAGGATGGAGTAAAAGGAGTAAGACTTTCTTATTCAGGAGCTTTCTAAATATCTGGTTCGGGAAGTTATACTTTGTAGACGTCGTCATTCAATCTATTTCAAGTGAGTTTCCTCGTACATAAATTGGAACTGAATATCAATAATTACCCCGTACGATAATTTTTGGTGCTGGTCTCGATGGGAGTGTTCACTCTCATAAAACCAGTTCGTCGAATCAGGCTTGATGCCTCTTGGCAAAAGTCGGGGAACAAGATTCCGATTGAGCTTACTAATCACAAAGCTCTCGCGTAGCTAGCGGGGACCAATCGCGGGCGTCAGACATGCACGAACTCCATTTTTTTTTTTGGCAATGCAAAAGTCGAGCGATGAAAATTTGAAGATATAAATTCGAATCCTACCTGAATATCCATAGCAGGTGACTGGAACACATTATATCCAGTTGGTCCAGTTCAATTGAAAATCAGGCACATATTGGGGTGGTAAAATAACGAGGTCTCATCGCCTTTTCTACCAGGAAACTGGGTGCGATTTTCAATCCGAAACTTCAAACATTGAATATTACAAAACCAACATGTCTCTGCCCCCAGAACTCCGAATTCTCTGCTTGCGCCTTAACTCGACTTCTCCGGCTGATCTCCCGAAGCTCACGCCGACCCTGGTGCAGTATGTCTCTCGATGTCATGTTGCGCTTTCGACGCCCAGTGTCAATGTCACCAAGGCAGATGCACCTCAGTCAAGTGTGCTGATTCACAAGTTGAAAACTCAATTGACAACTTTATTGAATGGCAAAAGCGCCGACGGGAGGTTCGCAGCCGTGGTTTTGATAAAAGCCGTGGTTGAGGTCGGTGGTTGGGAGATTTTGCGCGACGCCGGATCGTGGGTTCGAGGATTGCTTTCGATTCTTGGGGTAGGCCATAACCTATCTTTGCCATTTATTAGCTGCCATATATTCTGCTATATCATATACTGACACTCTCCATAGAAACCGGATGCGAGTGCTACCAAACAACTCTGTATAGTAGCTCTCACAAAGATTTATTGTATGACCCATCAGTACCAGACCCTCATTCGAGAAATCACCACGCCGACGTTGCCCACATTTATAACGTCCTGCTTGAATATAATCTCTTCGAAGTCAACAAGATCAGATGCCTGTTACTCTCTGGTTGATACCGTCTTTCGATCCTTCACCACACTACTGCCTCGCCATACTACCATCTTTCGCCCTTTCGCGTCTCAGTTGCGTGTGGTCACAAGACCATACCTCGCACCAACTTTGTGTGATGGAGCTGTAATACCCGTATTTCTAAAAGAGAGTTCTCGTCAGCTTGTTGTCGTACTTCATCAAACTGTTGCCAAGAATGGAGGTGGGGAGGAGTGGGGGAAGGCTGTCCGCGATCTCGTAAAGGATATCCACGTTACCGCGGACCAAGTATTGAGAGCTATTGTCGAGGAATGGGAGTCTAATGCTGGATACATTGCGGAAACAGTAAATGTCAACGAAGAACTGTCTGGAGGTGCGCAAAATCCGGACGATCTACCAAGTTGGACTGGAATCGATGCCGGTATAGAGAGGCTAGTGGGCCTACTTGCTCTGCTTCAGTGTTATCTCCAAGGACCAACTACCGCCGCTGTTACAATTCCCCTTGGTTCTCTTTTTGATTTGGTTACCAGGCTGCTTTCTGTATCTTTACCCATGGACTCTGCATCCGGAAGTATTAGACTGCATCCTGCAATTGACCGCGATGAAAGGGATGGGCTGTGGACTGGCTTACCTCAAATTCTCACATCTGCATTGAAAATCTTTAGCACACTTTCTGATATTTTGGGACATAATTTCATGCCCATGGCCCAAGGAAGTCTTGATTTGTTGATGTGGTCTTTCTCTTCTGGGAAGCACAATGCAAATTACAGGGCAACTGCGTACGATTTTCTCGCGAAAGTTCTAGCGCTCTTGGGGCAGAGCTTAGGCAAATCACGAGTTACAAAGCTTGTTCCGTTGATGCGTGCATGCTGCAAAGATCTGGAAACATCGAGCCTTGAGAGCCTGAATCTTAATGTCAACAAGAGCCAAGTTAAAGGAGCTTCATCTCAGAATGCAGATAGTCTACTCCAAGGTTCTATTGTAACTGCCGTAGTTGTGGATCCGGCTGTTTTGGCTGCTGCTTCAGCCTTGTTACCCGTTCTGTTGTCGGACCTTCCTCAAAGATACATGGACATATCCATGCGCTCGTTGCTAGAGCGTACTGCGATCTTGGGACACAATAAAGAAGCAATGCTTGCAAGTATCTTAAACCCTTTTGTTGGAAGAAATGGAAAGACTCTGTCGAGCATCCTTCCTCATATCACTAGAGAATTTGCTCATGATGATGTTGTCGAAATTCTTCTACGTCCTCGCATGCCAATGATACCTTCTAGAAATACACAAACTTATACTGAAGATGGAGACATAGAGGACGATAATATGGAACATGGTACTGGGGCGTCCCTGGAGCATGATGAGGACACGCCCCTTCAGGATAGTGCATCAGACCATTCTATACTTCGCACCCAAGGGCTTGCTTCGTCAACCATGGCACAGATCGCCGGAAATACACAACAGACCCTCGGAGTTAACGTGTCAACCTCTGCCAGAGCGATCTCGCCACCTTCGATCTCTCTTCCAAATGTTCAACAAGCTCATAATACCATTACTGCAACTCACGCTGATACCATCATGACTTACGAGAATATTGATGAGGAGTCAGACTCAGACTCCGACACCAGTGTGCACCTTACAATGGAATTAGACTCTTCAGATAGCGAGTAATGCTGTCGACTTGTGCTCCAAGGCTCACAGGCCTACTACCCAAGAGCCCCATTGGCTAAAGCTTTCGAGCGCGCCTACCGCCAGCCCTACCTGAAAACTTTATCCGTACATGAATCTCCTCAACTGCAGCTATAACATAGATTTAGCCATCATCTGGACGGCCGGCCTCTGTTACCCCTGCTAGCCCCAACCATAACTCGACATCCGCAGGCCCATCAATCTACTCAGTGCAGATCTTGATAGATTCGATCTCAGAATCGAAGCCATTCAGTTGTCCGTCAGCGCACTTACGGGTCCTCATCCCGAGATATTCCAGAAAGGACTCTCATTCACAGATAGTCAGCATAAGGACGCTGTGTCCATAGATTTGTAAAATTAGGGACTCCTATCTAATATACACAAAGATCGATCTCTTCTGGAGAATGAAGCTAGAGAATAACAGTGCCATACTTTTGAAGTCCACGGTTCTGATATTTGACATCATAGTAAACAGGAATATATTCATTTCGCTCCTCCCTGTTTTCTCATCTTTCTTCCTCATCCCAGACACACTCAGTAACTTCAATTCGAAACTTTCATCCGACCAGTTCACAGCTACTTTCTACAGCACTTTTTCCACACTTCGCAACCGTCGCACTTCACAACATCCACGCCATCTTGAAGCCTATCTTTACAGCTCTTTGGAACCACTTTTACCCACGCGTGTTTTCATATCTGTATTCAAGCCTGCAAAGCTCGACGATCGATAATCGATATTTCCCCTACCTCGCCTGCAAAAGAATTTACTTCAAGCCAGACACTTATTCAATGTGAGTAATTGGCATCATATCAATTCCTGTAGTTATTTAGTTGTTCGAGCGAACACTGAGTATTTTTAACGTTACAGTGTCCTTTGCACCTTCCAATTGCCCAATTACTTTATTACGACAAAATGGAAGGAGCAGCCCAAACAATGAACGCTTATGCTAGCGAATTCGACTGCCTCACGAACCAGGGGATGGCAGCAGTTTTCCATTTCAACCAAACTGGGGAAGAGTTCGCCAACTACAGCTCTGCCAACGACTTCCTGCCCCTGAATGACTGCCTGCCCCTGAACGATTACTCGGCCTTGAGCGACTACTCGGCCCTGGACGACTACTCGGCCCTGAGCGACTACTCGGCCCTGAACGACTACTCGGCCCTGAGCGACTCCCCGGACATCAACGACTCCCCGGCCATCAACGACTCCACTTCAAATTTCGGCCACGAAGAAGTGCAGGCAGCAGAAACCGGCCGAACTGAGGCTCACTACGATCACGTACAGCAACCAGAACAGCGACCGGAAGAGCAATCGGAAGAGCAACCGGAAGAGCAACCGGAAGAGCCACAGCAGCAGGAGGAACAACCTGCTGCTGCTGCTACAACAGTAAGCTACCCCTTATTTCTGATTTCAATGTCCCAATCTCTTTTCTGCATTTAGAGAGCCAAAATCACTACGTAAGTTACGTACAAGAAAACTTTTTGGAGTACTCAACTTGACCCAAACATTAATCTAATCACGTGATTTTTACATCACGTGCACTTGGAGAGAAAGAGCGTAGCACGTGCACGGACTCAGAGTTTTACGAACTTCAAGTGGAGGTTTAAGAAAAAGAAAAAGAGAGAGATGAGGATTGCAATGTCCCTATCGTGTGAGAAATTGTTATTTGTCAGTTGACATTGGATTGAAAAATTCCGACTCGAAGTTCGATCGAGTATAGGAAAGAAAGAGTGGAAAAGGAGAAGCGAGGTGGCTGTACACACGTCGACGAATCAGATTGCACGGAGAGTTTGTTTAATAATTTCTTTTTGTTCCTTAAGAATTGCAACAATGAGTGACATTATCGAGCTTTGAATTCTTGATATGATGTAGTATTTTTATTTTAACATGTTTCTAGGTCACCACGAAAGTCGACACTGCACGTGCCCAAAGAGAAAAAGCCATAGCAAGCGAGAAAGCACGGCCGATTCTCCAGCAAGAATGGATTCAAGTCGCAGATCATTGGGGCCAGAAACCCATATCGAAAGAGGCTTTCCTCGAAGAGCTGGCAGCGAGTCTCCTTACCAACGGCAAAGCTGCGGATTGGGACAGCTACGCTCCAAGGGGCGAAAGGATTTGCTGGATCATCAATGACCTTAAAACTCTAGAGGTCAACCCAAAGGCGAAACTTGTGAAGCCAGCTGGGTTCGTGGGCCCTGATGCCACTTACAAATTTGGGCTCAAGAAATATGAGGTCAGGGACGTTGCAACGGAGGAAGGTACTGTGACCCAACTGTACCTCAAAGATCCCAAGTTGCACGAAAAAAGGGCGATGGAAAAGAAAAAACTTCAAGACTCCATCGCACCTTCCAAGAGGCTCCTAGGCGACCGGATGATTGTTCAGCCATGCATACGCTTCGCGGAATTATGGTACAGTGATTTCTGCGAAGCTCATGTCGACCAAAACACTGGCAAACATTATAACCGGGACGAGACCTACGCCAGAATCACGGCAGTAAACGGCTTCCCGATGAAAAAGGATTTCGTTCGTTTCTTGATTGGACGTTGCGAAGACAAATCTTGCAACGACAACATCTCCGCACGCAGACAGCAAGTGGAGACAATCGAGAGAAGGAAAGTCGAGGCTAAACTCGCTGCAGCCGCCTCATCCTCCAACGACGGACAATCAAGCAGTGGCTCTCCAAGCTCCTCAAGCAACAAGCGAGCTAGGAGCGCAGCTGAGGACGACAGCACCTTGGAAATGGGGCCAGAAGATCGACTGGGGGCCGACCTCCAATCAGAGCAGCCAACCGGGTTGCAAATCGACAACCAGCTCCCGCCCGCAAAACGACAACGGGGGGCTTAGCGGAAATGTCTTCTCCGCTCCATAATTTGTCGACCTCTTCGATCAAGACTTCTGTATACTCGTCAAGTCCTCAAAAGTACACGATCCTGCCGATTCATCGCCCATGCAAGTCCATACATTCATCAATTTCCGAATACCCAACGAGCTTCAGCCAATGATCCAGTCTTAAACAACCAAGCAACCCTGAGTCGCCAAATGACGCCAAAATTCAACCGACGCGAAACCATCAACAAATGTATACCCTTAGAAAGTCTCGAACAATCAAAAGAGTCTGGATTATCTAGCCACTTCGAACGTTTATCCAGTTTCGAACATTCAACCAACCTCCATAATTCAACCAACTTCGAGCACTCAGCCAACTTTATACATTCCACCAATCCTGGGCATTCAACCAACCTCGAATATTTGACAAAGTAAGATGATCCAATCGACTTCGAACAAATCAACTTCGATAATCTAATAGATTTCAAGTAATCAACCTACTCTGAATGTCCGACAAACTACAACAATTCAACCAATTTCGAACATTTAATCAACACTGAACATTCTGCCGACTTCAAACATTCACCCAACTTCGAATAATCTACCAGTAACAAAGGATCCACTCCGAACCTTCAATCACTTTCGAATAATCGAGCAGTACCGGAAATTCAGCCAAGTTCAGACTACCAGTTGACCCAACGAGGAACAACGCTACACAATCAGTAAATTTTATATGAACAACAAGGCTCAGTTACAGTAATTGACTTCTCCCAAATACCTATACAACCTCAAATAACTAATTAACTTCAGCAGAAGATTTCTCATTCGACAAGCTGAAGAAAGTGTGCTCAACAATAGTCGATATTTTTGGGTATGGGCTTGACAAACCGGTCAGGCTTTACTCCGATGCATCAGGCTTTAAAGCAGGTCGTGTAGTGACCCAAAACAGAGAGAGGGTAGAAGTCCCAACCCTCTACGATGCCTTCTCATTTTCTCTTACTCAACGACATTATAGGATATACAAGAGAGAGCTCTACACTACCGACGAGTTTTGTCGGAAACATGAATATATGTCGAGGAGCCTTACCCACGAAAGTTTGATCATGACAGACCACCCAGCAAGATCAACCGCAAAAAATACCAACACCATAATAACGTCGGCGATACCAAGAACATCAACAATACCAACGAAATCGAACAACAACACCTCTCTAGGAGCGGTACAATCTCTTCCTGATGTCCCACGAAGACGGATCGAAGTGCCTTTGCCTGGATGACACATTCGGAAGGATGCAGCACCGGTGCAGCACTCAACTTACGAAAGCGTTTGTGGTAGCTCTGGTCTCTCATTGCAGCCATCTATCGTGCCACGAACATCAAACGGCTCGCAACCAGCAGCTCAAAAATACTCGAGAGTTTGTAACTAGCCAGCGCTCCACAACGGGTCGAGGCACCACAACTCGCGCCAAAATCGTCACCAAAACCAGCAGCTCCTTGGGTAACCAAGCAAACCCTCAAATAACGAATCGACTCCAACAAACGATACCAACAAACGATACCAGCAAACGATACCAACAAAATTAACGGCAACGATACTAACGATATTAACGACATTAACGATACCCAATGATACCCAGGGATACCAACAAGGGCAGTGTGGAGGGGGCGGGGAAGGAAGGACGGACAAGGAACTAGGGCGGACTCGGTGAAGTGGGACGGTAATCGGGGTAGGAAGGCTAGGAATAAGGGGCATGAACACTTGTATAAAGGTACGGAGGTGAATAATAGTTCAAAACTATCAGGGGCGGTGGTGGGCTTTCATCTTCGTACTTTTGCATAGCATCGTCGTAGTACCATCTAAACGAATACTATGGCTTTGTTATCCAACTATGTGTATACACTGCGAATTGCTGTAACTGTAACTGCGAATGTGTGTATGAATGTAATGATTGTATTAGATACCTTGGACACCGTGCATGATTGTAATGATGATATCGGAAGACTTCGTTCGGTCGATTCGAATAAAGTGGTGATTACTGCCGATGAATTGTGTTATCCCTTTTCAAGAGACATTGATAGAGAACTTTGAAGATCGTTGTCCCTTCTTTCTCATCAAAGGTTCTTGTTATGGCTATTTTCGAAAGATAGCTTAAGTTTCCGAAACCTATCATGTACTTTTCGGAAGTTTTTTGTCCAACTGTCCAACAAATAGGCACACCCCCGCACCGTACCGAGCATCTGTTCGAAAGTCTAAAGCTCATCGGCGCTTATGCGTCACTCCCGCGGGTAAAGTAACTACAGTAATAGTTTTCTTCATATTCCAGGCTGCCCACGTCCCGTGCATTCACATCATATATCTTCAGAACATTTTCTTCATAAACTCTGCTTAAGAATTCCTTGCCGAGGCCAAAGAGCATATCTGCTTCCACATTCAACTCAATCACCTTGCCCGGCGAGAATAGGTCGGGATCGAAAGGATAATCCCACACACTCCAATGAGTCGAGAAGCGTGACCTCTACTCCCAACAACCAAAGTGCTAGGAGAAATTTTCCTATATTTACTGGATAAACGCTGTAAAGATTGTTCTCAAAGACATATCGCCGTAAAAGCCGCAAAGTATATCGCCTTTTTCGACCATGTCTTTACTACTAACTCCAACTGTGAGATCTACAGGTCCACATTCAAGCGATATCGACCCATATGCGGAACCCGCTGTTCTGCCAGAGATCTGCCAGTTCCACAATTACCAGAAACCCGGAGTTACATGGGTATGCCCAAATCGGGGAAATGCCAAATTTCCATTACTCTTCGATTCTCATGCAAGGGTCGACAATTTGTCACGTTTTTGAGGATATAAACCTCCTTCAAGCAGCCATGTAATTAGTTCTTCAGATAGATCAATCATTCAATTTCAATGCATTCTCATTTCCAAAAGCTTTAAATCTTAACACCAACCCTTCCGCGGTCGGTGAAGAACTTGGTTAAACCGGCTCTCGAAAGTGCTTCCTCCCGTCGAGCAATTGAATTGTTCCATTCTTCGATGCTGGGATGAAGTACGAATATCCTGATTGTGTGAATGTCTTGTCAGCTGCAAGCTCTTCAATGGGTGGATTATCATGAAGATTTGAGGCTGCATATGAATTGAATACATCAATAAGTAGTTCGCTGTTGATAGTGTGGCGCGATAACTCATCAGATGGTGTTATGCATGGCAATAACGAGATTGGTGCCCATAAGTTTGCGCGAATGGAGTTGAGAGCCTCTGGCAGGTCGTCTTCATCGGTCTCGCTGGTCCAGACAATTCTGCCCATGTTTGCACTGAGAAGCTTGAATGGGACTGTATACAGGTCTAGGTCTGGAGGTGAGTTCAATGCGTCTGGAAAGATATCGAACAAGAGCCGTGCCGTTGCAAATGGATGACATCCGTGATTGGCGCTAGAATTCGCTATGATGATAGAGCACAATTCTCGATGTGAAGCTGTGTATTTATTCTTGAATGCGATCCTGCAGCAATCTGGAGTAAAGTTTAGCCTGTTTAGGACTCCAAAAATTCTGTCCCGAGGTCTCTCACATTTATACACACAGAATCGGCGCATAACTGCAACGATATTCTGGTCCAGAAGTGTATCATTTTGCAGGATTTGTGCCCTTATTCGCGCAACTATGAGACCGGCTGTTGCCAATAGCTTTGGAATATGTTGACGCACACTGGTGTAGACTATCAGTTTAGGCCTCCGTGTCAGATCTCTGGCGCCATCTTTTGGCGCAGCTATACTTCCGACTTCCTGCGATCGACGCACCTTGGCGAGCTGTATGATTTTTCCCTTCCGACTTGCGTGAGAAATGACCACGCAGGCACAGCTCGAATGAAATTCGACATCTGCGCTGTGAACGGTCCACATTGTATGATGACTCGTTCTGGGAGAATGATCTCCTGGAGGATCCAAAGACGACTCCAGTAGGTTCGGCTAAAGAGAGGCCACAGTGCTTTGGAACCGTAATAGAGTTCGTCTGTAGGGTATCCTTCACCGACCCGAACGTGGGAAGCGTGATCCCCGAAATTATCTTCCCCAAGATGTTCCTCGTAAGGCAAGTTCTTGCTTGCTTCCTCCATCAAACCAAAGGCTATTCTAGCTGGAGGATCACACCGCGAAGATCTTTTTTGTCTCTCCTGATCTATCCAAGCTATGACAGTTGATGCTCGAGAATAGATCCCATCCATCAAATTTATTTGATGGCCAATTTCATCAGTATCTTCCTGGTTGATGCATATCGCATCGATTCAGGGAAGTCTTTCACTTCCTTTTAACCACAAAGATTTTGAGGCGCAGTAGAGGTTTTCTCTTACATATCAAAGTTTAGTGAAATTTCTTTGAATAATGAAGATATCTCTCCCCATACTCTCAAGTCCGACAGTTTTGAGATTAGTCACTCCTTGTCTTGTGAGATTTTTCAAGGTGAATCCCGAAACAGCCGGCAACGAGCTCTGGAACACCTGTGTGGTGATGTTTCTATTGTCCGTAGACGGCGTAACTGTGCGCGTAAAAACAGAACTTTCCAGTACTTCACGACATTAACTCTACAACCATACCATCTCCTTCTCAATCAGAGCATTTGGGATAGGCATTTCGGCGCTGCGGAGGTGAGTTGTAGATATGAATACCTTAACAATTTTTGCTAGGCAAATCAAATTCGAAGTACGATAAAAGAGCGCTGAAGAAGTGCGACAGCTATACATTTTGATTTTCTGATGAAGCAGTACAGAACCAAAATATCCAGCCTATCAAAAGCAATCTCGGCTATTTTTATGATGAGACATTTATTCATAAGCCGGATCGTCCGGCAGGCGTACCGTATGGTCACTTGTTTGTGCCTGGTTAATAACAATGAAGTTACACGAGCTGTGAAATATAAGCCGTAATTGTCACTTCTCTGGAAGTGGCGTCACTTTTGGAATTCTCACACGAGCAGATTTTGATTCACAGACCACGAGCCTATAATAATTTGTATTCTCAATTTGAACTTCTCGAATGAGAAGCAAAGCATAATTTGGACGAAACTGTGAGAAAACGAAGTGTTCAGAGCACACTGCAGAGATTTTTAGCAGAAGCGGGTGGTAGTAAAGCGTGCCTTCGGCAAGCAGTTATGCTTGATTTCGTGTCCCAAAAAGCACAGATTTGTTGATTGTGCCTATCATAAGTAAGCTGTTTTCAACACGAGAGGAGAGATAGCGGTAGAAACATTTTTGCTCCTTAGCCCGGGCGTGCTCATGGCGAGCTTCCCATGTCTCACAAACTAGGATTGAGGTTTTCTTCGGGCTTTTGGTAATATACCTAGCATCACCACACCTTTGAGTTCAAATATTATATCGTCGACAGAATTGCCATCCAGCAGACTTGTAGTTGATACCAGGCGAGCAAGCTTGCAGGCTTTTGAGCAATATCCCAAGCCCAGTTTCTGGGATCATTGTAATCAGCATACTCATATCAAGCTCAAGTCACTCATGCCACGGTAGTTGTGACGAAACCACTAATAAAAGTGCTGAATGACCTTGGAATATTGAACTAAAGGGCTAAGACTATATACAAGAAAGACTATATACAAGAAGAAGAAGAGGCATTATATAGAACCAGAGGGCCCCAGGGCTAACCTTAGCAATACCCTTAGTGAAGTGGCACCACGGCAACGTCTGGCGAGGCCACAGAGATCGTTCCTAGAGACTGTTGCATTCAAGGATGATTGCACATTTCTCAAGTCTTGGCCTTACGTCGAGGGTTGAGGCTCCCGTAAAATAGCCAAGACGGTTCGAAAATGCAGCTATCTGCTTGCACAGTCCAGGCTGACTTGTAGGTGTTGAGCAAGAAAAGAAAAATGAATCAAAGATCTCGATTGTGCTCTTGACAAGTGAGAATGAGAAAGACTCTGAAGTGTGACTTCTAAGTTTGGTGGCGTATATCGCTCAACCACATGGTTGAGCCCACGAAAGAATTTTCACTTGATATCTGCAGGTGTGACAAAAAATAAAAGACTTCTTCCACATAAGGAAACGGCGTGCATGAGATGAATTGGGGGTCCCGATTAGCTCCGCAGGACCGCAGCTTCTTTCCCTACCTCGGCTGCTCATAGTGCTAGAGTGTGGGTACAGTGTGGTTCCTGGGAGTATTTTTACTGCATCTAGAGTAGCAATAATGGGAAGTTACCGAGAAGACATTGTCTAAGCTGGTTACTTATTTGACAAGTGCTGCATGGCCAGGTGGGGGGTACAGTATCTGACTACCGCCACTAGACAGCTGACCGTCGAAGTGGTGACAAACTTCATGATAAGACTGGATGTGTAAGTTAGTTTGATGTGTAATTTTTGCGACAACGTGGGAATAGTACTGATGCAGATTGGCGTGATAATAATATATAATATCATCATATAGGAAGTGGTCCGGAAAGCCTACTGCAAGACCCTAGCCGACGATTACAATGGTTTTCTTCGGAACATAGCGAAATGATTTTTCATTGGTCGACATTGTGGTGGCATACCAATAACATAGCCCTTCTCATTGACCGCTTCTTGAAGAAATCTAGGAAATACATCGGGTGTCCTAGGCGAGAAGAAACATTGAGGCGAAATATTGATCTCGGAGAAGATTCCCAAAACAGGCGGGGGTAATCAAAACGGCCTTGACGGCCCAGACGGCCCAAAGCGAGCGCGGGTGCATCTTTTGTGGGTCTCGTTTAGAAAATACGGTTTACTGCATCGAGAGCAGGGTGAAGCACGCTGTACATGAACATAAACATGGGATCCTAAACATGACCTGCAGAGTGGATGCCGTCTGTATAGGGTGGAATAAAACATACTGGGTATATTATTCGTGGAAAAACTTGGCAAGGCTGGATCTCTGGTGAAAGCCGATTTGTCGGCGATTGTACAATGAAGCTGAACGTTGGGAGAACACTCTAGGTCGCAACATGGTGCATGAAATGGACTAGTTGTGCCTCTTCATTCTACGGTACACGTTGGATAAGCGCCATCTGTGGGTCTTACAACCAGATCTGCGACGGCATCATGATTTGTGGCAGCATCAGGAAGCGCTTCCGTGATACCCAGTACTGCTTGCCTTGCGAGATTTTGAGAGCTAGCAAGATGCAGAAGAGGATATTGGTGGGCTGGACAGGCTTGAGATAACGAAGCAATATGGATTATTCCGTGTAGCCACGATACGGGCAACTCGGTTCTTCTGCATCGAAAGAGCGTCCACTGCAGATATCTTGTGTAAGGCATATGAAAGACAGTAAGAATTTCAGCGTGATATCCACAGAGGAGAATCTATAAAGTGAGGGCTCGATCAGCAGAGAAACCATCATCGATACAAACTTACCAATCATCAACACCTTTGTCTTCTACCAGCACCAGCTTCAAGCTTTCTAATCCAACAACTCAACTCTCAAAATGTACTTCTCCGTATCCATGATCACCTCCCTTCCTCTCCTTCTCCTTTCGGCTCTTGTGCCGCAAGTATCAGCTGCTCCAACAGCCATTGAAGCCCGCGCTACTTCGCAAACCTACTATCTTGTCAACTGCTTCAACAACATCACCCTCAACGCCTATGCAGAGATCGACTATTACACGAAGAAGTCTTTGTATACTGCTGGCCAGACTCCACTCAAGACCTCAATCATCAACTCCGAAGACTCTATCGACTACGAAGATGGCACATGGACGACCACTTCTCCATTTACTTTCAAGGCCGCCATTGGTGAAGATGCCTACACTGCTAAGGCAGGAAGCGTTGTTGGCTCGGCTACGGCCAGCACCACCAGCGCAACTTTAAAATGCGTCCGCCTCACGAGATTCGTTCTTTACGAGCCAAAAGTCGATGAGCAATGCTACACCGACTATGCTTGCGTTGTAAGTCCAATAACCCCGATTCGCTCACGTGCACTTGCAACGATAAGCTGACATCAACCCAAGGCATAAATGAACCATGAAGCTTCTACATTGCTGATTCCCTATCTTATCAAGGGTATCTGGGAGTACGATATTCGCGCACAAAACAGGCCAAAGTCCAGTTTAATCTGAAATGTTGGCGGATGCGAGGCTTGACGGATGGATGACAAAATCATGAACGAGTAATGAGTTATGAAGAATAAAGAATGATCACATTCCTTTTTGTTCGATTGGGATATAATTAGAATAAAAGTACTAAATAACATTGAAATTCTTTTGACCACCATTGTACCTGCATAACGAAGTGAAAAATGGTGAAACTAATACGACCGATCACTTCGCATTGATAATAATAAGCCTATTATACCGCACAGAGCCTCGCTCTACTAGCCTTAGATCAATCCAGAGAAGCAACTACTGTACTTTAGTTGATGGCCAAATAAAACCAAACACTGGGTCCTATAACTTACCATTCATAGTATTTAATACTATTTGGGTATATGATACCAGAAAACGAGATTGATTTGGAGCATAAGAGCTATACAGTACATTTCGCATAATGGCTATATCAAGCAAGGTGCTAGAAGGTTCCTGGACCCAGTGTTTGGTTTTATTCAGCCATCAACTAAAGTACAGTAGGATTCAGAGAAAACGACTCGTCTGAAGAGTTAATCGACGTTGAAGTTGGGATCATCCATACAAAAACGTGGAAAAAGCATGTTATCCACAGAAGCTAAGTAAATTTTAGGTATGGTACGTTTCCCCGTCGAATTTACCTCCCGCACTCTCGCCCCTGAGATGTCTGATGATCGTCCGCCGGGTTCTGTCCCGCAAAGCTTCTTAAAATATTCCTGACCAATGATAAGAATAGGATTTCTCGTTGAAGCCAGTTTTTCGTCATGCCACGGACCACGCCAGGTGCGCGGACCCCCTTGACCCAGATCTCGGCGATAACATCGGGAATGGCTTGACGGAGATTGAGGATAGAATTGAGGATAATGTGTAGCATAGTGGTCAAAGTAAAGACGGCCTGGCTACCACTGTTGTCTGAGTCGGCTATGTCGAATCATTGTGGGATATCATTTCAACGTGCAGCAGGTGTATATATTCCTCTCGTGGCCACCAGCTCTTTTCTTCCACGGTGCACTCTTTTCTCAGAACGAGACTTCATTGACTTGTTTTGCTTACATTCTTTTCTCGAATTTCCAAATTCTCACTCTCGTTCATATACCACTTTGGTTTTCTAATCTATATTCCATTCACTTCCTTCAATCTCTCTCTCTCCTTTAATTTATATTGGAACAAATATGAAATCTAACCTTTTTGCGCTGGCTGTGGGCCTTGCCCTCAGCGGTGTCAGCTTTGCGCTTCCTGCAGACTCCCAAGACCCAGGTTTTTTAGCCTTCCTTTCCAAACGAGCTACTATTAGCCCAGACAATACTTGCGGCAACTCATATGCTGGCAAAAACAAGAGCTACAGTTGTGATAGCACCAAAAATGCGGGGGGGTGTTGCTCAACCTACGGATATTGTGGAAACACGACAGGTATGATAAACATAGGCATTAGCCACACTAGAAACCTGCTGACATATGCTCTATAGACTACTGCGGCACTGGTTGTCAAACAGCTTTTGGCACCTGCACAGGATCTACAACCCAACCATCAGCAAATTCTTTCTTGTGCGGACCTAGCAATGGTGGACTTTCTTGCACTGGAGGACTGTGTTGTTCACAGGCAGGGTATTGTGGAAACACAACTGATTATTGTGGCGCCGGATGTCGATCCGCATATGGCTCGTGCGAGGCGGCTGTAAAACCCAGCGTTGGAGGAACCTGTGGTCCAAACTTCGGAGGTGCTATCTGTGGTGGAAACCAATGCTGCAGTGGTGAGTCTTTCTTGGTATAGAAAATTATGCATAGAAATACTAACTTCAATAAAGTGTCCGGATACTGTGGAACTACACAGGACTACTGTGCGGATCCCGGAAACTGCTTATTGGGATATGGAAGATGCGACTCCGATGCGACACCCGCTGGACCTTCAACTGCCAATGCTGTCAGAGATCTGAAGGGGCCCATTACCTATACAGACGACATCTATGACTGTGTCAAGAGTAATGTTGTTGCCCTCACCTATGATGATGGTCCATACAAATACACTTCCGACCTTTTAGATCTCCTAAAATCGTATGGCTTCCAGGCAACTTTCTTCATCACAGGCAACAACAACGGAAAGGGAGAAATCGACATCACGGAACCCTATCCATCTCTCATCAAACGCATGATTGCCGAAGGACATCAAGTAGCATCCCACACATGGAGTCACTACTCTCTTTCAAACATTTCGCATGAACTTCGCATGTCGCAGATGGTCAAGAACGAAATGGCATTCAACAACATCATCGGAATGTGGCCCACATATATGAGACCTCCCTATTCCGATTGTACTCAAGAATCTGGGTGTTGGGCAGATATGCAAACCTTGGGATACCACCGAGTATACTTCGACTTAGATACCCAAGATTACCTGAATCCTTTGCCAACGCAGATTCAAAGCTCGAAGAACATCGTCCAGCTGGCATTAGGCGTAACTACGACCAATGACTACCTGTCCATCCAACACGATATCGTTCAGCAATCTGTCGGCAATTTTTCCACGTACTATTTCGACTTGATCAAAGCCAAGGGCTGGAAGGGTGTCACCGTCGGGGAATGCCTCGGTGACACAGATAAGTCAAACTGGTATCGCACTCTCAACGGCTCAACTGCCTCCTCGACACTGTCTTCCACGGCGAGCGCCCCTACTAGTACGTCCAAATCCATCAGTACTTCCATGTCTTCGACTGCTGTCGCAACCACTGTCATATCTTCCGCTTCTTCCACGGCGAGCGCCTCTACTAGTACGTCCGAATCCATCAGTACCTCCGTATCTTCAACTGCTGTCGCAACCATTGTCATATCTTCCGCTTCTTCCAGCTTCACCACAAGCGTCGCTCCTTCATCCATTCTGTCCTCCAAAAGTACGCCCCCGCCAGTAGCAACACCCACACCTCCTACACCACCCACACCTCCTGCAAAACCCACACCTCCTACACCACCCACACCCCCTACAAAACCCACACCTCCTACACCACCTACATCCTGTGCCGTAAAAGTTGGCGGATGGTGTGGTAATGTCACGCCTTTCAATGACCTTCGCAGCTGCCAAAAGTCTTCAGCTACATGCTACTCAGATTCGCTGCAGTGTGTAACTACTGCTGGCTGGAGAAACGTCAAGGCTTGTAGTACATTCACAAAGATCTGCGAAAAGATGACGCTGTACTGCCTCAGTTGTCTCAAGCACGATTGTTCAAGTACTGCTTTTAGATACTAGTCGGGCAAAGTTCGATTCGTTCAGGACCACGTAGCGGGTGAAAAGAAGTATTGAAGTAGATTTTGGCGAGCTTGAAGATGGCTATGACAGCTGGTGGCCATGCAAAATATAAATGGCTAGAAGAGTCTTAATATGGGATGGAACAGATGAGACTGTTTCCAATAGCTTGTCTGTTTATGCAGCTGGATTTGTTTGTCACTTACGCAAGAGTCCCTTGCTTTTGTATTACTCCATTCGAGGGGGGATTAAGCTAGGATGAATCAACTGATGATGGATCGGATAGTGAATACAATAGAATAATTGAAAAAACTGCTTCAGCTTGATTGAGGTATCCTTGAAATCGATCTTTTGCGCAAGGTACCCGTCGCGAAACATGGATACGATGATACACTGGTAAGAAACCACGAGTTCCCTCGCCAGTAACAGCCAGTTGCGGATCATGAAGCGAAAAAGGTATCGAATATTCCATTGAAACCCAAATAACGGCGTTTCATTGTATCCGAGGAATCAATCCTATCATGTAGTTTGTCCATCACTCTCATAGTACCCAAGATCCTATACTTAACGGTTCTGGCCATATGTTGCGTCGTGTTTGGACGACAAGTAGCCCCGTAAGCCACGTGCTCAAAACCAGCAGAACCTCGAAAATACACGCAGAATTGAAGATATAAATATGGACGTCAATAGCAGTATGGCAAAACAGTTTGTTGTCGGGAATGTTCCCTCGCCACCGGCATCTGAAGCCGGAGGCGTAGAAAATGCGGAAATTGACCCTGGCAACGATCGTTGCTCAGTGGAGAAACCACCGCCGAAAGATGCCGCCAATCCGAATCAAGAAGTAAACAACAAGAACACCATATTATCCACCTCACCACGTCACTCGCGTACAATCATCCAATCTCCAATTGAGAATCAGGAGAAAAGATTTTCAACTTCAACAATCGACTTTGTGATAAACGCACCACATACCCCGCCTCCAACACCACCGAGAACCGCACGCAGAGAAAGATCTGCAAGCCAAAAGGAGCGAGAGGCAGTACGGTCGAGACAATTTTCGGAGGCAGCGAGGTTACAAAGGACTGCAGAGAAGTCCGAAAGGGACAGCGACGAGATAAGGTTGGGGAGAAGGAGAAAAAGATATCTGCATAAACATAATAAAAAGGGATCAACTTCCGGCTCAGGGGAAGCATTAAGAGCAGTCGAACCACCCCATGAGCAGTTGCTTGCAAAGATGGCATTCGCGGAGCAGCAGCAATGGATCACAGTGCAACAAAAGACTTTTACGAAATGGTGAGCTATCTAGTGTATGTTTTAGTCTTGGCCGGGTATTAATCTTGAGTAGGTTGAATACGAAGATTGCGCACCGAAAATTGGAGGTGGTGGATTTGGTAAAGGACTTGAGTGATGGAGTAAGCTCTCTCTGAACCCCTCCCCTTATACATCCTAATCCTTCCAGGTTATTCTCATTCACCTGCTCGAGTGTCTATCAAACGAATCTCTTGGCCGATATGCAGCGAAACCGAAACTTCGTGTCCAGCGATTCGAAAACGCAAATCTGTCATTGGACTTCATCAAATCTAGAGGGATTCAGATGACAAACATTGGAGCTGAAGATGTTGTAGACGGGAACCGAAAGATCATTCTGGGTCTGATCTGGACCCTGATTTTACGATTCACAATCTCTGACATCAACCAGGAGGGTATGACTGCTAAGGAAGGCTTACTCTTGTGGTGTCAGAGAAAAACGGCATGCTATGACGAGGTTGACGTACGCAATTTCACTGACAGTTGGAACGATGGATTGGCCTTTTGTGCACTGTTAGATATTCACCGACCAGATCTAATCGACTACGATACATTGGACAAAAGCGACCATCGAGGAAACATGCAGTTGGCTTTCGACATTGCGACCAAGGAGATTGGTATTCCAGCATTGTTGGATGTGGAGGATGTCTGCGACGTAGCCAAGCCTGATGAAAGGAGTTTGATGACTTATATCGCCTACTGGTTCCATGCATTCTCACAGATGGAGAAGGTCGAAAATGCTGGTCGAAGAGTAGAGAAGTTTGTCAACAATATGCAAGGGGCTTGGGAGATGCAAAGTGCATACGAGAGGAGGATGAGAGCATTGCTGAAGAGCATCAAGGAGCAGGTTGTTAGGTGGCAAGAGTCGACTTTTGAGGGCACATATGCGGATGCAAAGAAACAAGCGGCGGACTTTGGCTCGTACAAAAGAGGTCAGAAAAGAGAATGGGTAGCAGAAAAGAGCGATCTTGCAGCGCTATTAGGGAACATAAAGACCAAGCTCAGTACCTATAGACTTCGCGCCTACGAGCCACCGCCAGAGTTGAGATTGAGTGTCTTGGACGCGGAATGGGCGACTTTGATGACCGGTGAAATGGCTAGAGGTCAGCTCATTAATGAGACGATCAGAGAGTAAGTTGCACAATGTCTCTTTTCCCCAATCCTTATGCTGATGTTTGTCAGTATCAAAAATGCTTTGCGAAAATCCTTTGCCGATAAAGCGAATGACTTTGCAACAACGTTGAATACGATGCAGCTGGCGATCTCAGGGTTGGAAGGGGATGTTGAAGATCAACTAATCCATGTTCGACGGTTAAACGACAATCTACCACCTCTCAACCAATTCTTAGAACAAATAGCAGCCATCGACAAAAAGTGCGAGGAAGCTAATATTGAAGAGAACGATTTCACTACATACACATATGATGAGCTTTGCTACGAAATGAGCTTAGTAAAAAGCTCTGTCTCGAAGAAGTTGGCATTCTTAGACAATCAGGTCGTGGCCCGAAATATGACCAACCTAACACCTATTCAATTGGAGGAATTCGAAAGTGTATTCCGACATTTTGATCGCGACGTAACGAACAGTCTTCAAGAATTAGAATTTAGCGCCGCCCTCGCATCCCTCGGTCTGGTCTTCTCAGAAGATGAAATGCACGACTACTTCCTCGACACATCTAATGGTAAAGATTATGTCACATTCGAAGAATTCATTCGGTTCATGGTGGATGTCACAGAGGATCAGAATACAGCCGAACAGGTCTTCCAATCTTTCAGAGAAGTCGCGGATGGAAAACCGTATGTGACGGAAATGGATCTAAGACACAGTCTGGTACCGGATGAGGTTATTGAGAAACTAACCCAATTCATACCAATACATAAGGGTCCAGATCTCCAGCAGGATAGAGGTATGGTACAGTACGATTATATAAGTTTTATGGATACATTACTTGGAGGCGGCGAGGAGGAGGAAACTCATGGTGCATTGGAGGAATTGCCGAATGGCAGGAGTTCCAAGAGGATGAGTGGAATTGCCGGAAAGGCCAATGGTGTTCATTGAGCGATATGGTAGCAGCGCCTTTGATGCACGTATAGCCAGGTGAAGTATATTTTTATAATAATTGTGGTTACATGGACAGGATAGCAGGTAAGGTATGGCTTTTTCGTGGTTCTGGTAGTGGGCTCATGGTGGATTTTACGGGTTGGTCGACTGATGGTGGGAGGAATACATACTGATAGGCGGGTGGGCGGGCAAGGCAAAATTACGAATGAAGCGTGGCGTGCGGTTGGTGGCGGAGTTGACTTAACTTGTGACTTACTTGACTTGATTCAATGCGTCTCGACTCGATTTTAGCTGAGGGAAAAGTATCCTTTTGGAAAATGCATTATTCAAACATGAGGAACAGGGACACTGAAGGTTCATGCTTCAATTGGATATCTCAAACGTGAATTTCTTGGAAATGATGTAGCTGTACACCGTGATGCTGGATGATATAAAGTGCCAAAGTTGTTCCTTCTTACCGAAACTCCTAGAACGAGCTCGCTCGTCCTTTTCTTGCATACCATGCCTTCCATGTAAATATACTAATACCCCCCAAGTACGCCGATCCCAAGATATATCCCCAATGCAAATGCAAACACCAATTCAAAGTCTAATCATACCCTTCCTCCTCTCCATCCACCACTCGCACACCATAACACCCGCCAACCCCACCACAGCCAACCCAGCAAAAACCACCCACCCACACGCTCCCCACGGCTTCTGTATCATCTCACAAGTGGCCATTCTCCACTCCGGCACCTCCACCTGCTGCATCCCCTCGATCTCGCTTTCCACACCATAAATCCACGGACTTGCCGTGCCGCGGAGCACGCTCTTCATGGTGCCTGCGTGCCGAATACTGAAGAATATCCCGGGTGTGCTGAGATTGTCGGATAGGAGACATTCCAGCTGCGAGCGCATCTGGGGGTAGTCGGTTTGGGGGTCGAGGAGTGGGTGCGTGAGGTCGGAGACGTCATCGAAGCGCATGTCGACGCCGCTTGTGCTGCTCCAGTCGGCGGTTGAGTTGCCGAAGGCGAAGGTTAGCGCTTGAGAGGTGGGGGTTGGTGGGTATGTGAAGAGGAGGGGGATGCCGGTGCAGGTGCTGAGGCTGAAGAGGGGTGTGTTGCAGGAGGTGCTGCCGGGGCAGTGGAAGCCGACGTGCTGGATTTGTGTGTCTATCTTGTAGGCTATAGAGGTTGGTGCGGTTCTTTGGAAGGGAACTCCAACGTCCTTGGGTGATGGCTTCCATTGGCGGTTTGGCGGGTGTGGTGATTTGTTGGGAGTTGATAGGGTTGCGAAGTAGAGCAGTTCCTCTCGTAGTGAGAGTAAGGTCTCGCTGTACAGAATCATGGAAGAAATGGTGTCGATTATGCACTCTTCGATGGATGTTTCGTGTGGGAAACTTGTGCAAAACTGCCCTAGGTCGTTGAAAGATACGAACGGTTCATCGGTTTGAGCTCCTGCGATAGCTACTAACCAACTGGGAGGTGAATCTCTGTTGCATGAATGCGAAGATGTGTTCGAAGCGGCCCTCAATATCGACTCGTCAGGAGAAGCGGGGCGTATCCTGGGACCGCTTGCTGAGGTTGAGTTGGAGACATAATATAACAAGAGGTTTACGAAGATCAAAACTATCACAAGAAAGAATTGAAGCGAAGACCCGTCCCGCTTTTTGGGAGCTTTCTTGACATTGGCACCATCTTCCTCCTGCGTGCATTGATCGACTTCGATTATTGGGAGCTTCTCGTTGAATGAGGTCTGCTCAGGGAGAGTATTAGTTTGATCCATGATGTACAACGAGGTTTCTCAATCAGCTAGATCGATTCCGCGACTTAGAATTTACATTGATGCGGATTTTCCCATACTCTTGTATATCACTGATGCTACGGACAGACAGTTGCTTGACATAAATCTGACAATCCTATCAAGCACGGCCAGCGCTTAGAAGCAGAGGGTGGGTTTTGTATCAAGACAACTTGTGGTCCGACCGAAGGATTGTCCAGGTTAACAGGATCGTTCAAAAGGGCTCTTCGCCTCGTAAGCATTACCTACAAAGATTTGCTAGAGGTTTTTGCGAACATATATGCGAGCACAAGGTAACCATTATGATCGTTCAGGGATAGATAGATTGATGTAAGCGGCCCGCCTGGACGCCCATACGAAACTAAGCATATACGAGTCTTGGGGAGATAAAGACCGACAGTGGGCGAAGTTGTTCAAGTTCGCCCAAAATCTGGAAGACAGATGCTTTTTTTATATTTTCATATTTTTCATATTTTTATTTTATTTTCTATGTATTTTATTTTTATTTTGGTCGTCCTGATGTTGCTCACGTGCACCCCACGTTGACGTTGTATTCCGTTCATTTCCCAACAGCGCGCAGCGCGGCTCTTAGGTGTTGCAGTATAAACCGCAGGATCTGCTTCTTAGCGCTATGGTTGTGGCATTTATATGTGGAACGACACTTAGATATTTACTCGCACCACAAGATAGTGAGAACTGAGTTTGCCAGTTACACCCTTGGAGCATCCGACGTAAATTTATGTGAATGTGGTGAGTTGCAGAGAGTATGTTCAAGTAGAACTAGTTCTATTAATCAACTGGATTTATGTCAAATGATAATATCGAAGTTGCAATAAAATTAAGTAATTCTACAAATACGAAGTAAGTATCCAATAAATACGGTTAATGCTCTAGCCGAACCGCCTACACGGCGCGTAGAGGCAGTGCTGTCGCTTCTAGAAGGCAGTTCGGATACTTTCTACTTCTAGTGATCGATGCGGCGCACAAGCTGTGACTATCTCAAACTGGACGGGTGCGTTTGCTTCTGGAGAACAATACGCAAAAGTCAGCATTTCGGTGCGAATTCGTTGTGGAATTACAAATGGCGGGGAATTCACGGTGACTCAAAGAACCGACCACAAGAAGCTCCCAGGTTGCAAAGTGCTCCTAGAGTGTGAAGCAGTTAGAAAGCGATCGAAAGGTCTATTGGGCTTACCCCTTGCCTCGGAACAGACGCACGAGATATCAATCCTTATGGTAGCTCTGGCCAATGCTCTGACAGTCATATTTAATAGAAGACATCACCTTAGATGTCATAACTTTCTAAATGGTAGCCCTCTCTTCAGCAAATTATATCTCTGTCGAAGCAAACAGACATATGATCAATACATGGTACAGCTTCCAGCTTAGTCTTCAAACAATATCGAACATCATTCTAAAACTACGATATGTGTCGAAGAGTAGAACAAAAGCTATCAGATATTAGGTACAGATGAAAAAGCATGGCGAAAGATGCTGAAAGGTCTCTCTGCAGACAATTGAGCATGACCTCACTGAACAGTTGGGATCTAGATCTTCCTAGCGTCCCACCCCCTCAAATTGCTCGATAAGACATGCAGAATCTGATTTGTCGTTCATGCAAATTACTCACCTCCTCCATTTTGACCTTCCCCTTAGCTAAACGATGTGTCCACACTCCCCAACCTCACCAGCCTCATCGTACACAAAATTCCAAGTAAAGTCCGTACACGAACCTCACTCGCCGCTTTAAAGGCCTCTTTCAATGCATGGGGCTGTGCTCGCCCTGTTTTGGAGCTCCACAAAATGATTTGTTGGCATCTCTAGCGACCTGTCAATTTCAGTCACATGCTATACACGTTGTGCTGCCACGTTCGTGCTTTCACCGATACACCAGTGCTACCCAATCATACTAACTGGAACATGCGGCGTCGTGTGTAATCATGATGTACAGCACGACCCTATGCAGGCCTTGCCTGCAGTTTTTTTATCGAAGACTCGAACTCCATCCCCACTGTTCTAGTAAGATGTTGTGTCCATGGATCATTCAAATACCTCAACTTCCCACCTAGCAACTGTTCTCCACGCTGCTCTCACTTCTTATCTCTCTACTCTCCACAAAAATCAATCACTTTACGAAGCTGGTCTTCCTCGTCAAGGCAAAGGCATTGAGACTGTAGAGAACTTCGAAAGAAGAAGAGAGGACGAAGATAGAATCGCAGCGGCAGAAATCTTGTTAGGTTGGGAGGAGAGAATTGTAAGATCCGTTGAAAAGTGGGCGGATCAAGGCGAAGAAGGAGATACGGGAAGTGCTGGTCACTACTCGGCTCAAAAAAGTGAAGGGGGTTTTGGCGAGGTATTTGCCGACTACCGGGTTCCAGTAGGGCATAATCAGATCGAGAACGAAGAACCATACGTCGACAACTACTCTGGAAAATGGATCTTTCCTAGCACAAACGATGCGGCAGGGCCCTCAAACCTCGTTCTGACACCAAGTACCGATGGATATGCAGAAATCAGAACTCCCAGCACCATTCCAGAAGATCCTGACGATGATATTCCGAGTCTAGCCGATGACATGGAAAATCTGATAGAGCGTGATTGCCTCGCACCAAAGACTGAACGAATCTCCAGAGAAATGAAGACCTATTTTCAACGTTTCATGGCACCTACGTTGCCACCATCGAAATCCAAAAGCCGACCGCACTCTCCAACGAAAGCCGTTGTGATCAAAGCTGATACCCCTTCATCTCCTCGGCTACCATCAGCACTCTCGTCCAAGCCCTCAAGCCGATCACAATCTCAGTCTTCCAACGCTCGACGCGCCAAGCCATTATCCCGTCGCCCCTCGGTCTCATCGAAACCTTCAGCCCAGCCAGAATCATCCACCATGCAACACACCAAATCTTCGGGTCACCGAGCCTCTTCATCATCCAGGTCCACATCCAAACCGCAACTCTCAAAGACGAAAAGTAGTGCTGCTACCTCACGTCGCGAGTCATCCTCCTCCAAAGTCCGATCATCCTCCCCATCTCCGCGCAAGTCAACTACCACACGATCATCCCGCCGCGACGCATCACCACCAGGGATGTCTCTGTCAGCTGATGAGCTCACTGCTCAAATGCTGCAGGCCGAATGGGATCGCGAAGATCATTTCCTTCAGTCTCAATTGCAGTATGCCGTCACCGTTGGAAGCGGCCGTAACTCTCCTTTAACTCAGTTTGAGCTTGACATGCTCGAGGCACAGAGACTGCAAGCAGAACTTGCAGCAGAAGACAGCCAAAATGGTCTTGGCAGGCTCCCAGGACAATTTGATCTGGAAAACGCCACAACTGAGGAGCAAGTTGCCTTTGCCCAAGAAATTTCAAGAGCGGATGCTCGTCGCACCGCTAGGCTTGAGAGGGAGATGGATGAAGCGCAGAGAATTGCTCTAGAATGGGAGACTGAGGACACTCGCCGACAACAAAGCGCAGTCGACTTGCAGCGGCAATTGGAAGAAAGAGACAGGAAAATCCTCCAGCAGGAAGCCTTTGCCAAAAGACTGTCGAAAAGAGAGGAAACAAGACTCAACTCTCTGGATCGAGACATGGCCGCTGCGCAAGCCGCGCAAGATCAATGGGAACGCGAAGTGCAGGAGCAGCGAGAGCAAGCGAAGCAATTGGCAGACACGGAGGAAAAGAGGGTTTCGGACGCTAGGAAGAAAGCCGTGGAGGTCGAGCGGAAAGCTAAATTGGATAGGGAGAAGGCTGCCCGCAAAGCTAAGTTGGAGAAGGAACGAAAGACAAATGAAGAGGCCGCGCGAAAGATCCAGCTTGAACAGCAGAAGAAAGAAAAACAGCGCCTTGCAGACGCCAAACGCGCAAAGGAACTGGCTGAGAAGGAAAAGAAGGCTGCAAAGGCCGATTGCGCGTCTTGTATGGAGGCGGGCGAGAAAGCGAACATGTGTATGCTACCTTGCAAGCACGCCTATTGCGGCGAATGTATTACTGGTGAGTTTCTCTCGATTTCCCGCTTAATGTTCTTGTCATCACACTAACATTGAAAACAGGCGCATTCCAGAACGCACTCTCGTCCAAAACCCGCTTCAAGTGCTGCAAAACCAACATCTCAGTCAAACTCGCCACGCGCTGGCTCGAAGCCCCCTTCATCGCTTCATACGAACTTCTCATCCTTGAGCAAACGACCCCGAATCCCCGCTACTGCTCCAACAAATCCTGCAACAAATTCGTCCCGCCAGCCGACATCCACGCCTCGATCGCTGTCTGTTCCGCCTGCAATACGCGCACCTGCGCTCCGTGCGGCAACGCAGAACACGCTGGTGTCTGTAAAGAAGATGCTCAGGGCAAAGTTGTACAGGAGCTTGCGGCCAAGAACGGATGGAAGAGTTGTCCTCAGTGCAATTTTGTGATTGAGAAGAACGAGGGCTGTTTGCACATGACGTGTAAGTGTAAACATGAGTGGTGTTGGGAGTGTTTGAGGGAATGGAATGTGTGTAAGAGTACCTGTAACAGGTCTTGATTGGGAATTGCTCTTCCTACAGTTGAAGAATAGAGGAGGTTGACATCCTCAGGTATGTCTGGGATGATGCGAAATTGAGACTTCTCTCTTTTCTTGAGACTGGCTGGGCATATTAGACAATAGATAAACCAAAAAAAAAAAACAATATATACGACATTCCACCCTCAAAGTCTTCTCTCTTACGCTGAACGTGAAGAATCAGCTCGATGCATTGAGGAAAAGTGACAAGATCGTTCGATCAATCATTCGCTATATAGCAATTTAGCTAAACCGTCAACCCAATAGCCAGTACTCTCAAGCCCAAATCAAGAACTCACCCACTACCATCGCTCTTCATTTCCATCCTCCTACCCCCCCCTTTCTCCACAACTCCACCTTTCCCATGAACCCACTCGATCCACAAAATCGGCCAACACCCCGCTGTGATCAGCTCAAGCGACAGTAACGTCAATCCAGCCCCAAGAGCATTAGTGCTGATGTGCACAAACGCTGCTCCTACGGTAGCGCGCTTGCCGAGCAATGCATACATAGGAGCATTGACCGCCGACGCACCGGGATAGAGATCTACAGTATCCATCCACCGTGGTGAACCGAGCAAGAAAACAGCTGTGGCTGTGTATGGAATGAGGAGTTGAAGGATTGGCGGCAGAGCACTGTGGTCGCTTCTCAATCTTCTCCATCAGTGGTGAAGTGGAGTCCCTATAACAGAGTGGCCTGAAGACGGATACTAGCCAATGAGGGGTAGATTAGATGACTCAAGTGACAGGGTGAACGCAGGATTGGCAAGGTAAATGTTTAGCTATATAAAAAAAATACATGGGCAGTGTCTCTCTTGTGGTACAAGCTTTCAATGACGAGCTTGAGGCTACTGTTCAGACGGTGCCGCATGTCAAATATGAACGACAGCGCAGCATACATATACTGTCGTGAATCCAGATTGTATCATCCTGGTTTGGAGTTTATTCTTGGTAAATTTTTTCGAGCAAGAGTACAGTATCAGGTTGCAGTGCATGATGCATGACATCGAGGCAGTATTGGATATTTCGGAATCATTATCGCCAGAGGTGTTCTCCTAACAGAGACATTCCTTGGAAGTAAAATCTTATCTGATGTTCTCTCGCACTTACGTACGTACGTACCTATTGCTGACTGTTTTCCCAGTCTGCTGTGCGGCAATTCCAGCAACTTTAGCAACGCGAATCGCTAACTTACCAGCGATATTTCGTTTCCAGATGAAACGAATACCCCCCGCACAGGCATGGGATACTGAGCAGAAGCACACCAATGAAGATATACCGAAAAGTATCATTTACACTTTTCCGCAGTAGTGTAGAGCTTCTAGCAGGTATAGTAAGTATAGATATGAGAGCAATGTGCCGTCGATATAATGATGATGATATCCGAGCCTCACCAACGCCACCACAGCATCTTGTTATCGAGTAGTTAATTCCTTCACGCACAAGATTTGCTGATATGTCATGTCATATCGACCCTTCATTCAGTCAGAAGAAAAGAACAATGAATGCGCTTGCATCACTGTCTGTTGGGTGGGATCAACACAACAGCACCCCCGCTCGCAAGTATCCAGCAGACCAAAGCAAAGCAACACCTAAGCCTACATCTGAACACTCCACTCCCCCTCCTGGCCTCCCATCGACAAATAAAGCTAAATGGATCATCAAACGAAGTCAACACCCTTCCTCCCACGAAGTAATCTCTTCGTTCTTCGTTCTTCGTTCTTCGTTCTTCGTACAGTACAGTACAGTACAGTAAAGGCAAAAGAACGAGTCACTCACATAACATAACGCTAATAGTATAAGCAAGAAAGAAAGAAAGAAAGGGAGAAAGAAAGGGAGAAAGGGAGTGTGAATATGACTATCTATCTATGTATGTAGGGGGCTCCGATATGATAGGTTGTGGAATCCTTGGATACGATTTACATCGTATAGTAAGTATTGTATTTGTATTTTGATGTAGCCTTGCATTGCCTTGCATTGCCTTGTGTTAAGTGAGTGAGGGAGGTACGATAGGGGTGATGGCTGGCTGGCTGGCTGGATGGATGGATGGAAATGTCAATGTCGATTGAAAGAACGAAGTTTATTACATACATACAGATCGACAAGTTAACCAAATTTCATGAATGTGGAAGAGGTGAAATTCTCACCATCCGGATGCGAAATAGTGAAGAAAAGAAAAAGAAGAGAAAAAAAGCTTTTTTACTATCACTTCTGGGTATCATATCATAACATAACACAGCTCATCGCATCACATCACTAACTCAACCTCTTTAGCCCCCTCTTTCTCTTCCCACCTACCTCCCTTCCCTCCTCAATCTCCAACAAGGCCTCCCTCTTCTTCTCCCCCACCAACTTCAAACTCTCCCTAATAACCCTCGTCTCCAGATTCACACCCTCCTCCCTCCACTCCTCCATCTGTCTCCCAACTCTCTCCTCAATCGCCAACACGAGCTGCACATCCCTCTGTCCCACAAATGTCACCGCCTCACCTTTCCTACCCGCTCTGGCCGTACGACCAACCCGATGAATATAGTCGTCGGGATCACGAGGGATATCATAATTGATGACGAGACCGACCTCGGGGATATCCAGACCACGGGCTGCGACGTCGGTTGCGACAAGGATGCGGGCGGCCGAGGCGCGGAAGCGGCCAAGGTTATCGATTCGTTGTCTTTGGGGGAGTTTGGAGTGCAGGGCTGTGACGCGGTGGTCGAGGAGTCGGAGGAGATGGGTAAGGTAGTCGGCGGTGGCAGTGCGGTTGCAGAAGATGATGATGGATTTGGGAAGGTTCTTTTCGGTGAGGAGAAACATGTGGAGGTAGTGTTCACGATGGGTGACGGGTACTTGCAGATGCATTTGCTTCAGTGAGGGGGGGATTGCTAAGGCTTCTGTATCAATTTCGCAGACAAATACTGGAGGTTTTCCCGGTGCACGAGGTAATTCTTTCAGAGCGCGCACTTCTGGGGTTACGGTAGCTGTGAAGAGTAGAGTTTGTCGTTTTGCGGGAGGTGGTAGAACAGATAGGCATTCTTCGACATCTGGGAGCATACTTCCCACCGAGCCAGAAGCTAGCAATCGATCGGCTTCATCGAGAACCACCATGCGCACCCGACGCAAAGCGCAAATTGTATCCTCACCCGACGTTCGAATATGGTCTGCTAATCTACCTGGGGTCGCAATCACAATATGTGGTCGTTGCGCGAGGGCTGTCGCTTGAGGCCGCATTTCAGACCCGCCTGTTATCAGGACCGCTTTTAGAGACTGCGGAGAAGAAATCGCTTTGAACTGCTCGTATATCTGCAGGGCCAATTCCCTAGACCAAGAAAAAAAATCAAGTGATGTCAGCTAGGACCATACCCCATACATAGATAGTCAACATCAGCAAGGAGTCTCACCTCGTGGGAGTAAGCACTAAGGCAAAGATCCCGAAAGGATCTTCAGCCCATTTCTGAAGGATGGGTACAGCGAATGCTACCGTCTTTCCAGAACCAGTGCGACTTCCTCCTATACAGTCTTTTCCCTTCAATATTTCTGGTATGCACCCCTTTTGAATACCCGTCGGCCGCTTGATCGCCATAGCCCCCAATGATGCCACCAACCACGGCTTTACATTTAAGGCAGCAAAAGAGGTTTGGGTGTCGGGAGCAGCCAATATTGCGCCATTGTCGTTATTTTTGGAATCATGGGAAGTCTGATGCGCCTTTGCCTTTACGCGCGAAGGCACAGAGGTTCTGGTGATCAATGGTACATTGATACTGTTGTGGTCCAAGGATGTTTTCCGTCGTTTCCGTGAAGCGTGACTATCTAGAGAGTCTGAGTCCGAGTCCAAAGAGTCTGAGTCCGAGTTCGAAGAGTCCTCGGCTTCCTCGCCAGATGAAGAATCGTAATTAGATTTCGGAGAGGTGCCGGGCGCTTGTCTTGACACCTGATCGGCAGTCTTAGATCCTATAGATAGCTTTCGAGCAGGCATTTCGCGTTTGTATGAATTCGGGTCGAGATTGATGTCCAAGGGAAAGAAAAAAGTTGTGAAATTAAATTTTCCTTTGGCCCTTCTCCCAATATTTTTTTTTTTTTTTGGTACGTACTTAGAACTAAGTTACTAGCTGCTGACTGTATCTCTATCCGGTTACCGTCAGTCTCCCTGTCTGGTTACATCAGATGCGCGCGCTTAGATATTTTGGATTTCTTTTTCTGAAACAAAAGATCTGGCCAATAGAATTTCAGACATTGGATTTTACAAGGGGGTCAGATAGCCAGGGTCCTCTCCATGCTTGCTGTTGTACCTGCCAAAAACCGTGGAGCGAATCTGGATAATCTATGGATAAAGTCCTAAATAGAAAAGACGACATGGCATGATGCTATTATTATGGATATGGACATGGACATGGATATGGAGAGCAGAGCAAAGCAGAGGAAAGCAGAGGAAAGCAGAGAAAAGCAGAGGAAAGCAGAGGAAAGCAGAGGAAAGCAGAGGAAAGCAGAGGAAAGCACAGTAAAGGAGAGGAAAGCAGAGGAAAGCAGAGTAAAGCAGAGTAAAGGAGAGAGGAGGACGAACGTGCTCAATCAAGTTTTACGGTTACGTCGCTGAGTGCGTACAGCTTTCCGGCATGTCTCTCAGTTGATTTTATTGGCGACCGCGGAAGTCGCAAGAGAATTCCAGACCCGGCACTTTGGCTGGACAAAGGGAGGAGGGGCACACTCTCTTCTAGACTTTGCACGACGACAGTTATGGAATGGTCACGAATGGCTAGGAATAGCCTCATGCTTAGAAAGATAAAAGGTCTTACATTAGATTAGATAATGTATGACTGCGTTTTCTGACCACCATCATCATTGTCATTACAAAGGACTTTACTATACGGAGACAAAGTACTTTACTATACGGAGTGAGGAGTGAGTATCAAGCATCTGACTGCCTCCAAGGTCTAGACGGAGGATACCGAGTACCAAGTAACACACGCACTGGTACCGACGGAGCGTGCCCTTTCTTCATTACAGATTACAGTATTATACTTCGTACAGACCGTATTACTGCTCACGAATGGTTCCTGTGCTGTTCCGTACTTCGCAGGTCTGTCCCGTAGGCCGCATCGACCCCAACGCCACGAACGCATAAGCCATGAATTCCCTTGCAGTAGCTGCCCACAAAAGTACATGGCTACTACAAAGCTACTACAAAGTCCTACAAAGCTACTACAAAGTCCTACAAAGCTACTACAAAGTCCTACGAACAATTACCTGCCAACGACGAGCCACCAACTTTCCTTCCCAAACCCTTTCCGACTCCAACCTGCGCTGCACTGCACGCTTCATGCTCCACGCTCCACGCTTCACGCTTCACGCTTCACGCTTCACGCTCCTAGCTCCTCGCTTCCCGCTTCAACCTTGCCTAACCTTGTCTAACCTTGCCTTGCCTTGCCTTACCTTGCCTTACCTTGCCTTACCTTGCCTTCCCTTGCCTTCCCTTGCCTTGCCTTACTACTTGTACCAGAGTACCAAAGTACCAAAGTACCTTTCTCCAACATCTACATCTGCAAAGCACGACCTACCCACCATCCAAATCCCATCCAATCCCATCCGATCCCGTCCAACGACACATCGTTGTTGATTTAATAATAACTTCTTCTTGTTTTGGCCTCGAGAATACCATCAGACCATCCTTCTTGAACATCACTTCGCGCCCCCTCCCCCGACCCCTCCCAACAACATCAACAACCATCTTAAATATCCCTCCGTATCCCCTCATTTGCTCTCGATTCCCTCACTCTCACCCTCACCCTCACCCTCACCCTCACCTCACCTCACCCTTACCCCCAATTTCCACGACTAATCCTATTTTATCGACCCACTTTGGGCCGATAAGCTTGAAACGAACACAAGTCTCGGTTTGGAATACCCGCCGATAATTACGACTGCTTCACCCTCACCTCGCAGACTTCATCTCATTTGCTTTTATCCGCACTCGACTGTGTTACGCAAAAAATACTACACGAAAATCTTTTTCCTTGCCCTCGCTTTTTGATACCCAGCCTGCCGATACCTATCCTGCGACCTACCTGCAACCCCGTTCGACCTCGTTTTCCCCAGCTCCAACCAACGCCCATCTGCAGCAAACGACTGCATGCCCACGCGAGCTCAGAATAGGACCCCAGAGAACACCGGCAACGGTGTAATCCAACCGTCAGGAGAAAGGACAGCGGCAACCATTACAGACTTTGCCGCAATCACTGCATTCGTACGCCACGACCTCAGCATCCTCTCCTAGTATGTACAAACATACTGAAGCCTCTGCTGACACTGCGAAGCCCTCCAGCCATCCCCTCTCCAACCAACTCCCCAACATGTCTTCTCCAGCACCTTTACTCCGTCCGCCGATTCCAGGCAGTCGATCGAACGGTGGTGCTAGAACTCCTAGATTGGGACTGGCCATACCACCTTCTCCAAATGCAAAAGCTGTCAACGGTGCCGCCGCGCCTCCGATGAAAGGCCTAACCCTACAGATGCCCGGGTCCATGCCCGCGCGACCCTCTTTACCTCGACTACAATTAGCTACACCTATGGGCAGCAACGCTACCCCATACGAACAACCTGTGCAAAATGGACGTGGCACCGTTGCCCCAGGGCAGTCTGTCAGTGGAGGCAGTGAAAGCAGTGCAGCACATTCAAGGTCGGGCAGTTTCGGTCCAATGGATGGCAAAGGAAGCGGTCCGACATCAGCTGGCTCTCAATATTCAGCCTTTTCATTAGCATCACAATACGGTTTAAGCAAACCACAAGGCACACCCGACCCCTCATCTGCGGTGGGGTCATTATACTCTGAAAGAAGCGAAGGGGGTGTTGGAATGGAGCGCGATGGCAGCATGAACGGGCTCGAGGCTTTCGACAAACTCAGCCTGGAGAAGGGACGAACACTAGATGTCGAAGATTTAGATGATGATGGATGGCGGATAGCAAGTATGGAGAAGAGGATTGAAGAGTTGGGTAGCTTAGGAGAGGGCGCAGGAGGTGCAGTCACCAGATGTAAGCTGAAAGGTGGCAATACTGTCTTTGCATTGAAGGTGTGTTGATCTTGTGTTTTCCTTTCCTTTCCTTTCCTCTCCTTTCCATTGCTGACCTCTTTCCGCAGATCATTACCACAAATCCCGACCCTGATGTCAAGAAACAAATCGTTCGAGAGTTAGGTTTCAACAAAGGTTGTGCCAACGAACACATCTGTCGCTATTACGGAGCATTTGTTGAGCCATCCACAGCTACCATTTCTATTGCTATGGAGTTCTGCGAAGGTGGTTCTCTCGATTCCATTTACCGTGAAGTGAAGAAATTAGGGGGACGAACAGGTGAAAAGGTCTTGGGAAAGATCGCCGAGGGTGTTCTGAACGGCCTCACCTATCTCCACGGAAAGAAAATTATCCATCGAGACATCAAGCCCTCGAATATCCTCCTTTGCCGAGATGGTCAAGTCAAGCTTTGCGACTTCGGTGTTAGTGGAGAGTTCGGTACAAAGGGTGATGCCAACACCTTCATTGGAACTTCCTACTATATGGCACCCGAACGTATTACCGGTCAATCATACACCATCACATCCGACGTCTGGTCTACAGGCGTCACCCTTCTTGAAGTCGCTCAACATCGTTTCCCATTCCCCGCTGATGGTTCAGAAATGCAACCTCGAGCTGGTTTGATCGACCTTCTGACCTACATTGTTCGCCAACCCATTCCTAAGCTCAAGGATGAACAAGATGCGGGTATTAAGTGGAGCGACAGTTTCAAGTATTTCATTGAGTGCTGGTATGTATTTCTTTCGCCATTCTATGAAGCGCCTCACCAGAAACTAACATCACAACCCTAGTCTCGAAAAGGACCCGGCACGTCGTGCCTCACCTTGGCGTATGTTGGAGCATCCATGGATGGTTGAAATGCGTAGCAAACGCGTCAACATGGCACACTTCCTATCAACCGTGTGGGGCTGGTCCGAGAAATAGAATCAGCCCCAGATACACGTCTCTTTCTTCATGGTCACCTCTCTTACTCTTACGGCTATTTTACTTGCATCGGACGATATATGAATGAATACATATAGACTGGCAATGATTGGATGGATGGATGACGGACAACGATGACGAAAAAAGAAATGAAAGCGGGGCGTATATGAATATGAAAATCCCATGGAATTTTTCTACATCTACACACAAACCGCAATACCGCCACAACCTCACGATCTCAATCCCCTTTAGCGATACCTGACATTTTTATGAAAGAGTCTCACTCTCCTCAAGCATCGCTTTTTCTTATCTTCTACATGTGAAACCTTCTCACAGTCTTCCTTTCCTTACCTTTCTTGTTTACGGCGCACAAAAACAAGCCAACCCAGCATCTTCCACACCAAAGCATCATCATTATTTCCTGTGGATAGGAGTTTGTTTGGTTATTTTATTTATATGGGGGAGTCGTTTTCCAGACTACTTTTTTTTTTGGTTCTAACTGTCTATTACTTTTCACCTGCACATTAAACCATCTCATCATCACATCACCCTACCTCTCCTCAGTGTATTTATTTCCAATTATCCTCTCTCCTTCTCTCCTGTGTTCTTGGAAAATGGGGAGGGGAGGTGCAGGGCTCTTTTTTTTTCTTCTTTTTTTTTGTTGGACCCGGAAACATTTGGGTGTTATCTGTTTTTTTTTTTTTTTTCTGCTTTTCTTGTCTTTTTTTCTTTTCTCTTTTTCTCTTTTTTTTTTTCTTTTTCTTTTTGTGCACAGCTGAAAATATATTTATCTGTTTTGCTCGTACCTCTCTACAAAGTATCATTATCATTTGTCATTATCGGTACAATATAGCGACGGGAATGGATAGCGATAGCATGAAGGAAGAGGAAAGGGGGCAATCAAAGCATGTGTAGTTATAAAGAGGTCTTTTGTGTGTGTGTGTGTGTGTTATACTACTCGTAACTTGTGCCTAACTATTATCAACTATCTACCATCGAACATTACCAATTCTACCTACCTCCATCTACTCAAGTCAGGTGCTGCTTCGGGCTATCGCAGTTGTATAGATGGACAAGACTGTGAGTATGGTTGTGCAAAATATGAAGTAAACTTGAAGCATCCTTTTTGAGATAAACTAGTTGTTCCCATTCCTGCATACAGTCTCATCTGTGTCTAGCCATCTCTATCTAGTCGCCTCTCTCTCTCTGCCTCTTGTCTGTATCTACCCTTCTACGTCTCCCTCTCCTTCATCCCGGTCAACCCCGTTCCCTCATCGCCCCTCTTCGACTCCGACAGCGCAGAGCTTTGTGATATATCTTTCAGCTGATGATTCTCAAACCGACCAATCATTTCCGGAAATTCATCGTCCGCGTCGACTCTGCCACTTGTCAGCATCATCGATCACCTTCCACAAGATGGTTAGATATCACAACCTTTTCCACGGCGAAGCCTGTTTCACCGACTCGCCTCTTGACATGTAATCGTGTTTCTCATCCGGCATCCCTTCTCGCGAGCCATTCGTCAGCTGGTCGCCTGCACGAGGAAATGGTGGTTTGCGCGCTGTGACGATGTGAACTGTTAGGTAGTAGTTGCCGCTTTCGACAGCGTCCGCTTCAACTGGGGGTAGATTCTCTTTGAGCTATCGTTTACGTTAGCTGCAGTCTCATCATAGAAGCGCAGGATGAAGATACTTGTGGTATAGAATCCTCGAGCTCAGTCTGATAAAGGATGAAGTCTTTGATTCGCTTGCCTGTTGTTGTGGTTCCGCCGATCGGGAGACGACGAATACGTTCATGTACGTCCCAGAATCTACGAAAGTGTCAGTCCACCAGCCATTATTCTTCAGTGGCAGCTTACCCTGCTCCTTCAAGCCATGACTTCAGGTTGACGGCAGGTATGCCATCTCGGGGGCGCATGGTCGCTTTCTGGCGTTCCTCAACTCTTCTCATCCAGCCTGGCACATCGCTTGCCAGCTCATCCGTATGAGATGGTCGCACCAGTCGATCAGCGATACAGTCTGTCCAACCAGTCTGAGCTCTACTCTCGTGATCATCTCCGGCTTTATTCACTGAGGAGCGGCAGGCTGCTATATGTCGAGGTCGAGCATCTATTTCGATAAATTCTACCACGCCGTCTGGCTGTAGGATCCTGAGAGCAATCAGTGTTACTGTGCAAGCTTCTGAAATAAAGTCCAGGTCAAATGAAGTAACCCAAAAAGTCTTCTTGTGCGTAGATTACGTGGTACTTTTTGGTTTTCTAAATGTGGGAAGGAGATTGGGACTTACAAACGGATGTCATCAAGGAGATTCTTGTAGCTTTCAGATCTATCAAATATATCCCTGCCGCGAATAAAGGAGTAAAAGTTGCGAGGAATGGGCTCTCGATGATTGAGTAGACAATTCAGATTTCGGGCCTTGAATTCTGGTTCTATTTGAGACATTGTAGCCGGATTGAAGTAGTCGGTGGGTTTCTCAGGAGTCTTTGGTAGCATGAAATCTCTGCATTTAATGTTAGCACTTCGTCCGAGACATTAGTTCAAGATCCAGTAGTCGTGCCTTAACTCGATGTCCTTATTTATACATATCCAGTGAGAGGTATCATCTATACCGTCTATGATCCAGTCCGGGTGTGCCTTTTTTGCTTGGAAGCACCAACTACCGTCACTACAACCAATCTGTGCTGCCGTCAGTGTGAAGCAGTGAATAAATCAATAGTGCATACCTCAAGAACACGAGGGGGACCCTGGCAGACCCTTGCGGGACGCTTCTCTTCGGGTGTAGCGATTGGAGAGTTCTTGGAGGTAGCAGGCTGATACTCCCAAAATGATAATCTTTCTGTCCAGGCTAACTTGCTCTTTTCATGTTCGAGAAGGCCCTTCCTCTCAACTTGATCGGCTTCAATCATGCTATTTCTAAACTAGAATATAAAAAGATAGTTATTTAAAACGCTGTTACCCCAAGCAGACATGAACTGAGATCCGAATGTACGACAATAGTTTCCACTCACCTCATGATGATATACCTTCTTGAACAATCTCATAATCTGGGTGATATCCTTCATATCGCGAGAACTCTGCACACGCAGAACACTCTTAACCTCCACTAACTCGCCATATTCGTTGTAAACCATCCAAACTTGATCTGCATCAAAATTTGCGGCTGGTGAAGCATCATGAGAGGTAGCACGAGCAGCGGTCTGCGGAGGCGAGGGCAATTGCATGGACAAATTGGACATAGGCTCTACTAACTGAGTTGGGATGAAGTGGGAAGCAAGAGTCGACCTTCCGCGATCAAGATCCTTGAGACCTTGTTCTTCGGTTCTATGATATTGCTGTTAGTATTTTGGGGTCGGGTCTCCAATAGATATAATCTTCAATCTAACAGTCTCTGCCACCAAACACTGCCTTGCGCCTCTGTACATAATTGCGAAGCTCAGTGAACACACAAACAATAGCTCAGCCATACCTCGTAACCTCTTTGTTCTCATGATCAACTGTACTCCCGTCTAAACCTCCGATACCAGCTTCGAGTCTATTTCCATACTCCACACCCTCGTCATTGGCGTCTATAGAACTCAAAGACCTGAATTCTAGGATTGATTTTACGCTTCCGCTTCTTTGATGTGTAGGAGGAAGCTGCGGGATTTCATCTAGATCGACTTGAAATACCTTGCCTTGCAGAGACGTAAAGATCAGAGGCGAGAATTGCTGTTCCTCACATTCGTGGTCCATCATGAACGTAGATAAGTGTTGAGCAATGCTGAAGAGGTGCTGCAGGTGGTGGTTGTTATTTTTGTAGAGAATGTTAACGAGTTATGAAATCGAAAAAAATCAATTATGATGTGAGAAACATATTTTCTGAAGGAGCGTAGGCGATGTATGAAAAATATCACCGACGAAGCTGGATGAAGAAGGAACGATCTTCGGAAGAGAAAATATGTGCCCAACTTTAGATGAATGCCTCGTGAATCTGACGGTTTCCAAAATTCACTGACATTTGTGTATTTGAAAGTAAATAGCCCAACCTATACCCCACTGCTTTCAGTTATACATGCTCCCTATATGTATATCTCTGTATAAAAGTTGGCTCCTCCTTTGCTATCCTTACTGTCTCTTTACAGCCTTGATGAAAAGCCTCCCGCTGGCTTGATGAACTTCAACGACATCGGTTCACCCAGCAAATCCTCATCTTTCAAAGTCTTCCGAAATTCCTTGAGTTTCTCAGAGCCAACATGAGCTTTTACTGCTTCATTGTCTTTGTATCTATGAGTTTTCATTCTTAATCAGCACAGTCAAGATTCTGGGGGGCATCGATACAGATTGCAGACTTACGTTTCCAGCATAATCACCTGTTCCACGCCATCTTTCTTGTTCACTTCGCGGGTGACTTCATATCTCAAAGTTCCGGGTTCGTTGTCCTTCACGTACTGGGAGACTCCGTTGAGAAGTTCTACGAGCTAGATAGGGAGGTGGTGTTGTTAGTGATGTTGCAATAGATTCTGTGTAATATGGAGGGCAACGAACTTACCCTATCTGTTTTGCCCGCTCTGGGATATACTGTTGCAATGACGTTGATTTCAGACATGGTTTTTGTATGTTGTTCGAAAGATGGAACGGTTGGTTATATGATGCCTTGGAGGGACGGATTAGTATTTATGTCACGGGGGCCCCGCTTCCGCTTCGTACTGCGGCCGCAACCTCGGCATCTCCTCGATGTCGACCAATCACGAACGAGGTTTTGGTATAGGAATTGACAACGATTACGAATAACTATAGTGTATATATATTTTCGAGTATGTCATCACGGGTTACTACACATTGGATAGTTCATCCGTTTGTTATGCATGTCCCGTGATCTCTGCTACTTGTGATCGGCCTGAACATATTGGGGTTCACCTGCCGCAGACTTGTATCTTCAATCTTCAATCGCTAAGATCGAGGCAAGCCATCCTTGCGCCGTGTAGCTCCGTCTGACTGAGTATCAGAAGCAAGTCCAACTTAATCTCAAGCATGTATGGTTCAGCTCGAGGTCAACAATGGACGGGGATAAATTGGGGGGCATGAAATGAACACACCGCGAAAGAGCAGCATGAATCGACCCTCTACCTTTTTTTTTGATACTGAGACTTGAGTTGCGTAGTGATGGAGGGGTTCTAGGTAGGCAGAACCGTGCAAATACTGCCAATCCAAATAAGGCAGTTACCTTCTTTGCACCTGGTTGTACATTCAGCAAAATAACACTCGCCTACTCTCTCCAAGGCAGTTGACTATTCAATGAATTCACTATTTTTCCTTGACAGTGACAGTCAGAATAACCCCGAAGCTGGAATCTGGAGTTTGTCAATATAGATATAGCATCATGGCGCCCCTCAAATTGAAGGAGCTCAAAGCTATGCGACCGGCATTGCCATCATTTGCGGGATTCAAAGCAAGTCAAGCTGTAGAGTCCAGTGCTGGTTTTGATGGCACCAAAGCTAATGAGGCTGAGATATCCAAGCCAGGAGACCTAGGTAGGGGAGTCAGATCGAGGCTGTACTGCTTTATTGAAGCTATCTAGGGTTTTCTTCGAATCCTTACACGAAGCAACGGAGGGGCAAAACGCATACGCCCGCGAGTCCACTGTGTAAGTGGAATGATAAAAGCTATTAAATCTTTTCATAGAGCCCATGCACTGACGATCCCGTGCAGCACCTCTCCGTACTTTCATCTCATTTCCATCCAACACCTCAAGACCAACTTCACCTAAAATTGCGCCGATGTTACAACCGGCGCCGACGTTACAACCGGCGCCGATGCTACAACCGTCGCCGACCGAACCTGATTATCTCCTCGAAATCTCTGATTATATTCGACTAAAGTTAAGGCAGGATGTGTTTCCCATGCATGATGTCCAGCTTCTTGATCTACTCATTGATGACCTCTTGACCGGAGATACACCGATCGAGGTCATTGCCAGAGCTAGATTAGATAAAATCATCGATGAAATACTACAGCATGTGAAGCAGAACTTTTTAAACCAAGATCCGGCATTTCAGGTGGTTGTGCGCAAGGCAGCATCTCTTCAGGCTCACTGGCTTCAGGTTTTCAAAGAGAGATATCATACAATGGACGCGGAACGATTGAAGATCATGAAAGCCTCTGGCTGCTTGCATGACATGGAAATGAGTTTCGACGAGGCCAATAATATTGAGGGGCCTCTATGGCAAGCGACGAAGGTTGAAACCTTTTCTGAGATGGAAGCCAATGAACATTTCGAGCCAGGAGCGTCAGTATGTGAAGTTTTCCACGGTAATTCTGCTAACATATCTATGCAGCTGGTTTCTCAACGTACAGTGCGCCATTCGTGACGGCATCGTGCGTCAAGGTAGAGAAATCACTGAAGGGACAAGTGGAAAGCCAGTCGCATTTTCACTCCTTTCTGGAATGGAAATCCAAGGTGCCGTGCCAGGACATTGGATCCATGTCGTTGAATCTACGACTCGCATGTATCATCCGGTACGACTTACGTACATTGGGTGCGTAATCAGGCTTTTGAGAGGGCACAAATTGAAGAGCGAAAGAGCACCAAGAGCAGGCATACGATATGATGGCTTGTGAGTAGATAGAATCCGTACCAAGATCTACGCTGATAGGAACCAGCTACAAGATTGAATCTTGGGGCCATGTACTTCTGAAATTGAACGGCAGAGGCCCTGATGTTTACCGGAACACTCTTACCCTGGTAGAACTACCGGGGCAGAAGTCCATGCAAGCTCTGGACGAGATTCCTTGTCCATGGCAATCAGACAACTGGGAAATCTACAACAGAATGATTGCAAGTGAGAAGAAAAGTAAGGAAGGAGAGGCGGCGCTCAAAAAGTATAGGGACGCGGAGGCTAGTGAAGACTTCGCTCGGCGAATTTTTGTCGAGCACATGAAATCTCTCGGTCCTCTCGCATATCAAGCCTTGAAAGATACCACTCGTAGGCTTGATGTACTCCCTATCATGCCTGCGCCTCACACAGAAGCCTTGCGTACGCCCCATACAGACGCTACTCCAATACCTGGGCTGCCATAAAGATGCGGTACTAGTTAGACATGAGCAAGCATGTGAGAGGGTAATTGGACGGGTAGCTCATAGATAAGACGAATACAGTTGAGACATAGATGCAAATCAAACTCGTCAATATGGAGACTGTGCATGTGCATGTTGGTGCTGAAAAGACCTCTGGGTGAACGTTGGAGGTACGCGGCCGCACGAAAATGTGACCAATAATGGTTGGATATCTGAATCCCGGTACTTACAGATGCCTTAGTTCTAGCACAAGTACAAAAGTAGGCATATCTTTTTTTTTTTTTTTTGGAGAAATTCTTCATCACGTGTAATCGATGTCGTCCCTTCCGTACGAGTGTCGAGCCATCAACATTTCACTTTCAATTTAACTTACGGGACACAAAGAAGCTGTGAAGGAGTGAATATTTTTATTTTTAATTGCTCAAGATGGCTAGTCTAGAAAATGGTGAATCAATTCAATCTCCTCGCAAGAGGCAGAAGCTCGACTCTTCTTCAACTACCACCTCCCAACCTCTCGATACTCCTCAATTAAACAACATGAAACCCAATTCCACCTTGACCAGCAATCCAGATATCAAGATGGAGAACAGCGAGCAAAAAGAGCAAGATCCCGTCATTAATGCCTCCCAACCTAAGAACGAGGCAGAGGCAGGTATACTTCACTATGTCAACAACTCGAATCCTGGATTTCAAGGTGTTCTGAAGCACAGGTACGTTTGTTTTGATAGAAATTGAGGCTGTGTTTGATCTGTGATCTACCCGTTGCAGAACTTCCATCTTCGTTCACTACATTCCATTCTTGCCTTCCGAGACCTGCAAATGTCGAGATCTTTACTTTCCTCTACTCTCATGAGCCTCAGCTAATTTGGCTTTCTAGATACACTGATTTCATGGTAAATGAAATTACGTTAGATGGCGAGGTTGTTCATCTCAGGAATGACAGAGCTCCACGGAATAAAGTGTGTTCTTCATTATTCTCTACAGGAGTAATTCTTGCGTCTCGATTTGAACATAACAAGCTGACAATCCTTTTAGCATGCTACAAGAACCAATGACGATACGGCTGATACTGCAGATGAAAATCAAGCATCGGTCGCAGGCGCCAAGGAAGAAGAAACTGCTCTCACTGAGTCAGCTGCTTTATCTTCGGCGACGGCCGTTGAGCCAGTTGTTCCCGCTGACAGTTCAACCATAACACCATCAGATCCAACCGATTCGAGTGCGGATGCGAGTGGTAGTACTGTCAGCCAAAGTTCGGTGAAAGAACTTCGGTCTAATGACCTTGAACTTCTGGCGGAATACTTCGGCAGCACTCTGGCTTTACAGATTGTTGAGATGGACAAAAAGATTCAGCAAAACCCCAATGCTAAAGCCGCAACAATTGGCAGTCTAACTTCTGAACCTGTCGACGACAAGCAGCGGCGTGGACGCTTGCATCAATTTGTGCGTCGAATTTTTGAAGGACGTTTGGAGACCGAGGGCGCGGAAAATGGTGCAATAACTGTCTTCGCTGCTTCCCAGAAAAGCCGGGGCGGCAACGCAAAAGCAACGCCGCGGCAAGGAAATCATCGCAGTGACGGTGGACAGCAGACGAAGGGAAAAGTCGGTTGGCAAGAACTTGGGGGCGAATACCTTCATTTTACACTCTACAAGGAAAATAAAGACACAATGGAGTTGATCCACCTCTTAAGTCGCATGTTGAGGGTCAAACCCAAGGATTTCAGCTATGCAGGTACCAAGGACCGTCGAGCAGTGACGGCCCAGCGGGTCAGTGCCTTCCGCCATCATGCGCAAAGGCTCGCAAGTTTGAACCCGAAACTATGGGGTGCAAAGGTCGGAGACTTTAAATACGAGAAGATTCCCCTTAGACTAGGTGACCTCGCAGGTAACGAGTTCACGATAACGTTACGAGACTGTCATTTTGGCGAAGACCCCAGTATGCCTGATGACGAAAAAGTCGAGCTCGCAAAAGAGATCGTGGGTAAGGCTGTAGAGCACATTCGAACTCACGGTTTCATCAATTACTTTGGACTTCAACGCTTTGGCACCTTCGGCATTGGCACGGATGACATTGGAAAGATGATTCTACGGGAGGATTTCAAGAGTGCAGTCGATTTTATTCTAAGCTACACCGAGGAAGCTCTCGCCGCAGCACAGCATCCAGGTCAATACGAAGGCAAGATTGGCAGAGACGACGTTGCGCGTGCTCAAGCCATTCATGAGTTCAAACAAACTGGAAAAGACAGGTGCCTCCAAAAACTACCAAGAAGATTCGGCGCAGAGTCGGCAATCATCAAGTATCTTGCTTCTAGACAAGGTCAGAATGACTACCAAGGTGCAATTCTTGCTATTCCACGCAATCATCGCACCATATTTGTTCATGCTTATCAATCTCTTGTTTGGAACACAGTAGCTAGTGAGCGCTGGTCTCTTCATGGAGATAAGGTTATCGAAGGCGACCTCGTTCTCATCGAAAGTAAAGCCTATGAACAGAAGGACGAGTACGATGAGAATGGAGAGATCGTGATTCACCCAGCTGATGATGATGTTGCATTGACGTCGGATGACGTTTTCCAGCGTGCCAGGGCTCTATCTGCTGAGGAGGCAGCTAGTGGGGAATTCACAATTTTTGATATTGTGCTTCCATTACCTGGCTTCGATGTTGAATACCCTGCTAATAAGATCGGAGAGTTTTACAAAGAGTTTATGGGCAGTACGCGCGGGGGCCGTCTTGATCCAGCGAACATGCGTCGTAAGCAAAAGGACTTCAGCTTGAGCGGCAGCTATAGGAAACTTCTTGGTCGAGTCAGGGATGATATTAGCTTCGAGGTCCGAAAATATCATGATGAGATCGAGCAATTGGTGGAAACGGATTACGAAATCATCCAGAAACGAAGAGGCCACTCCAGCAATCATCAACAGAACAATGGCACGGCTTCGCGAGGGGCCCATAATGGTCAATTTAACAACCGCGATGGTCGACAAAATGGAAATGAAGGTCATGGCAATCGAAATGGTCATCACCTAGCAGATCCTGCAGCTCAAGGACGACAAAATACCATCCAGTATGCCGGGAGCGCTCAGCATAATGCATGGAAAGCACTCCCGGATAAGCTTGCTGCTGAAGATAAAGCTGCTGCAGAGGCCTGGGAAATTGAGAAGCAAATCCCGGTCGATGTCGATTCGATCAAGCAGCCCATCTACAAGGAAACATTCATTCAGACTTCTGCTGAAGATGAGGGCCGCCGCACCGGGGTGCGAATGACGCAGATTTTAAACAGCAAGAACGAAGTCATTAACGAGAGTGACCTGAAAGATGCTACAGAAGCTGCAGGGAATGTCAAAGTCAATCACACAGACGCGCCTGCTGCGATTATTCAAGAAAATTCTATTGTCACTGATTCGGGCGACGATAATGAGACGCAAGACGGTGGCGTAAAGTTAGAAGCATCGGTCACTCTGAAGAGATCCGCTGAGGAGATGTCCGAAGTTTCTGCGAGCGCGACAAAACAAAAAGATGTAACCGTTAAAACCATTGAGGTTCAACCCGAGATCAGTGCCGCTACTGCTGACACTGAGATCTTGCCCGTCGAGTTGAAGACAGACCCGATTGAAGCGCCATCTACTGATGTTGAAATGACTGGTCTTACCGCGCTAGCTGATGCCTCACAAAATGAAGTTAAAACACAAGAGAATGGCGATTCAGTGACCGGCGAAGCGTCTGGACCAGCACGATTGGCCGTCATTCTCAAGCTCGGTTTAGGCTCTAGTGTATATGCTACCATGGCTCTCCGCGAGTTGATGCAACACGGTGGTATTCAAGTCTACAAACCGGACTTTTCTTCCGGTAGATAGGATTACGAAATTGTTAGTGATATTGTTAGTGGTATTGTTTTTAAATCGCGTACTCTAGTATGCTGTGTTACCCATACGGTGCTTGATGCATCCATGGAGTTGGTTGTTCATTTAGGGATGAAGGGCCATGATGAGAGATTTTCGTGCATGTTTAGAAGTGTGCGGTCATTTTGCTTCTTCTCTTGGAGGTTGATAGCTGATATGATGAATTGATATCTACCACATTGTAGAGAGAACTTTGTGATCTCTTGATTTCTTGAGACTGATGTCATGAGATGATCTATTAAGCCACAAGGTGCACGTGTAGATTATATCAATGACTTTAGTTCATAACGGACTCATACAGTGTCCTTGTTCTATTCTAGTTGCGTTGACTCTCAGTATCTATTAAGTGCATATCATCCACTGCACCAAGGCCCCTAGTGAGGGTGCTTTTCTAAATAACATCCAGCCATTAACACGCCGCAAGCCACCCATATATCTATGATATCTACTGTATCTATTCCTCTTTATACCCAAAATTTTCCTTGGCCAGTTCTCTTCCCCAAACCATGAGCGCAAAAATCATCCAATCTTACAAGTACACCAATCAATACCTACCTATTGATCCCCTCACGCCTCGAACTTCTTTCCAAAAGCCGAATAGAAGTTACTCTGCGTAACATGACTCTTCTCTCCCGTCCTTTCGTCAAAGATATTGCATCCTTCCCGTGCTGCGTTCGGAGGTGTGTAGACTGTTGGCACAGGTTGTTTCAGTTAAGGTTTCTTATTCTTGTATCTCTGCCATCTCCTGCTTTGCCTTGCCTCATTTCTCCTCCATCTCTTTACACCCCTACCAACCCCAACTGGTATTCATGGAGCAAAGGAGACAACATACGATGTAGAGAAACAGCCACCCCATCCAAATCCGGGTTCGAGATCTTGTGCAGACCTAAATCATCCGCCATATATGCCACTTCGTCTTGGGTGTAGAGGGTATTTTTGATGACTTGTGGGGGTAGAGGAGTTTCGGATTCGGGGCTTGACTTGGGGATCGAATAGCGTGTTTCGAGGAGGGTGCCGTGGAGGACTTTCATAAGGCCTAAGGTGGTGGGTCAGTGAGTCTGCAAAGGAAGAATGAGTAAAGAGAGATGTGGGTTTTTGGGGAAGTTGGGTGACTGCAGAAGACTCAGAGCGAGTGGGAAGGACACAAACAATGCGCATCCGCGTGGTCATGAATTAAACTCCCTTTCCTAGGGGACCAAACCAGAACAAGCTATATCGCATTATCATCAGTCCGCGATCGCAGATTCGATAAGGGTCGGGGGATCGCATACAAGATTACACTTCCCATTCCCCTCATCGACCAAATTTCTCGTATACCCCAGACTCAGATCTGCGAATGCATATTCACGCCAATGCTCCTCCTGCGAGATATATTCCTCCATAAGATTGCGTAACTGCTGGATATCTACATCTTTGCTTGTAAGGCCGGATGAGGGACCGAGGATTTTGGAGAGATCTGCGACGAGTTTGTGGAAAGGGTTGGGCGCGGTGCTGATGGAGCCGACGCCGCCGATCGACTCTCGTGCTATTGATGGTGTCATGATTCTGGCGTGCACGCGTGCGCCTCGAGTAATATGTCCAGGGTTGCTTTAGGTGAGAGGAAAGAAGATGTAGATTTGAGGTAATTTTTGTCTTGATTGTTCGATAGGATACAAGAATGAAATCAATCGGACCACAATCCGCGATAAATCGATCATCTGCAAGAAATAGAAATGAAACAGATAGTAAATAGAAAGTCCAAAAATCCGTATATGAAAAGAATATTGTTCTATGTACAATACCAGGAACGTCTGACAGTCTCGAAAAGAAAAGTTATTTGGAACGAAGTAGCATGAAACTTCCCTTCCCGCCATCGGAAAATAAGGCCGAGCTCCCGCATGCATTTCTGCCCCTCTATTTAATCGGTACTAGCGTCTCCATCGCAATGCGCTCGCTCACCTCCTTTCACCACGACCTGAAATCCTCCAGTCCAGTTCACCACACCCACAATACCCAATAAACCCAGCATGCCACCCAACAAAAAGAACGCCGGGAAAGCCGGTAAAGGCAAAGGAAAAGATGATGCGAAAGATGCTGGTGCCGGCAAGGAAACGAAAGTCAAGGGCGCGCAGCAGATTAATGTTCGCCATATCCTCGTGCGTTGCTCGCTTTTCTATTAACATGATCTAAGTTACATACCTAGACTTGAAATTCCGAGATGGAATCCTGATATGGGGACACTATGTTAATGGGCCAGATATAGTGCGCAAAACAAAGCCGAATGACAGAGGCGCTGCAGAAGTTAACTGCCGGGGCTAAGTTCGACGATGTTGCGAGGGAGTTCTCGGAGGATAAGGCGAGAGCTGGTGGGTGCTTTTCGTCTCCTATAAGAAACAAATCGTCCTACACTGGGGGTGGACTAGTTAATTGCGTAATGTATGTGGAAAACGTGACTGATTGACGTGATGATGTAGGTGGGTCATTGGGATGGAAAGGCAAGGGGGATCTGGATCCAGATTTTGAGAAGGTGGCTTTTGAGATGGAGAGCAGTACGACGGCGAACCCGAAGTACAAGGAGGTGAAGACGGGGTTTGGGTATCATATTATCATGGTTGAGGGGAGGAAGTAAGTAGGGATTGAAAGGGAAGGGGAAGAGGAAGGGGGGAAGAAGTAGCTCTGAGAGAAGTATTGGAGACAGGAGACGAGTTAGACTGTGATTTGAAAATGTGAAGGGATAGACAGTCAAGAGCTCTCATTTTCAAGGATTAGAGGAAGAGGATCTCAGCCAAGCAGGCGATATGGTGTTGCGGATCTGGGGTTCATCAGCTGCAGACACTCTTGTTTCGGTAAAACGCAAGCTTTGTTTTGTGCTCAGATAGGTTGTTTTCCTCAAACATGATGTGCTCAAACGTAATTCAGTGTCAGGAGATTTGCACGCTTCCTTCAAATCGTTGAAACTGGTGCTCCCATATATGCTAATGTCATTGCCACCACTTATGCATCCAAGGTATAGAGTACATTTTTGGAAAACAAGCCCTCCAATGGGACAATGTCTATTCACCCCGGAAACTCCATTTTCCCCCAATCTCTCCTTACTGTTCGGTCTGGAAGTAGTTGAGGAGTAGAGTGCGCTCTTGAGACTCCTCACCCCAGTCCTTAACAACAACACAAGAGCAGTTGACAACCTTGCGTGCGTTTCCCTCACGGTCCAACACACCTGCAGAACTATCAGTGACCCGCGCAGAAATTGGTTAAAGCTGGAAGTACTCACACAAACCAGCCCATTCACCCAGTTGCTTTCCGTCTGGAACCTTGATCAATGGGATCTTGTGCTCGGAGCACAGCGCAACCACCAACTTCTTATAGGCTTCTTCCTCACATGCTTCATTGAGGACACACATGTGTGCCTGGCGACGGTCGAGAGCTTTTGAGGCTTCACGAAGTCCACGGGCAAGACCATCGTGCATGAGTGCGAGTCTGAGAACACCCTTCAATGCGTCGATAACGGACATTTGTCCCTTTCCGGCATCTCCAGAGACTTCGACCTCCTCGGCATTCTCGACAACGGGGGAAGTAGGCTCTTCTGCGTCAGACTGTTGATTGAATTGTTAGTAACTTATGCGCGACTGTTGAGAGCAAATCGTTCATTTTTTGAACCTTAGAGAGTAAAAAGGTGGGGGATTCCCATTGTTGTTTCGCGAATCCCGTACGTCAATGGCGCATGGAATAAAATGTATCCCGCAAGGAGAGAACAACAAGTTTAACTCACCATCTTGATTGTGATTGTTAGATATCTTCTGGTCCTCGAAGAGTATGTTGTAAATGGTATTTAATGTTGCAAAACTTAGCTTCGACTCTGAGTGTATGTTATGTGGTGGACTTTAGCGAGAAGCTGGCTTTTTTTGTCAAACGACCATCTACTGTGCGGAAACCCTAGCTAGCTAGCTTAGTACGCGTGCCCACAACAGAAATTAATTTCGTGCATACCAAAATTTCGAACCTCACATCCACGAACTTTCTTTCTCGACAATCCTTTCCGCCAATTCACAAAGAGGTGTGTATATGCGCCGTTATGGCAATCCTTTCGCGAAGCCCTTCATGATTGACACGGAGGAGCAAATCGACATCTACTCGATTGTAAATGTGGTATACCTCTTGACTCGGGAATTCGAGGAAGAGTCTAAAGCTCACCGCGATCGAATCATGAGCTCTATACCATAGCAATCGAAAGATGTCGACACTACTCTCTCTATATACGGCATGAGCTTTAGAACCCTCTTGTCAATCATGAGGGCACTCTTTATGCTCACAGATCATGAAGGCTAACATCGAATTATCTTAGATACCTCAACTTCGATCTACAAGATTATTTGAGAATCTCCAACCGTCAAAATGGTCAAGACCTCAGTCCTCAACGATGCGCTTAACGCCATCAACAACGCCGAGAAGTCTGGAAAGCGTCAAGTTCTCATTCACCCAAGCTCCAAGGTCATCGTCAAGTTCCTCCAGGTCATGCAAAAGAATGGTACGCGAATTCGGGTTTTTTCTTCTTCTTTAAACATGTTCCCATTCGGCATGATAACTAGATAACGGTCTCAATCCCACACGATCGAAGTCCTTTAAGTTGCCGATATATCATACTGCGAGGATCTTACACGTTCTCTGATTTAACTCCTTGATGTTACACGTTTAATCTTTCGCAACATACTCATGCTTCGATTTTAGGCTACATCGGAGAATTCGAGGAGGTCGATGACCACCGTAGCGGAAAGATCGTTGTTCAATTGAACGGCCGGTAAGCAGGAACAAATCTATTGAGAGTACTCACAGGTCGCTAACGCAATGCATAGTATCAACAAGACTGGTGTCATCAGCCCAAGATACAACGTACAAATCGTCGATTTCGAGAAGTGGGTCGTCAAGCTTCTGCCATCTCGTCAATTCGGACACATTGTCCTTACCACCTCCGCTGGTATCATGGACCACGAGGAGGCCAGACGCAAGCACGTTGCTGGAAAGATCCTTGGTTTCTTCTACTAAACGGGATATTGTTCGGGTCATCGTATAAGGACATGAGCGAATAGCCATCTGAGGTGCAGGCTTACCGGGCATGGAGTAGAATCTTGTTTCGGCTACTGGAGAAGCACCTCTTCGTGCATGCTTTATGCGTGTATTCGAAATCTTCTTGAGGAAGAATAGATAGGATCTACATCAAAAGTCAATTCAGTCTTATGCATCCCATTTTCTTGACCAAAACTTCTTTCATGGTTTTGTAGTGATTGTATCAAGAGACAAGTATGGCTAAACTAGCAGCATCTCGAGACAGTGAATGAGCCACCCGTAGTCCAGAACAAGCTCTGAATGTTTCTCCCTGTTGATCGCAGATCGTGGAATTTGTCTCAAAATGCCCCCTCTGGTCTAGACGAGCCAAATGTATCTTCTTGGTGCTTCACGCGGGTAGAGAAGCATTTTCCTATATGGAGCAACTCGCGACCCTCGGCCATGATACATCTTGTAGCGCAATCCAATTCTAAGCGGCGGCAATAGCACTTGATTGTTCACCTTGACCATGGTAAAAGGAGATGTTGGCCTGGTGTCGTGACAATCCCTCTCTGCCGCCTGTGCCCCTGATGTGCGCCGAGTCACTAAATTACGAAGTTACTTCCGTACTTCGTAGATAAAATGCACACATAAGCTTTTCGGGTTGTCTCTCGGGTTGCAGTCCAGAATGTTCGTGTCTGTCTGAGTAATCTCTTTTGAAGATGTCGTAATTATTTGTGGCTTTATGATTGGCGCTTCGCTGACTTACAAAAGTAGTTACCAGATAACAATCGGGCCTCTCCTCCTCGCAGACCCTGAATCCATCTACATACGGAGAGTAGTAATTGATCTGGCCACTTGTGAACAAACCTACAATGGGTATAGCGAAGGAGCTCAATCCTGGAATCCTGGATTGAGGAGTCGCCGTCTTGGGTTGTGGTAGGACCATGTTGGACTTCCTCTATCTAGAACTGTAGCAGGTCCCGGATGCGTCCTTGCCCTCGTTTCCCTTTGCTGCGTAGCCGTAGCCGGCATCTTGTCTCGGGTCTGTCTCGGCTTCCAATGAAAAGACATGATTCAAAATCCGTCCAAAATCTAAACTCTACGCGCTTCCATGGCTGCTAAGTACGTACGAAGTACTCAAGTACCGAACCTACGCGCTCAACAACTTGACTTGACTATTCTCTATAAAATTCCTATTTGGTCCAGCACAGGAATTCCTTTCCCTTTCCCTTTCCTTTTCCCTTTCCCTTTCCCCTCTTCGTTCCTTTTCATCTAGATTCACCAGCTTTCACCGCATCTAAACGTCCTAGCTGCCTTTTTTACCCACTCACATGCGCGTCTTGAGACTTCTTGCCCAGGTCGGCAGGACGGCCGCATGAGCACCGCAAGGGTAATTTATCAATTATCCAGGACAAGGGGGTTTTTGCAAGCAAGCACGCACGAAAAGAACAATCCGGCCGATACGAACGTACCAACAAGTCATTTACTTGTATTCCTTCTTTTATACAATGCCAGGACGTGCTCGTCGTCGCTCAAGCTTGAGTACACAATTGACCCGCGCTGAGCAGCAGTATCATCAGGAACAGTTTACTTCTCTCGATGCTCAGGATGATACAAAAGGTCCTTCTCTGAACGCGATCATCATGAGAACTCGGCGAAAAATGAAGTCTCGCCAATTCCTTATACTGATTAGTATTTTTACGTTTGCTACATTCTCCATATACATTTTGCGAACGCCTTTTCCCTACCCCTCGAGATCTTTCCCGTCTTCTCTCCAGAAACCGAATCATCAGCAATCGAGACCCGATACTCGCAGACCGGCAACTGAAGACGAGAAGAAACTGCAGTCAGAACCTTATCACATAGGACCTGCGCATCCAATTTACCAACTGATCAAGGACAATGAGCAGAAATTTGAAACAGTCAAGGCGAGCCAATCCAAAACACTCGAGGAAGCAGTCGCAGAATACAAAAAACGATATGGCATTCCTCCTCCGCCTCACTTCGACAAATGGTATAACTTCGCGAAAGCTAAAGGGGTACAGCTTATCGATGAATACGATTCGATTCACACCTCGTTGACACCATTCTGGGGCCTCAAACCTGCAACAATAAGAGGGAGGGCTAGGGAAGCTTTGGGCTTCGGTAACAACTTAATAGGTCTGATGATCAGAGGAGGGAAAGTTACAAAGATAGAGGGAGGAAATGAATGGCAACAAGAAGCTACTGTCGGGATGATGAAGCCGTTTATGAAATATCTACCAGATATGGATCTTTGCTTCAACATTCATGACGAACCTCGGGTGGTCGTGCCATATGACGACCTTTCACGACTGGTACACATAGCAAAGGACCGCAATATGCCGAGCGCCAACGCAATTGAATCTCCAAGGAACTCTTGGTCGCCTCGTCCACTAGATGTTGTCAGCGATGGATTGCATGTGCCAGAAGTTAAGACAACAAGATTCAACGTTTTCTCCCATCAACCCACCTGGACACACTCAAGGATGTCTTGCCCGCCCGACAGTGCTGCTAGAGTGCTTGATGATGGACCCAAGGAGGACAATTATGCCAGTTATGCTACGACGGAACTTGGCTTCGTATACAACCAGACTGCGTTCTCTGATATCTGCCAATCGCCCTCTTTTAGCGAGTCATTCGGGTTCTTTGACCGGCCCAACGCATACAATGTGGTACATGATCTTTTCCCCATCTTTTCACAATCCAAAATTTCGTCATATTCCGATATTCTATACCCATCGCCTTGGTATTGGTATGGAAAGGTGCCTTATGAGGAGAAGGAAGATCGAACATGGAAGAATAAAGAGGACAAGATGTATTGGAGAGGATCAACAACTGGTGGTTTCAGCCGCGACGGTGGCTGGAGGCGACAACACAGACAAAAAGTGGTGCAGAAGATCAACGCTGGAGATCAGGCCAAAATCCTAGTCAATCGAGGCAGCGAGACTCAAGAGGATTGGCAGGTGAAGAACGTACCACGTAGCGATTTCAAAGAGATTTTCGATATATATTTTTCTCATGTAGGTCAATGCGATCCTGGAGACTGTGAAGCGCAAAGGCAATTCTTCGATGTTAAGGATGCAGCTAAACAGCAAGATGCATGGAAATACAAATATCTTCTTGATATGGATGGGAATGCCTTTAGTGGGCGATTCTATGCTTTCCTGAAGAGTAAGAGTTTGGTGTACAAGATGGCTATCTTTCGGGAATGGCATGAGGAGTGGTTGAAGCCTTGGGTCCATTACATTCCCCTAAGTCTAAGGGGAGATGAGTGGGTTGAGGCGGTCCGCTGGTTTGCGGGCGAGGACATAGGGAAGAAAGAGGCGGAACGGATTGCTCTGCAAGGGAGGGAGTGGGCCGACCGTGTGCTCAGAAATGAAGATCTTGAAGTATGGTTCTTCAGATTAATGCTCGAGTAAGTTTTGTCTGATGTCATTACCCTCCTCGCGTGTTTCATGTCTCCGTCTTACATGCAGTGCTGACTTTCACCCTAGGTATGGCAGATTAGTTGACGATGACCGGGAAATCATCGGATACATATGAGCCCTTGGATCAACATGATATATATCATTTCTTACACAACATAATTCTACATTTACATATCCACGACACCGGCCACGATGTATAATACGAAGAGAGGAAGAGCTCTTCATTAATAATTACTGTATGATACGATATCTATGATCAAAGAGCTTGGGGCACAGCATAGGCATAGGCATAAGGTCTTGCATTAAAACACCACCTTCTTTCATCCACAGAAGGGATACATTCTATTACAAGTAGCTTGGAGAAGGACAAATACATAGTTCGAAAACTGGTCATCGGGTATCGATGGTGTTCCTGATATATGGGCTTAATGGCTTATTGGCAGTATCTGGCTGGAGAATTTGGAGAGGTTCGGGAAATAGGAGAAAGGGAGGGGAATAAAGTCGAATATACAGTGTGTGGTGTGATGTGTTCTACGTCTAATATACCCAGGGGTATTTGCGGGGAAATACTTCTTACATGAATTTATGGCTCGATAACCTATTACCCTATACTTCCACATTCCTGTGGTGTCTGATATGGTTGGTGACTGTATCCTGTTGTGAGACTGCCCTGCAATGGAGAAAGGTTGCACTATTGCCATGGCAGACTTTATGTCATTCTGCCTCGCATGCTCATCATTGTGGAACGATCAGAGAAGAACGTTGAAGATGTGCAGCATCGCAGAGCGATCACGCATCTTAGCCTTCCCTGTATTAGTGATCGTGATGCTTGTGCCTGGTAATAGATGGGTGGAACTATGGGATGAAAAGCCCTGGGAAATAAAATGCTTTAAAGCTATTCATCCGATCATAGTAACCTTGAATAAAAAATAAAAGAAAGCACAGATAGCCAAGCAAAGCCAAGCAAGCCCAAGCAAATGCCCTCATATTGTATGTATAATCACTCACTCACCTCTGGAACCGAGAACCAACAGCGTAGCCCCAGTAGTCTATAAGGAACCTCCGAACGGCCTATCCAAGCATCCCATATACGCCTTTCCCATAGACCTCTTGTAAAGGGATTTGAATCCATCTCCCCGATAGGTCTATGGGATGTCCGATACACCTATATGGCTCCTATAGGCCTACCATAAATGTAGGCCATTCGGAGGTTCCATATCTGTGAAAATCCAAAAGGGACGCCACATTCTGGAGAAGTGGCTATTTGGGCTTATATTTTGGTTTCACCATATCCAGTCCCCCGCTGGACCAAACGGCGTGGCATGACGGATTCCCCCATCCATCTTCGTCGGGACCGCAATTCGTTTGATCCCAGCCAGCTCAAGGCGAAAGAAGAATGATGGATGATGAATGATGAATGATGAATCTTTGCATTTGTTGTTGCAGGTCGCTATGCGTTCGGTCCCGAAATATCATGCGCGTGTTTGATTGGCTGGCTGCTGCTCTGGCCTTGCGGGATTCTCCATGGCTTGAGGATATGGCGCATTAGTTTGTTGGATTCGAGGGAGAGGAGAGGATGAGACGCGATGGGATGGGCTTTTGTTGCTTATCTGTTGTGCTTCGGTCCCGGTGTGTGTCGTTGGTGGTTTGGGAGGATGATTGGGATTGTGAGGTGTGTGGTGTGCGGTGTGTACCCGCGGGATATAGAAGAACTACGGTATACTATACGAAGTGTGATGGTGACATTATTGGGCGGAATTAGGCTGGAGGGATATTGCTCTCTGCGTTGCATTAGCAACGATGCTTTTTAGCCACAATATGTTTTGGAAAATTATAAAGACATTATAAAGACATAATAGATTATAGAATAAAGGCATAATAGATTGATTATAGAAGCACGGCCGGGCGTACGATGATCCCCCCCTGCACCACATCCTGACCGTTGGAAGGTAACTTAAAAGTAACTCATGGAAAGCACCGTTGGAATTCTTAAAACAATGCATGACAAAAAGAAGCATAAAATCATACACAACAACGCCCCAATCAACCTCAATTTACGCCAAAGAGACCTCGTGTTTAAGCCATATGGAAAATACTCCTGCGCGCGACTCAAGCCAGATTGACAGGTGGTATATCTACTCACGACTCAAGACACGACTCAAGATTATCCAAACGGAGCTCCGAGGGCCGGTGATGTGTTGTCATATTGCTTGTGAAGCCTCGTGAGGTCACTTCATCTACCGGTAGTTCTATACTTCGTATACACACTCTCTCGACGGCTCTTTCCGACGGCTGCTGGCTAATGTGAAGGCCCGGAGCCGGGTATGGGGGTGCATAAGCGCATATGATCTTCGCTACCGTTGAATTTGTTTTGTCTTGCGTGCTTGTTGATAACAGAAGCGTTATTCACCGCCGGGTTCCACATTACCTCGCAGACCTAAAGCTAGGTCGTCGTCGAAAGTGCCTTCATCCGCACACAAGGTCCAGGGTGGCGCATGTCAGTGAATACAGCCAGTTTTCCTGAGAAGTTTCTCGCTTTCGCCCAGCGCATCCTCATGACCTTCCCTTTTTCGAGTGTTTGTACCATACGCGATATCAAGCTGCCGAGTAGATCCTTCATATCTGATGCGATGCAGAAACCCAATGTTGACTCAAGGCTGATCCATCGGCCTGCCTGATCCGTCGGCCTGCCTGATCAGTCCTCCCCTGGCCACCTTTATCCTGGAGGCTTGTTCAAGACTTGGTCCAGCAACTATGCTTCACCCTGTCGATATCAACATTTCCGTCGTCGGACCGACATCCTACTTACCCCCGAAAACCTTAACCTCTGTGCTTATCTCTATTCTTACTGACAGTTCTGGTTTCAAACCGTCGATAGAATAACGTTCAACGGTAGGATTCCTATTCACGGCCAACCAAAGTGTTCAACGATTAGCGTCGTTGCTGCCAATGGTTTCCGGGGTCTGCACGGTGCAACCCCACTGTCTCATTGTGCTGAAAAAATTTTATGAATCAAGGAATGGACAAACATTGTATGCTCTTCTGGAAGGTCATCACAGTTTGTGTCAACATTGTCAAATCACTATTACACCTCTCGCATTATATCTTTTTGACAACATGAATTTGACCGAGGTCGAAGAATTGTTGCAAGTCGCCATTTTCCGCTAAGTAGGCCGGCAAATGCGGTATAAGTTTGGGTCTGTTTCATTCATGCCAGGTATTGCTAGGTGACTTCCCAGAGGCGTTTTGTGGGCCGCGCCCAGTACTCTCCCACCTACATTACCCGTGAATTTATCCTAGATACTCACTGTCGTGATTGTTGACGGACATGAATTGACCTGCTTGATTCGGGTGACACGGCCGTGGTTATCTTGTCGACTTTGTATGGTACAGTCCCATGGTTCGTCAACTCTTGGTCATATTAACATGGTCACTATTGCATTGTCATTGGCTGCAGGCCATACGATAGTACTTATTTCAAAGCGCCAAAACAGTTCCAAATAACCATATATTACCCCATACATTTTTCCCGGGCACGATACTACCGCATGAGCTCAAACGACATGGTCTGGGATAGGATGCCCAACTTTGATTGTGTTAAGTATATTGCCGAAGTTTCTGAAAATATATGACCTGCTCCTGTCCTCTCCACCCGCATCTCCATAGTGCTTCTGTTTTTCATTCCCTGGGACCAAAACTGTGTCTTTCACAACTTCATCATGTTACCTTCACAGCTGCTTCTAGGTCTTCTTCTCACAGGTATGCCAAACTTATTTCCCGGCTAGTTTTACTCACCCTGACTTAGCCTAGCATCTGGAATCTATGCTCAGAACAGTTCCTACTGCACGGATAGTATTTGCTATGCGGTGAACATTCCAGCATCAAGCGCCACAACTGGTGGAGGAGATATATACTTCCAGCTGAGCGGGCCTACGTCGATGTCATGGATCGCGCTCGGTCAAGGTTCTTCTATGAAAGACTCGAATATATTCTTCATCTACGCAAATGCGGCGGGAACGAATGTTACGCTCGCACCTAGACTTGGTGTTGGCGAAACGCAGCCAAAAGTTAATAGTTCTGCGAAGGTAACACTCGTTGCTGGCTCGGGGATTTCGAACGGTCAAATGGTCGCCAATGTGAGGTGTAAGTCCTCCACTCCTTCATATATGAATGCACTAACTCAGTTTATCAACAGGCTCGAACTGCAACAGTTGGGCAGGCGGATCAATGAACTTCACGGATCCTTCTTCACATTGGATATATGCATATAGAAGCGGCCCCCCTATTGCATCTGATGACATTACTATTCCGCTTCACATTCATGACGCATATGGTAGCACGCGGTTCAATCTGCAACATGCAACAGGTGGACACGGTGCAAATCCATTCTCGGCACCGCCGTCGCCTACAGCCTCTTCTTCGGATACTGGGGCAGGTGGAGGAGGCTCTGCTTCCTTTGAAGGGTTCCCATCAAACTACGGCACGGTGATGATTGCACACGGTGTTCTCGCATCGCTCGCCTACGTGGTTCTGTTCCCTACTGGTGCCATCGGAATTCGCATTTTGAGCTTCCGCAACCTGCTCTGGTACCATGCCTGGTGGATGGTCGGCACTTACATGATTGTTCTCACATCACTCGGCATGGCCGCCTGGCTAGCGTACTGGACGCACAATCTCGGCAGCACACACGCAATCATCGGATTTATCGTCGCGGGTTGTCTGACCCTTCAACCAGTCACTGGACTAGTACATCATATCCTATACAAGCGGCTAGGCCGACCGAATCCTGCAACTCATCCACATGTTTGGTGGGGTCGTTCAGTGATCACCTTGGGCATTATCAATGGTGGGCTGGGACTGAGGTTGTCGAATAACAGTAAATCGGGAGAGATTGCTTATGGTATTGTTGCAGCTACTATGTGGTTGGTGTGGATGGGGGTTATTGTGGTGGCGGCTGTGAAGACGAGAGAGAAGAGCATTGAAGAACCAGAGACTGGTGGGCATACTATTGACACTCAGATCGAGAAGCCACCTAGTAAGAGTGGATCGTAGACTGGGAAGTCCTTTACTGAACAATCGTTGGGAGTCTGGCTGTCATCTTATGAATGCGCTTAGCGTTTGCAATACTGATCATGGAGGAATAGCAATATATGTACTTGGGAACTAGGGTTTAAAACAAAACTGAGAATAGCTAGAAAAATTTTATGTCTAATGATAACACTGAGAAATGAAAGACCTTGGCCATACATAAAATCTAGCCTACACTTACCTGCTAGCACGTGCTGATCATGCCGCCCAGTAATTCCGATTACATAATAGCATGCATTCATCCTCCTTCAATTTGTTCAACACTTATCTAACTTTCAAAATGTAATATTTCCAAACCCTATCATTAAAGATGGCGCCTGGACGTGTTCTAGTTATTGCCGGCTCTGATAGTTCTGGTGGAGCGTTAGTATATCTCCATTCTGCATTGCTGCAACGATGGATGAAGGATGAACTAACACTAAAATGCGCAGGGGACTAGAAGCAGATCAGAGAGTCATTGCGGCACACGGCTGTTATGCTATGACTGCTACGACTGCTCTAACTGCTCAAAACACATTAGGCGTCGAGGATATTCACTATATCCCTTCCGACTTTGTGAAAAAGTTGATCGATCTGTCAGTTAGTGATGTGGGGGTTGATGTTGTGAAGACAGGTGATTACTTTGCGCTTGTGATATTCGTGATGAGTAAAAGCCTTGGCGGATGAACTGTGGTACTGACGATACATTATAGGTATGCTAGCGTCTGCCGAGACGGTAGAAGTGGTGGCGGAAGCCATGAAGAGACATCACGTGCAGACACTGGTTGTTGATCCTGTACGTGGTACCATTTGATATCTAAGGAACTTCGGATTTTAACGTCTCTCGAGGTTATGGTTTCTACTAGCGGATCTCAGCTTCTGCCCTCCAAAGCTATTCGCGAGCTGCGTGAACTCCTTCTGCCGCAGACTACCATACTTACACCAAACGTACCTGAGGCAAAATTACTCCTGGAAGAGGCGGGATATCCTGTTGAGGAACCTAAGACCTTGGATGACTTGAAGAACATCGCAAGGATGGTGCAGTCTTTGGGTCCAAAGTATGTGTTGATGAAAGGTGGTCATTTACCTTTTCGTAAGGATGGCACAGTGGCGAACAGCGAGGCGGAAAAGGAAGTGATGATTGATATTCTATATGGCAATGGTGAAATGACGCAGATCGAGACTGGATACCAGAAATCAAAGAATACTCATGGCACAGGATGTTCAATGGCTTGTGGGTATTTCTACTCGAAACAGACAGAGATGAGCTAATGGAACAGCTGCGGTTGCATCTAATCTTGCGAACGGCATGCAAGTCGTCCAAGCAGTGAAGAATGCTTGCCGATACATTGAGGCTGGGATCAGAACAGCTCCAGACCTTGGAAAGGGGAATGGGCCGATCAACCATTTCCATTCGACGTACACTTTACCGTTTTCTCCGTATGTTATTCTTGCACATTCTTGCACAGTTCACAGCTCACTCTTATTGTAGAGGTCACTTTGTAGATTATTTGCTAGAACGACCGGACGTCAAGGCTGCTTGGGTCGAGCATACGGAACATTCGTTTGTGGCAGGACTTGCGGATGGGACCTTACCAATAGAGTCTTTCAAGTACTACCTTATACAGGATTATCTCTACTTGGTTCGTAAACTCGGCCCCCAAATTTTATGGAAGTGGCTAACATCAAACAGGTGCAGTTTGCAAGGGCAAATGCTTTGGCCTCCTACAAGGCCAAAACCATGGATGATATTGCGGCGGTATGACTTACTGAAGTTACTACGATGCGGGCTGTGCTGATGTTTTTGAAGGCGGCAGGTATCGTAGGCCATATCCATCGAGAGATGGCCTTACATATCAACTACTGTGAGCGTTTTGGCATGACCAAGGCTGAGATCGAAGCTTGCGAAGAGAATCAAGGTAACCCTCCATCCCCAGGACCGCAAACCTTGCTGATAGAGGCACAATAGCATGCACAGCATACACTAGGTACGATCTCAAGTTCCTGTATGCTTAGCATCAGCTAACGTGAAAAGATATGTCCTTGATATAGGTCAATCAGAAGATTGGCTGGCTCTCCAAATATCCATGGCGCCCTGCCTCATTGGATATGGCGAAATAGCAAAACGACTCCATGCGGATCCGAAGACGAAACGCGAGGGCAACATCTATTGGAAATGGATAGAGAATTATGTTGCTAATGATTACGTCGCGGCGGTAAAGGTTGGATCGGGTAAGTGGTGCTCGAAGACAAGTAATTGGACGAGGGCTCACTCAGTTGAAGCTCTGCTTGAGAGACACGCTTTATTGCAGTCACCAACTAGAATAGAAGAATTGGTTAAGATATTTGTTCACGCAACGAAGGTACGGAATCCCACCACTTCTTCCCTTTTCTTTTTTTTCGAACGCCATCTACGAATACACATCACAAATCTCAGCATCTTGAACGACGGCGAATATTTTCAAACTTTTGGAAGAAACAAAGTGGAGCCTTTTTCTCATGTCCATAACGAGGGCGAACGTTGGCTAATTTTCTGTACTTATGGAGCAGATGGAGACCGGATTCTGGGACATGGGTGTTGGCACTGGCACTGCTGCTAGCAAATGATGGATACGGATACCACTCGCAAAAGGATCCCTTGAAGCAACCAAACAATGCATTGTAAATATCCTCAATTGTGGTTGGCTAATATCCTCAACTGTGGTTGGCCAGAATTGAAATCTTCGATGAAAATTTCGAGAAAAAATTCGATGAGATCTTTTTTTTTTTCGGGGTTCAAAACTTAAGCCGTGCTAGACCGATTTAGTCATAGCTGCTACAAGCGAAAACATCTTAGTGCAGCTTCCTTTCTTACATTTTTTCTCTCTCTACTTTCCTACCATATCTTGTCAATAACAATTACCTGCCAGGCTTCTCATCAATTTACGAGGCTTCATCGCGCAGTAACAATCACATCAACTCGTAAAATCACCGCTCTAAATACACATCTGCACATTTCATCCTAAACACTCTCCAAATCATCGCAAATATGTCGTATGGCGGAGGATATGGTGGAGGACGTGGTGGCGGTAATGGGTACGGAAATGGAGACTCCTCATATGGTAGAGGCAACTCTTACTCCAATGGACATTCTAATGGGTATGCAAAAACCTATGAGTCTCGATATTGTTGATAAGTTTTGGCGCTTCGCGTTGGATTGCGTTTGGTGATTTTGAGGTTACGGTGACGGGTGTTCTCCAGTTCAACCGCGTCTCAGAATCACGGTCGCAATGTGGCACCATCCCTATTTCATTTCTCTTCTTGCTCCGGAATATTTACTGACATTGATTGCAGAGGTTCTAATGGCTACTCCGGCGGAGGTGGAGGATACGGTGGTGGCAGAGGAGGTATGTTTGATTTCCCACTGCGATTACTCATCAATTGATCGCTGATTATTTTCACAGGCGGTGGTGGCGGAAACGTCAATGGCTACTCCGGAGGCGGTTATGGAGGTGGCGGAGGTGGATATGGCGGTGGAGGAGGAGACCGTATGTCCAATCTTGGTGCTGGCCTGCAAAAGCAAAACTGGGGTAAGTCATCAATTTCTTGAACAGCTTGGTGGCAAGATACTAACAACGTCATGCAGACATGAGCACCTTACCTAAGTTCGAAAAGTCATTCTACAAGGAAGATCCAGTAGTTGCTGCTCGATCAGAAGAGGAAGTTGCCAAATTCAGATCTCAACACGCAATTGCTGTTCAAGGCAGAGATGTCCCAAAGCCAGTCGAGACTTTTGATGAGGCTGGTTTCCCAGCATACGTAATGAGCGAAGTCAAGGCTCAAGGTTTCCCAGCACCCACACCAATTCAATCTCAGGGTTGGCCCATGGCTCTCTCTGGACGTGATGTTGTCGGTATTGCCGAGACTGGTTCCGGAAAGACCCTTACCTACTGTCTCCCAGCCATCGTTCACATTAACGCACAACCACTTCTTGCTCTAGGAGATGGTCCTATCGTTTTGGTCCTCGCACCTACCCGTGAGTTGGCCGTACAAATTCAACAAGAAATCACCAAATTCGGAAAGTCTTCTCGTATCCGCAACACTTGTGTTTACGGAGGTGTCCCTAAAGGTGCTCAAATCAGAGATCTCGCCAAGGGTGTCGAAGTCTGCATTGCTACCCCAGGTCGTTTGATTGATATGATCGAGTCCGGCAAGACCAACCTTCGTCGTGTCACTTACCTTGTTCTTGACGAGGCTGATCGTATGTTGGACATGGGTTTCGAACCTCAAATCCGTAAGATCCTTGGACAAATTAGACCCGACAGACAAACATGTATGTGGTCTGCTACCTGGCCCAAGGAAGTCCGAGCCCTTGCTTCTGATTACTTGAATGACTTCATTCAAGTCAATATTGGATCCATGGAGCTCTCTGCTAACCACAGAATTACTCAAATCGTTGAGGTTGTTTCTGAATTCGAGAAGCGGGACAAGATGACCAAACATCTTGAGAAAATTATGGAGGATAAAGATAACAAGATTCTGATATTTACTGGAACGAAGCGTGTTGCTGACGACATCACTCGTTTCCTCAGACAGGACGGATGGCCGGCGCTTTGTAAGTTATTACCCATATCTTACCGCGAGCAACTGCTAATTACTTTCAGCCATCCACGGTGACAAACAACAGAACGAGCGCGATTGGGTATTGAATGAGTTCAAGACTGGCAAGAGCCCCATCATGGTTGCTACAGATGTAGCTTCGCGTGGTATTGGTATGATTGAAACCCCCTTCCCCTTGGCAGCAACGCCCAGTCGTCTATATAATAGTGCTTTACTCTCGACGCTCCGGCGCTTCCTAGATTGCGTCTTATTGTCCGGGCTCTATCGTGTCTTTCGGTTCTCTAACTTTAGGGTGTCTTGGATCTTTTAGTGCAGCACAACCGTGCTGCGCTCGTAATTCCAAACTCAGCAGTACTTTTCGCAGGTACCAGATATGGAATTGGCATTTCTTGACTTGCTCAAGCTGTCTCCAAGACTCCCATCCCAGAGAGCCTGGATGTGTGGATCACCTACCTTGGCATTTAGCCGCAATGGACAGTTCATGCCAGTCGCCGAGAGAGTATTGGATGCATATCAACATGCAGCTTCTTCACTAGCCGCCCTGGACCGTTGCTATACCTATCTTTGCTTATTTGCTAACCCATCAATAAAGATGTTCGAAACATTACCCATGTGCTCAATTATGACTACCCGAACAATTCGGAGGATTACATCCATCGTATTGGTCGTACAGGTCGTGCTGGGCAAAAGGGAACTGCCATCACTCTCTTTACCACTGACAGTATGTCTTCTTTCACTCCCTTTTGAGAATTCATTTACTAATGTTATCAATTAGATCAAAAGCAGGCTCGTGATCTCGTAAATGTTCTTACCGAGGCTAAGCAGCACATTGATCCCCGCCTTCTTGAGATGACCAGATTCGGTGGTGGTGGAGGTAGAGGTTATGGTGGACGTGGCTACGGTGGTGGCCGAGGACGTGGAGGTGGAGGTAAGTCATTTAAATCCCCCTTCGAGCCCCCGTTCCATCAGCTGATGGGACTAACCGAAGGTCGCTGGTAGGAGGTTTTTCCTCTTCTAACGCTGCTCCATTAGGTGGTGGCAGACGTTGGTAAGATGTCAGATCACATTCGAATCGATTACGACTTGTGCCGATACCGATACCAACTTTCAACGAAGACGAAGACGTAACTTTCATTCCCGGTCGTTTTGGCGTTTGGTTGTCTATTTAAGGGTAGGAAGGAGGTAGAATTGCCTTATTATGATTTCTGCGGACCCCTTCAAAACTCTTCTGTAATTTTTTCAACCTTTCCTTTTTCTTTGTTTTACATCAAAAATTGGCTGGCAGTTTGATCATGAATTAGACTTGAGGAATGAAAGAGGGGTGGTTGATATCATCATAGATTGCTTTACATCTTTTGGGATGAAGGCCGGCTCTGTATATTCTTTTTAGGCGTGCTTGATTCTACTAGATTGCTCTTGGTAGCCGGTTTCCTTAGCTAGGAAGTCTGGTGTGTCTCTTATCTCGCGGTAAATCAGACTCTTCAATACCGAGAATAAAAGCGCGATGATTATACTAGAATGTTGGTTCATGAGATCTCTTAATACAATGTTGCCAAATGCGATGTCCTCTCAAGACATGTATATATAAGTCTGCGTGCAATGAGGAGTTTCTATCACAATTTCCCTTTTACGCAACAACAGTAAGCGAGGTTTGTTATTGGGACGATTTATACATCAGATAAAGATATAGATAGGATACACACTTATCCTCCGCCCTTCCTCTCCCCGAAATTAGCTTCCCCTTCCTTTCTCCACTCGCTTCAGCCAGCACTTCATACATACCACTATCCATTGTCCATCCATCTTATCAGCGCATCTGACCTATACCACCCTCTCCCTCTCGCTCAGGTTGTGGAACCATCCATCCATCCATCCATCCATTCTGCTTTCCCCTAGCTTTCTTTCCCAACCATATACTTCTATCCTTCTTCTTCTCTCTTAGCCTCTCCTCGCTTCATCTCATTTCATTTCATCTCATCTCACTTCTCATCTGCTAATTCATTCATTCAGTTGATGCATGCATGCATCTATGTAAAGTCTTATATTTCCAGACGCGGCTATGTTTTTTATCTTATTTCATCTCATCCTATCCTATCCTAACCTATCTATTCCCCATCACCTACCTCTTTCTCTCTTCTTCTTCCCTTCTTTCCTTTCCCCGTCTCCATCCTATCCCATCCCATAAAATAGTCCCCCTTCCCCCCCCCCTCCCCCCTCGGTATCACCCGTCCCTAGCCTCACTCCAGAGCAGAGCATATCATACCAGAGTAGGCCATACCAGAGCAACATAACCTCGCAAGTTGCAAGTTGCAAGTCGCAAGCTGTTAATCAAAGTTCATCCCCCCACCCCATCTTCCCCCCTACAGAATCTGGGTCTTTGCCTCTCTTTGCCTCTGCCTCTGCCTCTATCCCCACTTTCACATTAAACTTCCACCGCTCGCATCTATTCCCATTTCTACATTCACATCTCCATCCCCATCCCCATCTTTATCCCCTTCCCCTTCCCCTTCCCCAGCGTAGCCAGCCATCTCCACCCACACCGACGTAAACATAGATATATCCAAACGCAACCACAAACAATCCCAATCCCAATCCCAATCCCAATCCCAATCCCAATCCCAATCCCGAAGCCATGCTACTTTTTCTCGAAAGGAGAAAACAGAAAAGAAAAGAAGTAGTAGTGTAGTGTAGAAAAGACTAGAACTAGAACATCTCAAGCGCTATATTAAGTTTAGATAGAAACAGATACAGACAGACATATATATAGACTGTGTGTGAGAGAGAGAGAGAGAGAGCGAGAGAGAGAGAGAGAGAGAGAGCGAGAGAGAGAGAGAGAGAGAGAGAGAGAGCGAGAGAGAGAGAGAGAGAGAGAGAGTATATATTCCAGTTTTATATCTTACCTATCCCACTGCACCCAGCCACCCACCCAATCCAATCTAAACCAACTAACCTCCGATACCTTTTTATTTTTTTATTTTTATTTTTATTTTTATTTATATATATATATATATTTTAAAAAAAAGCCCACGAGCATCTATCTATCTATCTATCTATCTATCTCTTCCTTCCTTCCTTCCTTCCATTCTTTGCAAATAGATCGATGTATCTATCCGAGAGGGAGAAATGGATAGATGGGTGGGAGTCTGACCTAAGTAGCCAGTGAGCAGTGAGCAGTGAGCAGTGAGCAGTGAGCAGTGAAAGTCTTTCTTCCAGTCAGTCAATCAGTTAGTTAGTTGTATTTCAACCGACGACGTCCTTATACTTGAGGATTGTTGATTATTATCACTTTACACTCACATCACTCACATCACTCACATCACAGCTCAACTAATCAATCTTATCCCAAGTCCAAGCAAAACATCAACATCATATCATTAATCAAATCAATCCATCGTCATCATCAGAAAAGAAGTCTTGTGAAATAATTTTTGCTCAACTCTCTCTCATTGCCTCACTCACTCACTCTCTCTCTCTCTCTCCTTTTCACACTCTCTGCCTCCTTCACACTCATATATCTTCTGCTCTACAAGCTACTGTAGCAAAAAAGATCTCTCTCAACTGCCACCCCATTCCACTCCACTCCACTCCATCATACCAAAGAAAGAAAGAAAAAAATTCCCGACCCCATTCATCCACCACCCCCAACCCCAAAATTGGTCGTTCATGAATTTGTTTGAAGAAAATTACGTAGAATACATTAAGTAGATACAATTATCTTGGGGGAGAAAAAAAAGAGTTAAGAAAAAGATCTCCTCGATCAGGATCGCTTTTCCATGTGGTTTCATGTTTTTGTCCCCCTCAACGAAAGGCAGGGTCCATATTTCCTCTTCTCTTTTTTTCCTTCTTCTTTCTTACTTTCCATTCCAAATCCAACAAATGAAAAGTTTTTTCAAAGGTCCACTGCGCTTCTGAGGGGTAACTAGTTGTAATATTTTCGATTAAAAGTTATGACTTTGATGACGCCAATTTGCTCCCCCAAAAACACCTTTTTGCTCATTTTGCCAAGTTCGTGAAAAGCTTTGTCGATGGATATTGCAAAAAACATGTAATTGGTTGGAGGAAAAAAAGACTAGGTCTGAGTAAGGGAGAATCGGGACGTGTTGACGTATGTAATCCGAGGATGTATAGGGATCAAAGGGAGACAAGGGTCATTTACAACATGGCGTCGCGACGGAACGCTGATGGTGGAAAAAGGAAGAGTTATGTGCAAGATTGATGTATGGGGTATTCTCCGCTTGTCGATACGGGAGCATCGAAAGAAGAGAAGAATAGATTTGGGAGTATGGCGAGTGAGGAGTTTACGACCAGCTCTCCTTCTCCTTGAGGCCACCGATTCGGTCCATGTCGATAGAATGGAATCGTGTACCTCCGGTCTCCTTTTCGTAGGCGGGAAGTTGATCCTCATCTTTCAAAGGTTCGAGGCCGACACTACTTTCTCCGACCCTAACGACGACCACGCGGCCGCCCTTCTTGTGTCCCGTCGATTCGTCATGTTCGTCTGGGAAGGTAATGCGAATTTCAGGGACGTTTTCGGGAGAAAGGGGTGGAGAGCTGGGCGAGTCCATCATGGGAGTCTTCTCATCGTAAACATGAATGGTGGAACCGCGGCCACCATAGGGTGTTGCTGTGATAGTAAGTCGGCGATGGTTTGACGATTTGTGAGGTTCGTTATGTAAGGGTAATTGTTGACGAGCGACAGCTCTATTGCGGCGAATCTTGCGCACGACATATAGCGCCCCGACTAAAAGAATGGCAAGGAATATGAGCACCATAAGGGCGATGAGCAGACTGATCATCGAATTTGACATGCTGGTGGTCTGGGAATCTGAAGAGGCGTCGCGGACGTTAAGAACAGACGATCTTTTGGTAATGAGGGTTGATAGTGAGTCCATTGCTTCGACTAGATGTAAAAGAGAGTAAGAAGAAGATATCAAGCGTGCTCGAGGTGGTCGTTTATATGGCAATGAGTTAATATCGCTGATATACGCAGTAGTAGACGAGATCGATATTAAGTTGAACGACGACTATAGATAGGGCAGTGATGCATTAGCTACGGTGTGAACCTTTGGATGATGTCTCTCGATTTGCGTCTCCATCGTGGTTCTCTCATTGCTCCAAGAACTCAGGTGCCATTGGAGGTTCGAGCCAACGTTGGTAACCGCATTCATATGTTTACCGCCAAGTAAGCAAGCGGAAGGGAGGATCAACTTACACAAAGAGTAAGAACTTTGATACAATGCGCAACGGGAACGTGGTCGTTGAATAGGCAATTCGCTGAATCTCCTCTGATCAATGCCTAACTGGATCTCTCTGGAAAAAGAACGGACGGCACAATCAACTAAAAGGAGTGAAGTTGATTGAACCAGTTTGGGAGGTAGGGGGGGGGGGGTTGAAGAACGAGCGTGGATATCCCGAAGGAAGGAGCGAGAGACTTGGTGTTGGTGTTTCGTTAAAAGATCGTGATATCTTCTTGCGTTCTTATTTTTCTTGTCGTCGTGCTGCTGCTGTCTGGATAACGAGCGGATGGATGATTCTCGAACAACACTTCTTTGTCGGGGAAGTTGGATTGAAGAAGTGCAAAAAGGTATAGTAATAAAAGAGGGAGGGAGCGGATGCAGAAGAAGAAATTGAATCTTTTCTTAGAAAGTTACGCTTAGTTAGTCCGGATGGAGAAGCAAGCAGCAAGCAGCACGCCCACGCACATACCATGCACATGCACATACATATACACATACACATACACATACACATACATCACGCCTACCACTTTGCACGACAGACATCCCAAGCCGTAAGCGGTCACCCTTCTCTCCTCCCTTTCCCCCTACTTCCATAGGGTGAATCGATATGAGATACTTCGTATGGTCGGAGCACATCCAGAAGGTCGTTTTAGGCTAGAACCTCATTTAAAAATTAACGGGCTCGGGGGTGAGATGTGTTCGTCCCATCGTGCCATTGGACGAGCGAGCGCCGGTGGAGCAAATTGAGGGGCCGGCAAGGTGACATTGGCTCGCGACGGGCCAATGGGAACGGCGCGCCTGCACAGTAAACAGATTATCATCGGCAAAAAAGGTACAAGTCAGGAACAGACAGAAACTACATGGGCACCTGGACCGGACCGGACCTGGACCTGGCCCAGCAGGTTCGTGAAAGCCATAAAATGCGTGAGTTGTTGGCGGAAATTTAAAATGAGCATTTCCACTTCCATGAATCCCCACCCAAACAATTATACTTCGTCCATACTTTGTACTTTGGAGTGAGTACACTTCCATCCAGCATCCGAAGTCGGTGGCTCTTTTCGTCGTCCATCCTCTTCATAATCTGAATAACCCGAACAACCCGAATAACCTCCCCCCATAACACCCACAACCTGCCCGATGCATTAAGACACACACGGAATGCTTCTCCTATTCCAACCGCCCAGAACCTTTTTATCCTCCCGCCCATACGCTCCGTACAGAGTAAGGCTCACGGCCATGAAAGCATTCTCGCACCAGATCCTTCGTAAGAGTGAGGTTATTGGATAATTGCTTTTCCCATTCTATCGATTGATCAGCGGTTATCGATTACTCCTTGTCCATGTGCTGTGTACGAAATCGATGTTGTTCTAGCTGTGTAATTTCTCCTCTCGCACGCTCTTTCGCGCGCACATACACATACACACACACACTCTCTCTCTCTCCTCTCCCTCCCCAGCAAGCTCGAATCCTCTTGAGCTTCTTCTTGTGCTGCTTGACTATCGTTAACTATTGTTGGCGGAGCTCTGCGGAAAGGAGATACTTTGCCAATGCTACTAGTATGCAATGCATCTCTCTCGTACCTAAGATAAAAAGTGGGTGATGGGGAAAAGATGCATGAAACTACAAATATCCACACTATTGCCGATGCCAGTTCCTCTCCGACTTTCAAGGCTGATTTGTGAGGCTTCTCGAGCCTTAATCTCCAATCCGGTGGGAAATGACATACGTCAAATGATCATCTGTCAATGGCAATACCGAAGGCACTTAAGTACCGGGTATTACAAAAGGTACTCGGTGTTATCATCCATCAACCTTCTTCCTTGTCGCCGTGAACAGTGGGGTTAGACATTGTATGCCTCAGGTGTTGAAGCCAAAACGAAGTTGAATTGAAGTGAAGATATGCTTAAAATCCGAAAACCGCGACGGTTTCGAAGATTATGTAGAGACGGGAAGATGGAAGGGCTCGGTGGTTGTTGATTGGTAGGTAGATCTACCCTTCTGCAACTATTTTGCATAGCATGACGGATGATATGTTGTGGGGCATGGTTTCTGTAACCTCGCGAGCCTCGCCATTCTGGGGAAACCCCAACGAACAGATGAACCAATCCGAACTCGAAAATAGCCATCGAATAAAATTGGGTTATGCTGCGCAGCGGCTTTCCATCTTCAATAATCTTAAATAACAAAATTGTACAAAACAGACAGTCAGGAGCACAAAGAGGGATTCTGTCGGCTTTTCTTCTCTATCCAAGATATATGGGTAGGCGTGGTCTACCAGTGGCTTGTTGGCCCTTATATGAGCTACTCAATTCATCCAACCTCTCCGAACCTAACAGCGGGAAGGCTTGGACGAAGACGCACCCCCCGGGAAATCCACGTAAAAATACTTCGACCAACTTATTCTTCGTTGCTGTTCTCACATACCACCTACCTACCTAGTATGCGGTGCAAGAGCCTTGGGAACTAAGTTATGGTCCAGTGTATTTGTATCAAGCCCAGAAGGACATGTCTCACTGGGCTCTCTCTCGTGCCTACCTCGAGCCACGTCAAAGGCCTGCTTACGTGTTGCGGCACTGCGAGGAAACAGGCCGACTGGTCATATCGAAAGCCTGCTGTCTTCGATGATAGCGACTGATCACGTGCAATAATATCTGCTCGACTTTCCCGATATGCAGTGCTGTTGTGTAATACAGCTGCCTTCCGGCCAAGATGCGCATAGAAGAAGTAAAACGTATAGATGATTCATTGGGCTTGAGCTTCAGATAAACAGCGGTGTGAGCAATGATTATAAAGAAGAAAAACTTGCGTATAATGCATATCTCAAGTGGCGCCTAACTGTCAGATCTCATATCCCAAGGACCCTGTTTCCAAAATGCACTGGTTGTAACAAGACTGCTTTTTTTCCGCTTTCATTTTTTTGACATATGATAGCCCACTATCGATCCGATCTTATGTTTCGGCATCCATGGGGCGTGGGAAGTCCAAACAAATGGAACAGATTCATCGAGTGGGAATACAGAGATCTGCAGAGTATGAGTGCAACGATGCTGCTTCGAGGTGGCTGGCATTCTTCCTCCGAGGTTGAAAATGAAAGCTTCGAAATATGCAGGAAGGCGACCGACCTCGAATTGTCCCACATCCGCCGGTGTACTCTGGATGCCTGCGTTTGAGTCAAGGACTTCATTTTGTTAGTCAGTGAGAGGCTCTGGGCGCCCCGGCAAATGTATTGACAAAGGGCGCCACAAGCGGTAGTGCTCATCACCGGCAGTGATTGTGAAGCCATAAACTTGAGTCCCACGATAAAGCAGAACAATCATACTGGTGTCTGTGTCTCTTGTACTCACTCATGTTACTACCCGTCAGTGATGATCTTGATCATCATTAGCCACTTGAAGCAAGGCAGCGGCACCCTGGCAATGGAATGAATCTGCTGATCTATTGGTGATAGATCTTATCGTATGCATTTGATATCACCGCGATGATTCAGGAGAGGGAACACAGATATAATTGCTTCTTCCGGGCAGAATCTGGAGTGATTGAACAATGAAGTACAAACTAGTGCTCTACCGACCTAAGTGGCGTTGAGTTAGTCAGAATTCCGTTTGGGCTGAACATGAATTGCAATGTCGTTCTCAGGCGAATCATCCGTCCAAAAACGGACACACAGGAGATTTTGAAGCATAACCCAAATTGATTGAGGCGCAACGAAGCCGGCTGAGTATTCAAGACGGAGTACTGACGAATAACGAGGCGATGGGGTTTTCCATGGATTTATGCTGAAGGCCGTAAATTTGAAAAGAATTCCTGGCGGATCCGGCAATTTGGATATTGGGGGAATAAATTCATTAGCCAGCATTCCTTTGGACCCCAAGTTACCACGGACTTTTGCTGCAAGGTATTCGATACATGCTCCCTCCGAGGGCCTTTCGTAATGTAAAATGAAGTATATACAGAAGGCGGCACATGGGAATGGGGAGTGAGGAATGGGGGATGGGGGATGGGGAATGGGGGATGGGGAATGGGGGATGGAATTGAGAATGATGGGAATGGAATTGAGAATGATGGGAATGGAATTGAGAATGATGGGAATGGAATTGAGGAATCGAGAATGATGAGGATATTAGGTCAATATAAGATGTTGACTATGCGAGGAGGACGAGGGGAGGAGGGGAGGAAAGGAGGAGGAGAGGAGGCGAGGCGAGGAGGGGTGTGGAGTGGGAGCAGTTCAATTAAGGCCCAAAACGATCTGGGGAAGAAATGGATTTTTCTGGACACTCAAATAGATTCTTCTGGACAAAAAAAGGTCTGGAATCTCGGGCGCGTCGCCCCTAAGCAAGTCTAAGAAAAAGTTCCGTTCCTATCAAAAGGACTTTCATCGTTGAAGGCCCCACAGATGGGTAGCTCTAAAAGCTTCCCCAGGCGACCTAGATCAGTATCACGTTTAGAATACTCACATCTATTGTTTGCATTTATAGATTTCACGCATTTTGTGTCTGCACTACTTACCTGCTTGGCCTACTTTGCCTGCTTACTGCCTGCTTACGGTAGCTACCGACAAGGCAAATGGGTTCTAAGTAAAGCAGGTAGAAGGGAGACACAGTATAAGTATACACTACAATAGAAAAAGCACAAGGGAAAAGGGCCAAGAAAAGATGCCAAAAAGCCACATTTCCTCGTACAATAATCCCTCGATCCTCCTCTCAACCCACAGTCCACGGCCCACCCCTGGTTACAGAAACTAGAGCCTGGTTGCAGGTTTGGGGAAGACCTGCGGACCTAGCTTCACAAACCGCTACCCCTTCCCGAGCGAATCTCTCCAATGATCTGGCCCCAATGCCGTGGAGAGCATGAACAGGAAGAACAGGAAGAACAGCAAGTTGGAGGGAAAAGGGAAAAGGGAAAAGGGAGGGAAGAGGGAAGAGGGAAGAGGGAAGAGGGAAGAGGGAAGAGGGAAAAGGGAAAGGGAAAGGGAACAGCGAAAAGGGAAAAGCGCAACTGGCCTGGGACTGTAGTGGTTGGTTACTGTGGTGGTCGGTGGCCGTGGTCATTGCGGCGCACCGATGGGTGAAATTTAGACGAAACGCAGAGAAATACGAAATCTTTGCGATCGGCTCTCTGTCTGTCTATCTGGCTATGTGTCTATGTGTCTATGTGTCTATGTGTCTCTCTCACATCTCTGCTCTGTGTATCGGTGGAATCCCAGAAGTTGCTTCTCCGCGCCTCATTGTCATATCGCCTCGCCAGAACTGGAACGCGCATTTCTTTTCAAATTCCTTCTTCTTACTTTGTTCGGGATAGTGGACCGTGGACGATCTGTTACCTGTCACAAACTCCCAAGCTCACAATAGCCTCACTTGCCTCACTGGCCTCACTGGCCTCACTCGAGCCGTGGATTTCGCATTTCGCATTTCGCATTTCGCATTTCGCATTTCCAATTTCTCGTTTGCCCCTTCTCTGCCCTACCAACATTACCCATTATTACCCATTACCACACCACCCACCCATCACCCACCGACCACGAGCCACTACACTATCCTTCCCCACACCCCTGACAGAAAAAGCCTACCTGCACACGGTCCCAGATTCCCAAGGAAGGAAGAAAAAAAATATTAAGATTCGCGGAACTCGATACTTCATGCTCCCTACGAAGCACTTCCATTCTCAAGACCCCGTCCTGCCATCCCAGATTCCATTTCTCGTCCAGTGCAACCGACCTATTCCATCTCCCTTCCCTTGATCTTCAATGCCGTGGAACAGGAACTAACCGCTCGTTACTTACAACAATCCGCAATCCGCAATCCGGGACCCTCGATTCAGATTCTCCACACACCCAAAAATCCACCCTCAAAGACTCTACGTTCCTGACGATTCCCCCCCCCCTCCCCCCCTTGCTTCCAGGCGCAACTCCCGCGTCGAAACCAACGAGTTCCCAACCCCAAAGGGGCCATATTGGCTCGATCAAAAGCAAGACAAACTCACACGAGGGAAAGCAAAAATAAGTCGAATCTACCCGCAAAACATTTCTCTGCCTATTGCTGCCCTCCGGCTGCCTACCTCTACACCAAAGCGCGCTTTCTTGTCGTTGCATATGACAAACGAAGGGGTTGTGTCGCGCGACCTTACCCTACACTTCATACTTCAACAGCTTTCTCCCTGGCCTCCTTCGATGCTCGATTCCTCATGAATTCTATCCTTCTGCAATATCTTCTTCTGTAAATGAACTCATCACCAATTGTCGAAAACAATTACATATTCCAGCATCTTGCTCTGGTAAGATTCGTTGTTGTTCCCTCTCAGCTCGAACGGGGCCCTGGCATCAGCCTTACCGCACGGCATATGCTGACATCTGCGAATTCTCACAGTCACATATATCTACAACTTGTCAAATAACTAGTAGAAACACCACCCCTCGGTTCCAGTAATTTGTCATCAGAAATACCGGCTCCATCCAACATATCTCGAAACTTCTGTCAACTAGACACCTCTCCTTCACACATATCTGCAGATTCCCATAAAATGTCCTCAGCCGCAAACAATAGGTCTGCAGGTGCCATGACCAGCGCAGTGAGTGTTCCGCGAGGTCTTACGTTCACCAATGCATGATGCTAATGCTAAAGAATAGACACGGCCAACACGATTTGGAGATTTCAATTCAGCGCCCGGCAGGCACAACAGCGATGATCGAACAGCACAAAACTCAACCCTCGGTCAGACGTTTGGGAACGGTGGCACCTGGCAAGCCTCGAGTGGCATTTGGGGCAATAATACAATTGGAAGTGGGTTCGCAAATGGGAAGAGAGCCCCTTCACGGTCTCGCGGTAATTACGACAAGCAGTCTTCGAAATCTCACATTCGCTGATCATATTCTAGTACCAGACAACGATGGCTTTTCAGAGGTACCCAGCGGATCTGGTGCTTTGGCCGCATCTTCAGAAGCCGATCCCTGGGTGGCTCGCGCAAACGGCCCTTGGAACCCACCGGATACCACATCACCAACACTACAATCCTCGCACAGTGGCAGCACTTCTCCGTCTCATGTTCGCACTGGCATCCCATCCACCACCCAGCAAACTTTACTCGAACTTCAAAATCAATACCCGCAATCGAGACCCGCTATTGGTCAAGGAACTAGTTTCGGGCGTGTGTCGGCTCAGACTAGTCTAGACCCTTCTTCCGGTAGCTTCAAGTTCTCGAGGAAACCATCATTCGGTTTCAACGACGACAAGGAGAACTCTACTCAGTTTGCCTCCAACCAAGATGGTGGTTATGACCTAGATGTAACCAGCAGACCGTTCAGGATGGATCAACTTGGTTCACAAAATGCAGCCTTCCTTGGCATTGGTTCTGTCTCACGGGACGGAAGCATGCCGCCATCCAGAACATCGGACTCTGGCCTCAATAGCTTGGCATTCGGTGCTAGTGGGCCGGCGTTTGGTTCTATTGGTGGTCATACTCCTAACAACTCGATTCATTCCCAGCGCCCCTCATTTTCTGGAATTTCGAGCTCGTTCCCGCTATCCAACGGATCCAGATACGCTGATCTTACTGCACAAGCTGAGGCCGAACTGAGGGACAAGCTCGCGGGATTCGCCTTGGGTGAGAACGAGCAAACAAACTCTTCTCAGCTCAACAACAATCTCGGCACCTCATATTCTCCGAGTAATCCAAATTTTCCACAGCAGGCTTTCCAAGTCAATGGTGGATCAAATTTATGGACTGAAAGTTCGGTTGGACCAAAGTCGTTAAACAATTATGACCAATTTCCCGCTCAGGCTCCCTTCGCCGACCAAAACTACTTCACGAAAGGCCCTAGGTATGACCGAGGTTCAGTGTCACCTGCCGGAAGTGAGTATCGCCGTGGACTCAACAGTCCTAAATATTTCTCTGGTACCCCCCCGACAGGATCTGAGCAGATTTATCGTCCAAGTTCAAGAGGTCCGAGGATAGCACAAGGTCCTGGTGAATTGGATCGTAGACTCCAGCATGTTCAATATTCCCAACATCACCCCTATCTTTATGGAAATGGCCCTTACCAAGGACAATACCCGCCACATACGTATGATTATGCACCACAAAACTTTCGGCCAGCAAATCTACCATTTGGCTATCCAATGCCGATGCCTCCATATGGCTCAACGCAGGGGATACCAACTCGCCCAGCCAAGGACCTAGATGTGGGGCTTGGGGTCCGAAGTGTGCTTCTAGAGGAATTCCGGTCAAATGCCAAATCCAACAAGAGATATGAGCTCAAGGTATGTTTTGCTCTGGCACAGGAAGGCTTGCGCATTACTGACATAGATTTAGGATATCTACCAGCATGTGGTTGAATTTAGTGGAGATCAGCACGGATCACGATTCATCCAACAAAAACTGGAGACGGCTAACAGTGATGAGAAAGAGCAGCTCTTCCGCGAGATACAGCCCAATGCTTTACAGTTAATGACAGATGTCTTCGGAAACTATGTTATCCAGAAACTGTTTGAACATGGCAATCAAGTACAAAAGCGAGTATTGGCTGAGCAAATGAAGAATCATGTCATGGAGTTGTCAATGCAGATGTATGGCTGCCGGGTTGTTCAAAAGGTTGGTCATTACACTCAGGTCTTTCACATCGACCATTTACTCATTTTTTTTTTTTGTAGGCTCTAGAGCACGTTCTCGCCGATCAACAAGCCGAACTCGTCAAGGAACTAGAGGTTGATGTTCTCAAATGTGTCAAAGATCAGAATGGTAATCACGTCGTGCAGAAGGCTATCGAGCGTGTTCCAACAGAGCACATCCAATTCGTGATTGAGGCTTTCAGAGGTCAGGTTCATGTGCTCGCTACACACCCATACGGATGTCGAGTCATCCAACGGATCCTCGAATACTGTTTACCCAGAGATCAGGAGCGGGTTCTTGAAGAGCTGCACCAATGTGCATCCACTTTGATTACCGACCAGTATGGCAATTACGTTACCCAGCACGTCATCCAACATGGAAAACCTGAAGACCGAGCAAAGATCATCAAAATAGTCACTGCACAACTGCTGGCGCTGTCCAAGCACAAATTTGCTTCAAATGTTGTGGAAAAGAGCATACAATTTGGAACCGATGAGCAGAGAAGAGCCATTGTTGCCCAATTGACAACAATGCACAGTGATGGTACAAGCCCACTGCAATTGATGATGAAGGACCAATATGGCAACTATGTCATCCGTAAGTGGAGTTGGGAAGATTTGACAATCGTAGGCGCTAACATCAATGTAGAAAAGCTTCTTGGACAGCTGAAAGATGCTGAACGCGAGGCATTCGTCGAAGAACTGAAGCCACAGCTACAGGCTCTGAAGAAATACAACTATGGCAAACAAATAGCTGCTATCGAAAAGCTGATCTTGGTGCCACAGGATGGTCCACAATCACAGTCATACAACTCGCCATCATCCGTTGCGGTGCTCACTCCTCAGACATACCCAATCGAAATTCAATCCAGTGCTCCAACTCCACTGCTCACTGATGGACAAAATAGTCCTCAAAGCAGCAGTCTACCGAGTACTAACGTCAGCACTATTGACGATCCTGTTGGCAGTACATCCTCCGGCAAGACTGTGGTCGATTCCAAGGACAAGCCCTGCCCGGAAGTCATGATTACTAGCGCCTAATTCACCCTCTTCATCTAAAAAAATTCTCTTCTTGTTCATGGCATATAGTTATCATCAGAAGGCGTGTCGGTATAGGTTTGGAACGGCTTCTGGGACGGGCTATAAAAGTGAAAAGTATTTTCTAATGGTATTCTCTATCGACAGTACTGTGCTTGGTGTTAGCGGGGAGGGTTTATCAAGGTTATGCTATCTTTTCGCATGATATACGCATGCATACAAAGCCAAGATGGCTACGGCGGATTTACTCTGAAGCGACATGGTATTCACATTTCGCGTTTGGCTTCTGGTCGTTTTTTGTTTTTCTTTTTCTTCTTCTTGAACAATTACAAAGTATCCGATACCTATTCTCCGTGGACATTCAGAGAGAGAATTGATTCTAAATTTCTTGATGCATATTATGTGTTTTCACAATTCAAGGAGAAGGTTTATGGAAAAGATACCTATCATACTACCATTTGTCTTTTTTATGGGCGCGTTATACTTGCGTTTTGGCTTCATGTTCCTGTTTTAACTCTACCCAGAATTATTCTTGCTGGACTTGCGCGAGAATGAGTTCAGTATATTGGCTTGTAGAGGACTAATACTTGGTCTTGGAATTTCCCCAAAGTCAAGTCGTCGGGGTCGAGATGTACATTCATTACTTCTACATCAATTTCACGGAGCTATGAGATTCGGACTTTATACACCATGTCAGAGCAAATCAAAAAAAAAAAAAAAAAAAAAAGACATTGTTTTCTTCGCTGCTTCGTTGTCGTCCTTTTATGTCATTTCGTGGAATCGATCATGGTCGGGGAGATTTATACACAGGAGACAGGATTTTTTTGGGGAGAAAGGGAAAATATAAATAGATGCATGGATTGATGGATACTTGCCGACTGAAGCGGATCAGGGATAATGGCTAATAAAAAAAAATTGTGCTAAATGAGCAAGGGATGATGAGATATATTGTTTTATAGTATGGTATGATTCATGGGCCAGGTTCAAATTTGGCTTGGGTCTAGACGATGTGAAAAAAATCTTCTGGATGAATGGACGGATGGATAAGATTCGATGATACTGGCCCTTATGTATGAGCTTTAGTTACAAAATGAAGGTTTGGGTTTTTGGGATTGGAACTGGGATTTGGGATAGTATGGGGGTATGGGTATGGGTATGGGTATGGGTATAGGAATGCGAATTGGGACCGGCACTGCAAATGGGGATTTAAATATATTTGGTAGAAATGAGATGCATATTTTACTTTCTTTTTGTTTTCCGTGGTGCTCTTGCTGAATGAATTGCCGTGTGATTTTTCTTTTCTTCCTTGGTGAGCTCGGATCTTGGAGTTGCTGCTTGCTTGCTTGCTTTGCTGCCTCTACTGGCTTGTATTGTACAGCAGGCGTTCATTCACGTATAAAGTAATAAATGAGGCAGGCGTGTCCATCTATATCTTTCTCCCTCTTGGGTGGTTGGTTGGTTTGGTTGTTGGTGGCTGGCTGGCTGGCTGAGATCGTGGAGGGAGGGAGGGAGGGAGTTATCCGTGGAACCAAGTTAGTTAACTGTTAGGTTAAGTTAGGTAAAGAGAGTGAGTGCTGCTGCTGCTGCTGCTGCTGCTTGAAGAGGTGAGTGATGAAATGAGTGGTATATATAATATAGCCTTTGGAGGGAGGGAGGGAGGGAGGGAGGTAAAGTGTCATGTCGCTTTTTTACGGTTTTGTCATCATCACTCATCACATCATCCACCACCCTATCACATCACATATAAAAATCTTTGCATAAACGTATATTGCGTAGCTTTTCTGTTACTCTTAACTTCAAACTATTGCTGTCCGCCCGCTATGTGTGTGTGTGTTGTGTGTGTGTTCACGCATGTACCTCGCTTTTCCTATCCCCGTTGCCGCCTCTTCGCCGTGTTCCTATCCTCCATCAACCGAAAGAGAATACGCATGCAGACATCCCATCCATCCCATTTTAAGGCAAACTCATTCTTCCTGTTTCCCCCTCCTTCCACCCACGAAAACCTAAAACCCCGCAAACTTAATTCACAGTGACATACCATGCATTCTGCTCCCACCATTCACCATCCCATCCACCATCGTATCAAAAATATCATTTTCATGTGCCCCGTCTTGCCCTTGTCTCCCTCCCCACCAAAGCAAAGTAAATCAAACGAAACCATCGCATCAACAAGTGACAAGAGAAAAACCATGATGATGAAAGCAGGATTTTGAATATCGAATGGGTGAAAGGTGGTGAAATTTTCGGGAAACCTAACAAACCACGCACGCGAATAAATCCACCCGGTCAATTTGAATGCTATCTTTTTTGTCCCAAGTAAATGGAAAAAGTTTTTCTTTTCGGACTTTGCATGGAACAAGAGAAACCTAAAAGTTCCCTACCCAGCCTGAAGAACCTTTATGCAGTGATACAGACAACTCCCCGAATTCCATCCCGGTCCGCCGTGAGAAGAAATAAACGAACACAGCCTGAGGTTTAGAAACATCTTCCAACGACGCCCCCCACCACATGGAAAGAGAAAAAGGACCAGAAAATGCAACCCAACCACGTCCGTTTGATTCGACACCCCCAAGGATCGAGAAGAAAGGTGTCCGACAAAAAGGAGAAATGTCATCAAGCCATAAGAATCGTGTACGGTGCCGAACCGAATCAAGAAAATATGTCTAAAGAACCAGCGGGAAAAAAAAAAAATCTCGCGCATTGAACGACACCGAAGTAAATGCAATCAAGGGCCCATATGATACATGTGCGAAAGACTGTAGCAACCATTAGGTGATACACGATATCCTCCGACGGGTCCGAGAGTGACCTTGACTTTTCGCACGACAGCAGTCGAGTAAACACAGTGTCCAATCTAATGCTCATATTTGGGTTGAGCTCCGTTAGCTATTCAAAGTATTAGCATGATTCAGTAAGTGAGGAAAAGCGAGGGTGTAATGACGTTGGTTATACATCTGATTTGGAGCGCCATAAGGCGATGCTGGATAGCCTGAGTATTGCATAGCATGGTTGTTACCATATTCCTGCAATTGTTGAACACCACCAGCGGCGGGAGCGGCCTGATACTGGTTGGGAACTGCGGCGCCTGGCTGGTAGCCAATTGGCGGGAGTTGAACCGATCGAGCTGGGGGATAAGCACCTTGCGGTGGTGCATTCTCGGGAGGCTGTCCATCAGCAGGAACTGCTGCTGCACGAGCACTGTCGGCTTCCTTGCGTTGTTGCTCTTCCTCCTTCTTGCGTGCCTTCCATTCCTTTCGGATTTCTTTGAATTCTGCATGGCACCAAACGTTAGCTTGCCGATGTAACACAACATAACCCGCGTATCTGGTAAACCCATGCTAGTATCAGAATTGAATGAGGTTGTCCCCAGACTATGACAAGACTAGTTGGACGCCAGTAAAATCATCCACATCTCATAAATAGCGTAGAATTCTTAGTAATTTTTGCGAGGGTCGTCAAAATAGAATAAAAACGGCGTTATCAATTACAATTTGGCTGAGCCATTTTGGAAATTGTATGCGGTATGCGACCGCAGTTTCTGGGTTATTCCTCGCAAGAAAGCTATTTTGAATGCGGAAACAGGAATTTATTGACATACCTTCCGGTGTACGCTTTGCTCCATGCGATTGCATTGTGACGTGTGCATTGAGATGATTCAATGTACCATATGCTTTTTCGCAACCATTCCATCCACACTTGTACATACGCTCAATTTCTTCGTATCTTCTTCGTGGTCGCTTGTGTTGTTGTGCACCAGGGATAGGGACAAACGAGTAGACCTGCGGAAAGTGATGCTGCTTGTTAAACTTTAGCGGTTCTCGACAGGGTAGAAAATGAGGGGCACATTGCCCTTGGAAGGAGATAAGGAATCTACCAAGCTCGCAGACTTCCGCAAGGCTCGACGGCGCATCTTCACATGTCAACAAGCGCGTGAAACTGCCTCATGGCACGCGCCATTTAGTTAGATAGCAAATATTTATTTTACATACCTGGCCTGGGCGTCCTGCGGGAGCAGCAGATGTTGGGGTTTGAGCGCCACTAACTGGATAAGCTGGCATGCCGTGAGGGGCTGGGTGACCGTATCCGCCCCAATCTGGTCTTGGCTGTGTGTACATCGCGCCGCTAGGGTGTTGCTGGTAACCGTGTTGCATCTGTTCTTGTGGTGGGTAAGGAGAGTACTGGCCGCCGTGTGCAGGGTACGTTGGGCTGGAAGCAGCAATCGATGGATCTATAGGAACATCCTGGTCAGACTTGAGTTGCGCAGATTGATGGTTTGAACGACCATCTTGCAAAGGTATTGACGGACTTGTTGGTTGAGCCATTCCTCCACTGCTACCGCTGTGGTTGCTTGCTGGGTGATAAGGTCTTTGAAGGTGCTCTGGGAAAGAACCTGAACGCGCCGAAGCGGGATAAACACCGTACTCGGACGTGGGAGTCGCGGAGGTGGAGTAGTTGTTCGCTCGAACTTCTTGCTGGGGAGGGTATTGCGCAGCAGACGCGTGATCTGCAGATGAATCTTCAGACTGGGCGTTGGTGAACGCGTGTGGATAGGGCGTTTGCAAACCTGACTGCGTATATTCGGTGGCACCCCGTTCCATAGAGGTGTGCTTCTGACCGTTTGTGTATGCTCCGAGAAGCGTACTTAAAGTTGCTTCTGTTTCGTCGGGTTGGTTCTTGCCTTCACCGTCGGTACTTGTAAGTAATGAGTTGCTGAAGGTATGTGAAGATTGTTGTGGAGAGACCAAGGACATACTACAGCTCACAAAACCTGGAGTATGTTGTTGTCAATGGACGGTAACTAGCACAACCTGGGAATTCAGCTTGTCTTTTACAAGTTCGCGCAAGACCGGATTGTATTATATGACAAGTGCCGATGCGCCTTCTGGGCTTGTTTTTTTCTTCGATTCCTCTGATGAAATTGTCTTCGATAACTGGATGCAGCTCTTTGCACGAAGTCGGACTGGTGCATACAAAGGCTCGTGCTGGGGCGGTCGGAGCTTAAGACTGATTCGAAAAATGATACTTGACTTGACTTGGCCTGACGGGGAATTTAAATTGGTGAAAGGCGACAAAGCTGGTCAATGGTAATTGGATAGTGGTGAACGGAGGTAGAGGTGTGGTTGGTGGGTTGGAGGTAGTGGCAGAGATAGTGGCAGAGGAAGTGAGAGGGAGCAAGGATTAAAAGAATTTTAAAGAATTTTAGTGTTCCTGGGTCGGTCGGGGTGGGTAGTGAATTGTGAGGGGTGAAAAGAGGTGAGGTAAGGTGAGGTGTGTGTGAGGTGTGTGTGAGGTGTGAGGTGTGAGGTGAGAGGTGTGAGGTGAATGAGGTGAGGTGAGGTGAGGAGCGAGGGTGGCAGTAGTGGTGGTATTTGGAGCGAGGAAAGAGCAAGGCGTGAGCGAGTGAGTGCGTGAGTTAAGAGGCCGGTCGTTTGGAAGGTTAAGTTGCGACCAGGGTGTGGGATTGCAAGCACCCTTGTCGTCCAGCTAAACCCGGTCGGAATCGAAAGCAGAGTGGATGACGCTTATGAAATGATGCGTGGAAAGTCAGGGCTCCACAAGCGATCACACTGCGCACTGCGAAAATCTGCGCCAAAAAAAAGGAGGGGACCGAGGGAAAAATCCTGGGAGGGCCTAGCGCGTCTTCGGCCTAGTCGCTCTGGTCGCTGCCCCTTTGGGACAAGGGCGGATGGATCAAAGAGGATAGGATGGATGGATGGATGGATGCTGCACACTGGACGCACGACTGGGTACTGAGTAGGAGCCGGAAAGTGGACTTTTTCCAGAAGATTTCCAATTCTTTGTGCTGCTGAGTGATCGCCCGAATTAAACGAGGGCAATTGTTTCGTCGACCTCTTGCAGCAACCTCGAGTTGTGCTGGTGCAGTGTTGTGTTCTTGTTCTGTTGCGCTGGGCAGGGATTGGACGATTCGTATCTGGTGCCTCTTTGTCGCTGTGCCTCTGTGCCTCTTTGCGGCAAACCTCTTTTTTTGTTTTTTGTTTTTGTTTTTTTGTTGCAGCGTGCTTCGTCGAAGAGCGGAGGAGATTGTTTAGTGGAGAGAGCGTGTGCGTGCGTGCGTGCGTGCGTGGTGGTGGATGCGTGTGGCTGATGTTTAACCTGCGGATGTCGATTGTTGTGCTCCACTAAAAAGGTGTGTGAAATAATTTTCGCCCGCAAACCCGCAAATTTTTGTCCGCCAGAGAAAAAGAGGAATGGTGGCAAAAGTTAGATACCCAGTGCGTTCCGAGGTAGCCGTACCAGGGAAGGTCGACGTTCCCGTAGTAAATGGGCAAGCGTGGTGTGGGTGGATTTATTGGGCGTCTGTGCGTTCTTTGAGTTTGGCTCTCTTGTGCCGTACTGGACTCGCGATGGCTTTTATTGGCGAATGGCGAGAAGGATGTGATTTGGGACAGCCCGTTGTGAAGAATCGTTCGCCGTCTCTGTTTCGATGCGAGGTTCGGTAGCGAGAGCCCTCTTTGTGCGTCGCAATTGGTGATTCGCGACTCGAGCGATTCCTCGTCGAGGCCAAGCGCGGATTTGGCTGCAATGACGAGAAATATTGGCCAAGGCTAAACCAAGGTAGGTCAAAGGATGGCCTCCTAACTCGTTGTGCCTGGGCTTGTTTTTCGCTGGTGGGTTTTGGCTGAAGAATGCGGGTTTGGTGCTGCACCTTGCCCTTTCAGGAGAGGCCGATCAACTTGTGATGCTTAGACCCCTTTGATAGCGCTATACAATTTTACCTTTAGTGTCCAGCTGAAGATATCTGAACTGCGTATTTCGTGGATCACGTCACAGAATCCTCATTCATCCAGGGTTAGAGCGATCTGTGCAGCAATATGATTTGCGTAAATGCTAGTCTCAACAATAATAGTGTCCCAGCTAATTGCAGTCGCGGGAATGACGAGCCTTGGGTGTGCTTGGAGTCTAGGCGGCGGACTGCTTCTGTCGGCCACTAATTGTCTTGAAATTTCCCTCACTTCTATGTCTAAAGACGAGATCAGCCTCTAGGATTGGCTACTCGGATCAACCTTTTATCTGACTTCGATAATGAGGCAAGAGGGGTCCAGAACCGGCCAAAGAAATGTGGATGCAGAAACTTAAAGGTTTCCAAATGCTGAATTGGAGGCTGTTGGGGTCGGAAACAGAGGCTGTGTTCAATGCAGATGATGATGATGATGATGGTGGTGGTGGTGGTGATCAGGGGTTTTCGCAGCTCGTAGCTCTTGTTGTTCCGTGGAGATAGATCCTTCAAAAAATTCACCTAAAGATTTGCAATCCACTTAAAAGGTCTCGCAGTAGACGCGCCTTGTTCCTGAATTTGTCTTTGACCGCACCTTCCAAATGCAGCACCGTTGTTATGAAGGGAGCGGCTATTTCTTCTCTGTCTGATCTTTGGTTCGAAGGTGTGGGCTCGCTCAAATTGTAGTGTGCTCACAGCTCACAGTAGCTGAGTTGGTGGTCTACGTCGGTTCGCGGTGGAAGACTAATGTCTGCGTGCGTTGAGAGCACTACCACCGTAGACTTGCTGTAGTATGCTTGTCTCGCGATCTAGCGGCGTGTCCGAGGACCCAGATATTGAAGCTAGTCTTCGCGGGATCTTGAGCCAACCGTGTTCGTCTACGCGGGCGACAAGTCGAGAGTTAACGACGCGTCGTCCGTGGGAGGTGGATCTTGATGATCAAGACTTGGATGAAATGGACTTTTGGAAAGTTATCGCAAGGGTCCAGTCCGTGCTTTCAAAATAAAGAGACGAAATTGTTTCAAGTCACAAAGAGTGCTTTTCGTGATGTTTTTTTTTTTTTTTTTTTTGAGGGTTCTCAGATGTGGGAGGTGTGAATGCACGATGAAAATGATGAAAAGTGGCCAGGACCCGCAAAAACAATTTCGGACACCTTTTTTTTTTTTTGTCAGTCCAATGCGAAGATGTGACGAGGGAAAAGAATGCGCGCTGTGCGCAGACACCGCGATACACCTCGGTGGGAAATAGGACACAGAGGTCGAGAGCTCTACAGATAGAAAGCTCTCCTGCCGATATCTCGTTGATTGATCTTGAGATGGTGCTAAGATATGAAATAGTTGAAGGGGCTAACTCACAGTGACTAGCGTGGAGATGTTAGAAAAGCCTCGGAGGAATCTCTTGGCAAGCCTTGCGAAAATTGCTATCTAAACAAAACGAGTAAGTACAAAATCCTCGTTGTTCAACCGGTGACGCAGATGGTTCATTATGTTTGGAGACTTGAAGGTACTATGGCAGATGCAAGAAATATGCACAGGACTCGACAAAGAGAATTGCTGGGCTTCTGTTTTTGGGTCTCTTACCAGTGTAGTGCGGCCTTGCGCCGGCAGTCTTAATGGAGGGGAAGATAGAACGACGCTTGCGTAGGCGACCCAAGTGCGCGGGAAGACTATGATCGATCTCTGGGGAAATTAGTCTAAAAAAATGAAGCCAGAGCCAGTGGGTGGGTAGGCGTAGGCGTAGGCGTAGGCGTAGGCGTAAGTGTAGCTGAAGAGGCGTCTGTTCCCAGATAATAATCGCGCGTTTCGTCTGAAATCTCCACCAGGACGTGCTACTCCAAGTAAAGTCTAGCTGATCTAGTTGAAGGACGACTACTGACGGGTGCCCTGCTCTGTGTTCACAGTTCACGGTTCACAGTTCACAGCTCACGGTTCACTGTTCACTGTTCACTGTTCACAATTCTCTCCCTTCACCGTCGGCTGTGGCTGTGACCGAGTGCAGTCCGATCGACTTACGATTAGGTTGCCAATGAAACAGCTAGTAAGAAGATGAAAGCCGGTACAAGAGAAACCGGTCTAAGAGATGCCGATAAACGACCAGGAAATCGATATTGGCTGAATCTTTTCGAAGGAAAATCCGTGTTCTAGTGAAAAAACATGCAAGCTAACCAATGCGTGTCAACCCTGAAAAGGCGTGGCTTTAGCGTTGTAATATGGAAAAAAGAAGTGGATATCAAGGGTCAGGTTGCGGTATGGAGACATGCACTGCAGTCATCAAGCAAGTCGGCCAGATTTCACGGGAGATACATTTACTAGGATGCCAGGGCCCCCAAGAGACATCAGTAGGCGGTGGCTTGACCAAATCTCTTGCTTGACATTGGACTGGGACATCCACGTCTGCCTGAAGGATGAGAATCTTGGCCGGGTGACTTTGCAGCGTCCCTCGACACTCGAATTCAATATTACCTATTGCCTGTTTCGCCCGTGATACGACGCATCAGGGTAGTTTGGATAACGGTTAATTTCATTCTGTTGATTCTCCTACGATCCAGTTCCTCCTGCATCTTGCCTTGGACGACCATGATATGACCATCCAGTGTGCAGGCTCCTCTTCTAGCCCATCCCCACGGAATACCCAATCAGGTAGGTGCGCTGAATAGAGACCGCTGCTAGTTCACACCACAATATGCATAATTTTGGCTTTTCTTGGCGATAGACGAGGGGCACAATCTTCAACCTCACTTCGAAGCGTTGATGAAGGGGTTGGGGTGATGGATGAGTTGTCAACCGATGACGGGAGAGCCGAGCAAGACACAATGGTTGCCAAAAGAAAGATGGCGATCCGATCTCAAACTGCAATACTTGTGCGGTACATTGCTTGGAAAGTCTCTGTTCCTCCCGACATATAGCCTTATGAGAGGATAAGATTCGTCCCGTCCTGGGTTGAAAGACGCGACGCGATGGGGAGGACCTCGTCAAACTTTGAAGTGATCTCTCTCATGTACGCAGCATGCTCTCTTTTGATTCGCATGTGATATGCAGCTACAGTGATGTTCGTATACGTAACCGAACTACAGGATTTGAAGTGGCGAATGCTGTTCAGAAGCAAAAGTGACAGGTAGTTTTTCTACTTCGTCCTCCTCTTTCCGTTGTTTGGCTGTTCGGCATGTCTGTTTGCCCAATTGTCTGTTTACCCAATTGTTCGTGTGTTTTTATTCTGTCACACTCCTATGGGGCCATCGCTTCCGGCATAAACGGTCCTCTTACCTGCTGGGTATCATCATTATCATTGGCTGGCCCGCGTAGATTCACCCAATCCAGATGATTCATCATTTGCCATTTGCATAATGATTGCTCGGCTTGCTGAGATGAAGTCATCGTCGGATGTCGACGCTGCGAAGAGAAATTGATGCGAGGAGCGGATGTTGCAAAATGCACACACATCACCTTTTCATGTCTCTCAGCTGACCCAAATTTCTAAGGGGCCGGGGGGTCATGCCCACTTTCGAGTCTCTACGTCCGCAGCCTCCCCTGTTGTTCCCGGGTTGCCCAGCTCTTGATACCTTTTTGTATCTCCACTTCGGTTCCATAATTCGTCTTATTCGTCTTCTAAGCTCCCAAAGAGCTGATAAATACCTCTTCGATAGTTCTGATCTGACTTACAGTAATATTCGTCCGTGACTCCCCGACAGATCCAACGTACAAGTAAGCAACGGGTGGAAGGGAGTAGCATCTGATCGAATGACAACTGCATGTCTCGTTTCCACAATGCTGCCGCGACTCGTACCGCACTTGTAGTATTGTATCCAGTATAGAGTTTATGGAGGGTCTATTACAATCATCTCGTGTGTGTTCTTGTGCCTTCTCCGGAAGAGCGGCCATTGTACTGCTACGAGAGCACGAAAAGCAAAAGAACGATGGCGCGGCACATGTCTATTGCTATCACGCTGCGCAAGGTTTGTAGGAAATGGATGTGACGTGCCTGCTGCATAATTCCTCACTCGGTGAGATGGTGTGTGGCTGAAGGATGCTGCTGCAAGATGCAAAAGTGGGAGGATGAATAGATTGGAAATCTATCGAAACCGACGAATGCTTCAGAAGTCCTGGCAACGGTTCCATTGCAAGATGTTGTCGCGAAGTTCTGAAGACATGTCGCGAAGTTCTGAAGACATGTCGTTCAGAATAGCCTTTGAAAGATATAAGATCTTAGTCCCATCGATAAGCATTCTCTCTAGTTCTGGTAGCAGGTAGCAGGTAGCAGGTAGCAGGTAGCAGGTAGCAGGTAGCAGGTAACAGGTCACAGCTAACAGGTTGTGCATTTTAAGGTCGTGGCTACAGTCGACTAAAATCGTTCACCCGCAGTAGTCGCTATCCCGACATAACGGTCATGGGAAAATCTAATGAACAGGCTTTTTTAGTCCTTCATTCTCTTCTCTGACTGGCTGGAGCAGAATCACTAGGAGCAAAAATGCGAATTGGGAATTGCCATGTTCCAGATTTCCGAGGAGGCATACCGACCGGTGCAAGTTAATCAGTTGCAACGCCAAAACCAGGGGAAAGCAAACCAGATCGCCATTTAGGGGCGATCTAAAGAAGATGAGGATATGGCTAAGACGAAGAGGTCTAGGTCTAATTGACTGAATGAGGGGACGAAAAGGATTCCGACAACTGACAGCCGACCACTGCAGCAACAACAACTGCAACAGCAGCAGAAAACACTCCACCAACCCAGCCCAGACAACCGTAGACAGGAAGTGATTCGAGTCTCAGCGGGAAATATGACATATCGCATTTTCACACCGCATCTTTGGATAAAGGGCTTACAACGCAACTTCCTCCATGAGTAATGTGCCACTGATCAGCGATCCATTTTGCTGTCCTATTATTGTACTATTGTACTATTGTACTATTGTACGACACGGAAGCAAACCACGAACCCGAAGTTGCCCGTATGGCTGCGCCAGTCTTCAGTCCCTCCCTCCTCCACTCGCAACCTTGAGAAGTCTCTCTTCGACATCTACGATTGGAACAAAAATACGACAATCAGTATCCAATCACCTACCAAGTCGACCCCCAACCCTCGGCCACCAAGGAAAAAGGAAAAAAGACCCGTTTTTGCATCTTGTTCCATCCCCACATTTGGCCGCAAGAAAAGAAACCACCTTGGTCAATCGAGCATGGAGCCTCCTCTGTGACCAGGGCATCGCCTGTTTTCCCTTGTCCGTGGAGTATCTCGGCGAATTCTGGATACGTAAAAACACCGGAAGAGTTCGTCTTTGCATCTTTGGTGAGGGAGATTCTTACGACGGAGACGCCTCTCTCGCAATAATTTTTCGATTCTTATCGTGTTTGTATTACTTGATGACAATAATAACCGCCAATCAAGAGATGGCGAGTTCTCTCGGCATCACCAACCTGAATTTGACGGCAGAAGAGAAGAAGAGTCTGGAGCAATGGAACGTCGAAAACCTAGTTCGCATGGACCGCTAGTAACTATAACCGCATTGTCACGAAATATACTATGCCATTGAAGAATTGGAACTAATTCTGTCTTCCGTTCTTGGGAGACACTAGACTGGCTAGATTACCAAACACCCACCCTCCCTCTCACACGCTTTATATCATCGACTACGTAGCTCGCTTCGTCCCCTCAAATCATATGGCCATCTTCCAAGCATGGAGGCGAGGGAGGGTACATTACCTCTTTACTAAAAGTCCAAACGAACGTCTGCGGTCTTTATTTCCCTTTTAGGCCTTCCATTCGGTCCAGGTTTCTCTCGCCTTTCGTAATATAAAGTTTCTAATCCCTACTTGCCATGGATATCTGCTCCCCTCATTCGACTTTGCGCTTTCTTGCCACTTGATGTACGTTACATGGTCCATCCTGCATTCGGCACGCTTGCAATACTAGTTGATGCCGACAGATGGGAAACCCGAGAGAAATGCGAACAAGAACCACTTCTTACGCAACCCTCCCCCTCTTTGAATTGGCTATTGTCACATCGCCGCAGCTAAAGAGCTCGTCAGTCTTTCCATCGGTCATTCAATCATTAATCATCTTGCAAGCCGGTCGATCTGGGCATCATCTGTGGCTGTATTGGCTGTATCTGGATCTGTGTCTAACAAATAAGAGATTCTGCATCTTGTTCCAAATGCAGCTAACAGTTATCGCGTCTATTGAGGTAGTACAAGTTTAATGTATGTCATATTGTTCTAGTTCAAAGTTTCGCTAGGAGGCTGCTCACAGTTTACAGCGTTTTGCTTCCTTCCTTCCTCCCTCCCTTCCTGTGTGTTGCTGTGTTCTTCTCAAGTGGAGAGGGCCCAATGCTCACATGGATGTCCTTTGGACTGACTAGTCATGCGAATTATGAATACCTAGGACGGCAATCCCGCTGCCAGTCCAAGTCACTCTTTGCTTCTCCCCTCTTCTCTCAATTCTCACATAGAGCACGGCACGCACAAAGGAACCTTGTCTGGAACCGAAAAACTCCAGGGTTGGTCGATCTTCTCCTGATAAAAACACAATATGTCTCCATGTCTCCATATCTCCATTTCTTTTGATTCTCCATCTCCATCATAGCGGAGCCTGCGCGACATCCTTCGCTCGAAAAGTCAGGCGAGTGACTACCGTCACCTCCACCCACCCCCCACCTCCCTCTTCCCACCCTGGCGGCGGTAGCCAGGTACAACTCCGACATACTTTGGTATATCCAACAGAATCTGATACCAAGCCAAGACATCCGCCTGTAAATATGACCGAACCTCTCAGACGCAAACACGCAGTCCCACTTTGTCTCCTCAATAAAGCCCACTGGGTCGATTAACATGAAAACTAGACCCCTCATTTGCCAGAGCATCCAAGGTTCCTTGGTTTTTTGATTATCATTTGTGTCCAATTCGACACGATTTCCAATTGAGTAGGTGTTGCGGCACAGGCTGCTAGCAAGGACGAGCAGGATCAATTAATTGGTATCCTCTTCCTGCTTGTTGCTTTTTCCATTTGGCCTGGCCAGCCCGCTTTGGAGCTTTTCCGAATATGGTTCTAGAGAGACTGCAGCCACCAGCATGAGTAACACAAGAATAATTTACGCGCGAAACTTATCAATATTTCTAGATTCACCACTACGCTTGATGCGACGACGGCCACCACTATCAGGCCGAGTACGTACCTACCCCATCGTACTAACAGAAACTCAATTCATTTACTCGATTCATCATGCTAAACTCAAAAAGCAAAAAATGCACGAACACCCACCGTGCACCCTTGCGAAGGCCTTCTTAGCGGGCGATTATATATGTACATGTACACAGCAGCTACTACTTTGGATGTATCAATCTTGGGCAACTACTGTGGAAATACTTTAGTCCATACAAAGTAGTAACTTGGATTTACAAAGCACACCCACCATCCGCAACTATGCACCCGCAACTATGCACCCGCAACTATGCACCCGCAACGATTCACCCGCAATTATTCCCCCCATTTGTGCTTTGTATCTACTATCGATAATACTTTCCGCGTTTAGAGGCTGGTACCCTACCCTGCCGACTAGTCCCGTCTCGGTGCGTTGGTCCTAGTCCCTGACTTCTGGATTCCTGGATTCTTGGATGCCTGGATTCCGGGGAAAAACTAGGGAGAGTCTAGTCTTTGCTTTATCTAGATCTACATCATTATCCGGGTGTGAGCTCTTGATGTTACTGCAAAATGATCTTGTATCTGAGCGGACTGTCGTAGGATATCCATTCCCGCCACGGTTTTTGCGTTGATACATGGCTACTATTCCAAGACGTAGATCGGTTCGTTAAAACTGTCATTGCATGCATGCACTTGCGTTCTAGCCGTCGGTAAATATCCAGATCTGCATATTCGGAGGACAGAAAGCATTAACAAAGTACATGGATTTAGACATTTGCATGTCGTCCCCGAACTTGACCGTAAAAAGTAGCATAAGAGCTAGGCGCCGTCAACGTCATGGCTTGACGTGTAGAAAGTTTACTTTTCTTCTCTGCTGCCTGCATCCTGCGTCCTGTGGCTGCACATCAACATCAGTCTGATCTTTTAGGGAGGTCTGAGCGAATGCAGAACATTGCAGGTGACAGTTAAATAGACTGTATGTAGAGGACATGGCTACCTACTCGCACCTACAGATACCTACAGGCACTTACAGATACCTACAGACACACACCTACAGACACCTACAGAAATCTATCACCCCGTGCCAACGCATGAACATAGAACTACTTCAGCCGGAAACCCCATGTGATCGAAGGAGAGCTTAAAACACGGGGTATGCACGTGCCATAAACTGTGCTAACTTGCAAGTAACTGCTTCGACTGGTATCAAAAGTATTTCAATGATTGGGAGATTTCACCCCAATACCACCAATTCATGCAACTCGAGAAATTTGGCCCAACTTTCCCAAGTCCTCGATGCTGCATCTCCCTTTCTTCACTTCCGGGTTCATCAGTAAACACTTCCTGTCTCACGAGCCTTTCACAAATGAAATGAGAGGTGTGTGTGGGCAGGAAAAATGGACGAATGGAAGGACGGCTATTCTTCACGGTCGCTAATCCTAGCAACCTTTCCGCATCTCGGCCTAAACTTCATGAGTCAGTTAGTTACCCTCAGTACCGAATTATGTGTACCTTTGCCCCTATCACATTTTGTTTTATCGCCACACAGGGAAAATGAGCGAGCGAGTATGCATCTCATCACCAGGTGTTACAGTTTTTCGGAACAGGAACAATCCTCCGATTTTCCACTCTCGCTCGTCTCTTGCAAACCCAATGCAACGCTCTCGTCTTGGGTAGGGATGGCGAGTCACGGTCATGTCATGTTATAGCCAACTCGTGTGCACGCAGGGCAGGCAAATTGGCATGCAATCGAGTCTGTTCTTTGCAGGCGGTGAGGGTTATGTTATGTCTTATCGGCCTTTCTCAAGCCCTTCTACTTCTGCATGAAAACATGCCACATTTCAAGAAAACCCATATAACGCATCACGAGTCGAGGGCAACAAGGGAGGCGTGGCCGCGTTCGTTGCGTTTGCATAGGGGGAACGACTCGCGTGCGTGCGTGTGCTCCGCCAGTAGAAGAATACATACATTTTCCCTTCTCTAGGACGGCGTTGCCGAATGTCTGTATGCGACGACTCGAGATGCTGCAGGACGTCGGCATATGAAACATCTGACTTAACTAGACTGGAGCAGCACACCCGTCAACCAGGTGGCGGGCTTTATTTGCCTTGGCGCAGACCTGACAGCGGGAAATCCTTTTGGATAGATGCATGTCTCTCCCTGTGTGTCTTAGAGGGGAAGGGGATGCATAAAAGATGATTATTCGACAACGTCAGGAAACGTTGTAGGAATTGGGCAGGTTGCAGTGCAGTAGGGTGAGTGAGTTGCACAAGCATCGTCATTGCAGATATTTGCTTTTTGTCGCGCTGCATCATGCGACCCCTTTGCTTTGAGGTTGAACGAGCTTTTCTTTGCATTCGGTGACAGGTTTAAGCCAAAGGTTTTTTTGATCTATCAAATGTCGGCAATTCAAACATTCAGCAAGTTGAAATCGCTGCTACCGTCGTTTTGATGGCGTAATCGTATATGCTTTCATCGTACGAGTGTACGTGCCTTCATGACGGCATAATATGTGTTCTCAGCCATTATGGTTCAAGTGTTGAATAATGGGAGACATCAATCACGGCAAAAAGGGGGATGCGGCAGTACGCTCCTGCAATATGCTCATCCTTACTCATTGAAAGTGACTGAATGGTCTGAATCATGCTTCTGGTTTTAATTCTCAAATCTCAGTCGCCACTGTCGTGTACCAATGTACCTGGCCTGAATTGGCCATTCCATCTGTCCCATTGATTTGTTTCTTCTCAGCCAGAATCCGTCACTTTTGCGTTCATCTCCTGAATCGCTGACTGATATCTCTTCGGAGACTCTATCCAGCATCACATCGAATGGACGATCACTGTGTTTGCATGCTGGGCACTGATGAAGTCATGTGTAAAGCCCTTATGTCTTCACCGTATGCTTTCAATCTTAGATTGATACCCTGTGTACTTGTATACAATGATGAAGTTTTATGTCTATCATGTTGCGTCCGGGCGAAGCTCTAGGCAGTGGACAAGGTCGGCCTTGAGATCTCTAGCATGGACTTGAGATGCATAAGGAGGGCACTATTGCCAATAACTCATGCCCTTGCTACCTGTCTACCTATTGATCATGCTATCTCCTGAGCGATACGAGTTTGCGAGATCCCCCACTTTGTCAAAGGCCGAGAGCAGGAACAGAACTATTCGTAAGCTCAGAGGATGCAGGCTTAACATTCTATCTCACCGTATTCTCTTTTGAAATGCCTCCTGATGGTAGATGTGATTGCTAGGTACGTACAAATAGGTTTCTACGTACTCACTGTAACTCGAGTTTGCATCGTCTACAGATACCACGCCACTGGGAATACCCTGTATTGAGTGTACCATCTTCTGCCTTCTCTACAGCAGTCCCAGTGGAATTCGATACTATAAACATGTACATTTCGAATTACATGCTAAAGGTCGGGACATGCGACTCTGTAGATTGGAACATAAGTATCTGACACGAGCGAACGTAACTACAGGAAAGTATCACTAGCACAGCATCGCCGTACAGGCATGTCCATTTAGGCAATATAGAACAGGAGAGGACGTCTATATAGAGAAGCTTCTTCTCCTACTTAAATGTCCTGATGTAGTCAAGCTTTGAGAACGTAGACCGAGCTATTTATTTTGTGTTCGGTACCCCCACGTTGCACTCCATCCTAATTAGTCTGTAGCAATTGATTCTCCTCGTAGTCGTATTGACTTCTCAGGAAGAAGCAAGCTTCACAGTTTCGTTTCGTTGGAGGGGGAGGGGGGGAGTGCGACTGTGACGGCATCAGTGGTCGGAGCAAGCAAACGAAGGAAAAATGAGGGGACGGCTTGCAGTGGATGAAGCGAGGGAGGTTTTACATATCATCGTTGATTATGCTCCTCTTGCTGTCGATTTGAGTCACATTCTCATGATGACCACCGTGCCCGCTGCTGGCTGCCAAACAACCGAATAGATTCTTGGACCCTGACAGTCATTCCATCCATCTTCTCGCTGTCATTTTTATGGCCGGGATGGGCTTTTATTCCTCTAGACGTTCGGCTCGAATAAGACGGCATACCGCGTAACAGGAAAACCTTGACAGAAGCCATTTTCAACTCCTGGCCCATGGCAGAGCATTGGTGATTGTGGTCGAGATAAATAGATAGATAGATAGATAGATAGATAGATATCTGCAGCTCTGTCTATGTATGCTTCAACTTATCCAGGACGTATCGTGCTGATCAAAACTTCGATATTATTATATACATCCGGGTACCTTCTCGCGAAGCGCCGCGAAGCCCATCCCACATGCAATGGAAACTTGATGTCTTTCTTTCCTGACATATTACACCCGAGGGATCTATATAGGGAGATGGGAGGGAGTGTGCACTTTTGATAGCGCTCCCAAGTCCAGAAATCCACACGGCTGTACTCGTGCCTCCATCTCTATGCAAAGCGATCACAGTGTCGAAGTGTTTGCCTTTCCATGATCATGCAATAAATATCCTATTCACTGTACTGTGAGTGACTGCAACGCCCTATCCTCCGGTTTTCGTCATTGCGCTGCTTATTTCTACCACCACTACCGCCACTTCTTCTCTCTCCTCGCCATGGCTTCCTACTCTTCTTTATCACTTCCCTCTCATTGCCGCTGTCTTCTCCTCATCTCGTCATAGCCCTTTGATCCTCACCACCGCCACTCTGAACCATCTGCGTCGCCTAAGGGTAAAAGCTCGATTGCCCTCAGAAGAGAAACAGAAAGAAAACAAGGCGAAGTATTTATACCGTGATGGAAGAGGTCGAGCAGGGGTTGTTTATGTGGGGAGGTAAGAGGGGGATAGGAGGTGTTTGATCGGTGTGATGGATATTTTGAAGCCTTGGAGTGGGGTGGGTAAGAGAATGGATGGATGTTGCGAGCGGCTGAGATTCGAGGTGCTTGGGTTCGGAGGAGAAGTGGAAGAGGAGCTTTTTGTTGAAGTTTTATGGCGGTTGAAGGTATTTGTAATGGTGAGTTTGAAGAGCGGCACGACTTGGTTTGGTAGCTTCAGTCAAATGTAAAAACAAAAACAAAAAGACACATGCCGCGGGTAGTGAAGTATACTGGAAAAGTAGATGCGGATGCGGGATGTGGGATGCTATACTATTGACACCATTGAAATCAGCCGTCGGACGAGATGATAATAGAATGTGCTTCTAATGGAAGGGAAGAGAGAGCCTGGAACTAATTGTAGCATAGCAACACAATGCAGATTAGGATATGCTACTGATCGACGACGTCCAAAGACTACTTAGGGTTCTCGACGGATTGCAGTGGCAGTACCCAGAAGCGTCTGGGACACTTCGCAAAACCTAGGAATCTGGACCTGCGCTTTGAGCGGGTTGGATTATTTCAACGATGACTGCCATATAAAGCGATATGTCATGAGTATTTGCTGAGCTAAAGAGAATGACGGGAAAGCTGATAATGCACCGTGGTGTGTACCCTTGATATAATTCTGCTGCTCTTTAGACTATGTAAAAAAAATGACGATAATATAGTCCCTGCTGCTTGGATTGAGGAGGACATAGATCACCCAGAGTGCAGTGAATACGATGGGAGTGAGCTCGATGCTTGAGCAGAGTCATATGAGAGAAGGGCTTTGGCAGGAATGAATTTGCCTAGGATATGGCGGTTTTATTTTGCCTTGACTGCGATATATCATCGGCGCCCCTTTTTTCTATGACAGTTGCTTTGCCATCTTGCTTTCGCTCCTACCTCTTCCAGACTCAGTACGACCCTTGCGCCATCCCGTTGTAGGAGTCTTGCATTACTGAGCTCATCACTTTCTTCATGGGCGCTGCAGTCTGTGAGTTCGTCATTTCCCATTTCAGGATTATTTGGATTATGCCGCCGATCGTTGGCTTCTCCACTTCTGAAACTCTTCATCCAGTCTTTCCTGATTCTTCAACTCCTATCATAAATCCAGGATTCCAGTACTCCCATTCCTCGCTCTGTTTGTCGACCCAGAGCATGCTCTCGGAAACGAGATCCTCAATAGCCGTCTTGGCTCTTGCTCTTGGCCATCGTAAATTTAACATAAGCATAGAGACGCTGACGTATCCAAGTAATTGCGCAGCTTCGAGCACTGCGCTCTGATCTGTATTAAGCTCCTTGGGAATGGAGCGAATGTAAGTCTTGTGGCCAACCGTTATGGTAGAATATGAGGAACCAAGAGGTTTCAGAGTAGTCACTGCACGAAGAATATCATCTCTAGACATGCAATCAGCAGAGGAATAAGATTAACTCGGTGAAGTAGTATGCACTCAGTGATCTCTGCTCCGCCTTCCATCCTAGTACTCATTATCTTATCTTTGACCTCTTTAACACCAATGAGCCCGCCGTTTTCTTCTCTTGTAGCTCCGCAAACCTCCACCACTCTGACGGCCAACTCGAAATAAAAATCGTTCACACTTGTGCCCAGCATCTGCGCCCAAAAGCTTCCTCCGCCCTCCTTTCCACCTGCATTATTACTGCTCGCTAGTGGATCAACTCCAATAGCTGCGCACATTCTAGCAAATTCGGCACGAAATGTAGGATTCGACCGTATATCTTTCGCATGAGTCTGAGCGAATTGCTGCAGTAGAGAACGGAAGACGGACAGTTGGGTCGCTAGGGATGTAGAATGAGAACTTCGTAGATTATTTCCATGGGAGGCATATTGAGCAGAAGTAATTCGAGAGCGATCGAACGCAGCCAAACCAACACCTTTACGAGACATAGTTGCGACTTGCGTCGACTGATCTTCACCACAGGATATGAGTGTATCCCAAGTAATCACCCATCCGATAAGGACGTCTGGAAGCATGGTCCGTGTCACAAGAAATGTGCTAGTCTGATTTCGTGTTAGCTACTTTCGCTAACGCTGGAATGGTACGCACTTTCGCCAAATGAAAATTATACTGACGAAAAAAGAACATCGCGACAACGACGACAGCACTTCAACCACTTCGACTATCTACGCCAAGGTAAGCCTCATCTTACCACTGCCCTCGAGTCGAAATTTTCTGGAGATTATTGGACGATTGGGATTGGCGCACTTTCGACGGCTGGCACGGGTGGAGGAGAACTCTTTGGAAGAAAACTAAAACATTTTCTATACAGGAATACTCCAAAATGGCTTCTACTCAGTCAGTTCAGTGCTTCGGAAAGAAGAAGACTGGTAGGTGGCCCAAATCAGACCAAATGGTTTAGAAAGATCAATAAACTGACATTTTACAAATAGCCACCGCAGTCGCCCACTGCAAGGTACGCATCTAGTTCATGCAACCACCCTACCACGAGAATACCCCAGATCAATTCAGTCGAGAACAGAAGGATCCATGTGCTAACGAAGGAGGATATAGGCCGGAAAGGGACTTGTCAAGGTCAATGGAAAACCATTGAACTTGGTCCAACCTGAGATCTTGAGATTCAAGGTCTATGAACCCCTCCTCGTCGTCGGACTCGAGAGATTCTCCGGTGTCGATATCCGTGTTAGAGTTACCGGTGGTGGTCAAACATCTCAAATCTACGCCATCCGTCAAGCCATCTCCAAGGCCATCGTCGCCTACTACCAAAAATTCGTCGACGAGCACTCCAAGAACCAATTGAAGCAAAGCCTCGTTACCTACGACAGAACTCTCTTGGTTGCTGATAACAGACGTTGCGAGCCAAAGAAATTCGGAGGTCAGTTGTTTTGTTACTGTGGCGCAAATATAATGGTGATTAATATATGTGTTAGGTCCCGGAGCCAGAGCCAGATACCAAAAGTCTTACCGTTAAGGATGGGGTTTATTCCGGGAGTGTGGATCTGGGGGAGTGGTTATACTGCATTTGCATCGGACTGGCCTTTCTTGATGGTGTGTAAAATTTTAGGCAGATAAATGCAAGATTCTTCCGGCACTTTCACGACAAGGAGCATCTAGGAGAAATGAAAATCTGGTCAAGACACATTTCGTGATTGTGGTGATATGTGAGCGGGCTATGCTATGATTCATATGTAGATGTGAGCTTATGCATATATACTCTCGTACCGCCCTATGAGCGATATCTTTAACTTTCAGGAGGAGTGATTATATTTTAATTGGCATTCCCATTCCACATCACTAAGCGTCAAGGAAACCGTAAAGAAAGACCATGGTACACGAACAACTCAAATTGCAGCAAATAGGACCATTTTATATTCTCGAAGTCAGAGCACCCACAACCGTACCCATGCTGAATGCTATGCCATACTCCAAAACTCAAGTCCCAAAGATTGAGGAAGCACCAGCCCATATGCCCCAGTCGACCATATCCCTTCGGTAACCCATCAATCCTTCTTGATATTCTGTAAAATTGTCTTCATCATCTCATTACCCACCTTCGTCGCCTCCGCAAATCTCGGTGCAAAGAACATCTGCGTCCTCTCAAACCTATCCTTCCAGCTTTCAAAATCTCCAAATTCAACACACTCGCTCCATCCCCTCGCCGCAAACGTAAACTCTAGATCATCGGACCGGAAAGTATTGTCTTCGATTGCGGTGTTGATAACTTCATCTAGCAATTTGCTGTTGCGGAAGAGATACTCTGTGACTCCGAGCCAGAGACGAAAAAGCGGCGTGCTGCAGATCATGTGGTCATAAGGGATGATATTGAGACGCGCCCAGCAGTCTACGATGGCTAGTAGCGAAAGATGGTTATTGGGTGTAGGAGTGTCGGGTTTTTTACCCAACGAAAATCTATCAAGGACTTCGTCGCGAAGCAGTAGATCTTCAGTCGAGTTCTCCTTTCGATGACCAAAGACGAAACGGCCTGCGCTCTTGATTCTGTCCTCGAGTTCTTTGCGATGACCGCCAAGCATCAGTTTGAACAGGTCTGTGACGCTTTGTGCGTATTCTCGGATCTGCTCCTTGGCATAGGGATTCAGAATCGCCAGGCCGGCGTACACGTGCCATTTCTGGGAGTAGATGCGCAGAGTGAGGTTGATCTTGACGTTCTCGATGCCGCCGACGTAGCGGGCGATTTCCCAAGGGAACTGCTGGTTCGCGTGCCAGGCTTTGCCCATCGAAAGGAAAGCGGCATGCGTTACGGCTTGGGTGTCAGCGGTGATGCGGTCATGTTCGCGGGCGGAGAGGTTGTGATGTTTAGAGCCGAGGCAGGAGAGGACATGCTCGACTTTTTCGAAGTTCTCTTGGGATGCACGATGTTTGATGAAGATCCGTAAAATGTCAGAAGCTGTGGGTTGAGGAGGGAGACGTAAACTTACTAGTGGCTGGCCACGGGGATCAACAGCGGGACCATGTAGAGAGTGACAAGAAACAATATCAACGTCTGGTGGTAGATACTTTTCAAAAGCATCTATTTCGGGAGCTTTGCAAGAAGTTTGTCCTCCAACGATAGCACCTTGTTTTGTGGCTGCCAGATTGTTAGGTCAGACAATACTAGGAGAGCAAACACACCATACATGGACCATATTGAGCTACAACTTTGCCAATGGAGGCAGCTTCGACATTATAGATAATATAATCACTTGCTCTGGAAACGAGATGACCATTGGGAAGAATTGTAATATGGTCCTACGGACATCTCAGCATATGCTGCCGATAAACTATCTGTACACTGGGTATTTACTCTATCTGCCCATTCCACTTTCAAAGTTTCATATTTCTCTTCTTTATCACAGGCGTTCACTCTACCCAGCGCAATTAGTACGTATATATTTGGGAGTTTCGATATGAGCAATATTTGTTTTGAAACTAATAGAAATACTGTCAGTCAAAGATTCCCTTCATAAAAGCGAAGTAAAACTGAAGAAATTTTGTGTTGATTCAGACAAAAATAAAATAAGGTAGCTGAGATTTTTCATCATAGAAAGCCAACCGCCAACCTGGTGCCAGAATGGCAGTCAGGCGGCTGAAGACAATACATCGAGCCAAATGCACTCAAGTCATCATTATAGATGGGGAGGAGAAAGTGAAGAGGTGGCTTACCATATTCATGTCAGGCTCAACGAAACCCAATTGGAGGGCATTTACCTCCATCCAGCTTCGCTGAGCCACCGGGCATACATCTTGCCCATGTCTCCCATGCCAATGATACCTATAATGAACTCATCTTTCAATCCGGCGAATTTGGTCGGAATTGCAGCCATTGTCGAGAACTGCAGGCTGCAATGGCCTAGACTAACGACTGCAGATGGATCGACACTTATGACACTCGTTTCCTCAGCGCGTCGCAATAATGTATAGAAAACCGCAGAGTCCCGGAGCACAAAAACTTTTCTTGTCGTGAAGTGATGATGGGGAAAGAAGAATTTCAACACACCCGAAGAAAACTTTATGATTTTCTTGAGCCCCGGCCACGCTAAGGAATTTAAATCAGCCTTGCCCAATTTAAGCTAGCACGCACAAACTCGCTAAATTTCTGAATTTCACGACCTGCCATTCTTTTTGAAATCCTCAAGGCAATTTTCGAAACTTCGTCGATCAATCTATCCAGCAACTAACAACATGCCTCCAAAGAAAGCAGCACGCCCGGCGCAGGAGAACATCAATCTCGGTCCTCAGATCAGAGAAGGTAAGCAAAGTCGCTTTCCCGCACAGATTGGAACAAGAACATTAACCCCGCAATTCTAGGTGAACTCGTCTTCGGTGTCGCCCGTATCTTCGCATCTTTCAATGATACCTTCGTTCACGTCACCGATCTCAGGTCCGTAGCCCCTTGAAAATCTCCTGATGTGGAAAATGGCGGAGCTGTGAAGATCCACATGCGTGCATAAAATCTGGAAATGAATTGGTTCATAGGCTGACTTTCTGGGTGATTCCAGTGGCCGCGAAACCATCTGCCGTGTTACTGGTGGCATGAAGGTTAAGGCAGACCGTGACGAATCCTCTCCATACGCTGCTATGTTGGCTGCTCAAGATGTTGCTGCTCGATGCAAGGAATTGGGTATCACTGCCCTCCACATCAAGATCCGTGCTACCGGAGGTAAGAATTGGGAACCGACAATTTGCGAATGTCGGAAGCATGCTAATATACTTTTCTGTAGGTAACGGAACCAAGACCCCAGGTCCAGGTGCTCAATCCGCTCTCCGTGCTCTTGCCCGTACCGGAATGAAGATTGGCCGAATTGAGGATGTCACTCCAACACCATCCGACTCTACCCGCCGCAAGGGAGGTCGTCGTGGTCGTCGTTTGTGATTTCGCGGTATTGGAGGCTTCATGGATCGGGATTTGGTTCTTATTGTGCAACTGATGACAATTACGCGGGGAACGGCATTTACTTCATGTATTGCCTGGTCTCTATATCTGAGCTAGGGTCGACCTTGTCTCATTTGTCACATAAGCGCTTATAACAAGTGCAGCCATGAAAATCAAAATACTGCCAAAATATTTTAGAACTTATTAAAGTGATGATTATGATTCTGTTCTGTATTGTATGTACATGCGGCGTCTGCTTCAACACCTACATCCTCATTAAACTACTTGCCAAAATCACACCGCTTCTTTCCCAGTTTCGTTTACGATCTCATATTTTCCATACAGTCGCAATCTATAGTATATTATAGTTTCCTAGACGCCCTTCTAACCCCAAATTCTTGTATATTACACGGCATTTATTCCTGCAACTCCTGTTAAATTTACACTCCCAGCCCAAGCCAACCAATTCTATCAGGAACCATGCTGTAGTCGCGAAGTCGGTAGAAGGAGATCGTCGAGTCGCAGAATCGTAACAGCATAAGGTAAGTTATTAAATAATACACGTGCTTCGACTTGAGGGAAGCGTCGGGAGTTCGAAGAATTGCAAGATTAGAAGACCCATGAGATACCGGAGCGACTGGCGCGGTGGGCTCTGGGCTTCTTTGGACCTATATGAGCAACACCAGGTATTCAGTTAGATGAGTTTGGGAATGCGAAGCTATGGGATAGGTGACAGTATATCCCAAGGGTGGAGCAGGAAAAGGGATAATGGTAGGAAAGGTAGAGGAAAGTCTACGGCGAGATCGTACAATAACATGAATGGTAGGTACAGGTAAGCATATGACTTTTATAATATTTCCAAGACAAGCTTTAGATTTTCGCTACCAACGTATAAGGTCTTTCTCGCGGCCCTCCTCATCAAGATCGACTATCACCGGCGCGTACTCACCTCGCTCATCCTCGGCCTCGAAGTCCTTCAGCTCGGCATCGATAATCTCTCCATCTTCCAACTGGAATTTGCCCGACCGGACATAATTGCCGCGGAGATCCCATCCCCATTTCCACAGCCAGGATTCGAAGGCTTCGAACGCGGTGCCGACTTCTTGCTGTTCGCGTGTGAGCAGCGAGCCGTGCGAGAGTAGTTGCTCGTTGAGTCGGGATTTGAACACGGTGAGGATCATCTTGAGGTCGTCCGTCAGGTTGGAATCGTGGTCGAAGATGCTAGATTCGAAGCCTTGGTCGTCGTACATAAATTGTGCGTGCACTGCTTCGATGATCTTGCGGAAGAAAACGGGCATGTCCATGGCGAGGCGGAAGGCACGGAATACCACGCGCACGATGTTTCCCCATTGCTCCATGCATGCGAGATTCCCAAGGACCATGCCGGTGATGTAGCAGAACTGGAGTTCGCCTATGATCTCGTCGGAATCTTCGTAGGTGCAATTACCGCTGATGATAGCCATGATGTGAGCTGAGGTGTCCATTGCTTGCTCTGTGCGGTCGCGACCGAACGATAGTTCTGAGAATGTGCGCACGGCTTTTGGGAAAACGAAGCTGAGGACATCGTCTCGGGAGAAATCCATAGCATTACTAGGTACATCCTTTGGCTCGCCTTGTTGTTTGACATCATGGTTAGATGTAACTTTCCAGTTGTTCCACTTGCCGCCAGTGACTTTGCTGAGGTATGGGTGCTTGATGCAAGAGGTCAGACGATGCCACATGTCTGCATCAGAGTTGGTTGCGGAAGACACCGATGGCTCATCTTGAGCAGCGGTTGTGGTGGGAGCACTACTGACATAGCTCTCTAGTCTATTGGTGATCTCTGAAATACTGGTCTTTTGAATTCGTTTCTCGGCCTCACTAATCTCTTCATCTAGACACTCGTTATAATTGTCCCATCTCAAAACATGGATTTCTCCGTATTCGTTCGAAGCTCTCTTCATGGACATGAGCCAAAATCCAGTGCGCGATGAACCGTTGCTCGATCCTCCCCAAACAAAGTGAGCACCTGCTGGGATGTCTCTAACGCCTTGAAATTTATGGTCTTTGTCTTGAATTGTGAAAGATCTGGTATCATAGCCGAAGATTGAACCAGCAGGAATATGTCGGACAATGACGACATCGCCATCCTGCAAAATCTCGTGATGATCACCAGCAGTTTTCCGTGGCGGCGAAGGTGAATGCACTCGGAGACTTCCGAGGGGATAACTGCCAACTACATTGACTGAGCGGACTGATTTGGCCGACTTTTCCGAACGAACTGAGAGTGCGGAAGAGGTGGAATTGGATTTTGAGAGAGAACAATTGTTGGTTGCCTCGACAATGCTCGAGCCAGAATCTCCTCTTTGCCTACCTCGATCGTCTTCCGAGATTTTTTCCTCTTCTTTACTTGACGGAGACAAGGTGGAACGATGGCCACTGCTATTGGATTTAGTGGAGAGTTTTCTGGATAATGCAGATATGTGTGATTTTGTCGTAGAAGGACTTCTTTGAATTGATATTTGGTTTTTAATGAATGAGGGATCCTGGTTGGAACTGGTGTCTCCGGCTTTCATTGCATCGTCAGCTGATTCGTCAACCGTGGTGATTGGCTCATCCACCTCCATAGCAGCCATGTCGCTTGATGTAGCTGCAGAACTATCGACGAAAGGATCCTCGGCCATCTGAGATGGATGGAGCAATTCAAATTTATTCTGCTGTCTTGAAATGTTTGTAGTATGTATAGTATGTATAGGTGAATACGTGTAAAATATTAATTATGTCAAGACGTGGGAATTTGAGGTGGAACTTGGTGGAAATATTTATTTTATTGGTGACGGAGGATCCAACAAAATATCCGATGGTTCATAGAACTAAAGGAGCCGATGGCGCAGAACCGAAGGAGAACCAAAGTTAATCCAACCTTGGCACATCACTTACCCAAATAATCACGACAACGACATGAGCGACGATGAATTGAACCGCAACGTTTGTGGGATAACTCTTATCCTCTCCTACACCTCAGTATTTATATCAGAAGTTGTTACATGTTATATCCTCTGACAGGCTCGTTGATGGCGCAGCGAAATAATGGATCAACTTTCCTATTTGCATAAGCTGTTCTGGGCCAGTCAATCTGAAGGCGCACACTATCACACCCGGTTGCATAGCAATCGGAGCAGTTCCTCTACGTGGAAGCAACATATGATGCCTGAAGCCAACAGCTTCATTTACAGATATACTCGACACGAGAGACTGGAACAGAGGTTGAGCCTTGGGACTAATATATTGGCTCGAAAGCAATATGGAAAAATGTGTATTGAATGGAACTTTGATGTAAAGAACTATGATATGGAGATATCTTTTTGTAAGGATGTAAATTCGGGATTTTATAAAATCTTTAATAAATCACAAGAATATTTCTTGGAAAAAATATCTTTCTCTATAAATAATAGTCAAATATACCCGAGCAATTCCGCTTCCACATAAAAGGAACAAATCAATCGCCAGATACTGCTCACAAATTGGAAACTTTCCACCCACCGGGCACACCATTTTGAAAGACCACTTCCGGATCCCACTTCTTGCTTCCTTCCTTCAATTTCATCATACTTTCTTCACCATATCCCTTGAAGACATCCTCTGTTTGATATGCATAATTGGTGAAAATATATGGATGGAGCAACCCCTTCTAGGAAGCAAACATTCTGAACTCGGCCAGAAGGTTCTTCACCCCGCTAGTGATGCACTCATCATCAGCGGCCGAAGCCCAGACAGGATTGAGGAGAACAACGAAGAGAGGTCCATCGCTCGGAGTAAGTCCAGCTGCCGCGACCGAGTGCTCGAGAAGTGGTTTTGCCAACGGCTGGAAGCCGAACGCAAAGGTGGATCCTTCGGCATCTTTCTGCGAGCGTTTCTTGCCACTTGCTCTCGAAAGCTCGAGCTTGCCCCTTATCCCGCCTCGGCAAGCCATACGGGCTCTCACCCTCAAACAGATCTTTGTAACGAGTAGAGATGTTGGTGATAAACACGCAACCTATGAAGTATTATCTCAATCTTATTAGTCTTATCGCCGAGAGTTTCATCCAATGTGTGCATTACTTGAATGAGCAGAAGACACTCACGTAACACTTATTGACTGGGTCTCAGATCTCCAATCGGCTTGGGGCAAGAAGCGTATTGCGGCAAAGTATTCGAGGAAATTGAGTCAAATTTGACTTAGACTTCTCGAGACTTTGATGTCGCTGTTTTGCAGGTATTATACCAGGATTTCAAGATCTTATCTGGACACATGGTTGCAAATGAGGTAGTAGGCAGGCTGCTATGGAACAATATCTCACTTTTCAGCCAGAAAGTGAGATCGTGCCGTATATCAACCCAGAGGAACCCAGAAGCATGAGAAAGAAGTGCCGTTGGTGACCCTGTTCACTTTCACACCAAGGATATCGAGATTGACAGTAAAATACTTCGAATAGTTATCGCATTATGCTACCACACCGTCAATTACATTTCGGCCTGAATAAATTTCCCCTCGATGTTATGCAATTAGATTTGGAGGGATTTTTGAATGATCCAGGGTTAAGGCGGCCTTCTAGCCCTCGTCCTTCAGTGGAGGAACTTCTTTATGTCCTGGACATTTCTTTGCCGACCAGACAACGTTAGCCTACCTTGACATCGCGCTGGACAAATCCTACATTACTCTCAGCCCACCATCTCAACCCTTTCCGGTCCCAGACGAAGGCAAGCCGATGTTAGCACTGGTGGACTTTGCAGAGAGCTGCGATTTAAAACTACTTTCGTCGTCGCATGACTTGAAGATATTAAGCTTGTATCCAGACTAGATAGAGCCATAACTGAGATTGCGTGCTTATCACGCGGAAAACACCTCCTTCAGTACTGGTGTTGTGTGCTTGAGCGTGAAATTTTCGTAGTGATGTTTGCGACCGTGTTGTGCCGGATCGGAAGAAAGATTCTCCGCGCTAAGGTTAACAAATGGGACTACTTAGCTCCACACAATGTGACATCAGATTATTGTTCTATTCCCTGTACCTCTTAGAAACCAGCCTTATCGCAACGTATCAACTCAATACTTCTCAAATTAGATTGACAATGGCTACTGGGCAACAAGTAGTCCCCATTATGACTGGCCAACCTGAATCTAATGAGCCCGGAACTGATCAGCAAGCATCCGCCCCTGAAGCTGGTGAAGATGTTTGGGATGAAGAGCGACTTGAGCAGGCTATGAAGACTTTGAAGGAGATGCATATTCAGGCAAGCCGTATTAAGTCCACATATTAAAAACAAAAGCTAACAAGATTTTCGCTAAAGGTACGCAACCTAAGGACTACAATTCCAAGATTAATAGCTCCTTTAACAACAAAACAACCTTCACGTAGGTGCAAATCTCAATGATCCATTAGGGCAGTCTACTGGCAAGGATCGACATGTGACAAAAGCTAATATGCCAATAGCTGATGTACTGTTCACTGCATTCTCGACTTCAGCGCGGACAGCAAATCAGGAAGTTCATGATTTCAAGCGTTTGATGAAGGATGAGCAGAGTGTGAAAATCTTCGAGCACGCAAAGAAGAGTCGAGCCGAGAACCCCCATGGTATCAAGCCTTGGAGGGTTACAGAACACCCTGACTGGCTTGATAGTGATGCGTGATAATGGGCAGGATTCGATCGGTAGACCACGCCGACGAACCATTTGGAGTATATTAAGTTCATTGGAGGCGCCTGGGGTCTATAGGTTGGAATATTAATGAGCATCTGGCATTACTGGACGCCCGGCGTTCCAAGACTCAAATTTAAAATTTAATTCTGAATGATAATCAATACAGGCCTCTTATATGACATGTAGGAATATGGGAGTCCTAAGATCCAAAGTAATATATGTGAATGACTTAGTTTTGCCCCTTGGTGTTGTGGCAGGGAATGATACAAGGGCTAGATAGGCGCCCGTTCAGAGCCCAAACACTTCCTGTCGTTGTGACTGTCGTCAGGAGCAAAGACGTACCAATCACAGCGGAGCTTTTAGTTCAAGCTCGACATACATTCCAGAAAGGCTTCAAGCAGGCAGCCAAGAGTCACGATTATTTGAGCACTACATGAATATCAATATGAGATATATATTGTATGACCAAGAATCAGAAGCGCCTTTCTTTGATCACATCTGACGAGATAAAGAAATGTCACAAATAAAAATGAAGTATAACAATGTTAGGGTGTTCTTTCACGGCTCAATGTAAAGCTAAACGCACGCTGATTGGCTACATTCTGATGCAAGCAACTGGATTTAATTTGTGACTCGACAAGCTCGAAGAAATGACTTAATAGATGGGTTCTGTTGAGGATGTCGCCCGACTTAATTTCAACCATCATAAGAAATTGCCAGAAACTCTTTCGTTCTCATATCAAGTCGTTGTTGCTCTGACTGCCTCACACTTTCACTTTTAGGGTTCGAAAAAAATTCGCTTAAATATCCCCCGCCAAATCTCTTAGTGGGACTATCGACTTTTCAGAACCACCACTTATCTGTTAGGCAAACGTCTATTTTTTACACATCGCCATCACCGACAGATAGTTCTAAAGAATGTCTCGATTCTTCCGTGGTGATAGCTCGAGCGAAAGCTCCTCTGAGGATGAACAAGACCTCTACTCTGATGATGACCAGGTCGAAGAACAAGAGGAAGAATCTGATGAAGAGAGCTCAGATCAAGACGATGATGACGACTCCGATTCCGACTCCAGCAGTGATGATGGTGTTGGAAAAAAGACTGGTGCAAATGCTTTCTTGAGAGACGATGATGATTCGGATTCAGAAAGCAGTGGGGATGACGAGGTGAAGATCGTGAAGAGTGCTAAAAACAAGCGCTTCGAAGAATTAGAGGCCACTGTGAAAGCTATTGAAAATGGAGAAAAGATCAACGATTGGGGTTCTATTTCTACAGGTTTGTTTACCTGATGATGGATTTCTTGGGAAAAGCTGACTGAAGAATGTAGAGTTCGATAAGCTCAACCGTCAAGTCGCGAAGCTCGTACAGGCCGGCACCACACCAAAAGTTTACATCAAAGCGATTGCAGAATTGGAGGACTTCATGAACGAGACTATCGCGAAGCAAAAGGTCTCCACCCGCAAGATGAACGCGACGAATGCCCGTGGTTTGAACGCTGTTAAACAACGAATCAAGAAGAACAATAAGGAGTATCAAAAGGACATCGATGCTTTCAGGGCCGACAAGGACGCTTTCATGGAGTCAGAGGACGAGGAGCCTGTTGCACCAAAGGCCAAGAAAGAAAAATCCACATCTGCTCCAACAACCCTCGCTTTGGAAGATGACGACGAAGGATTCTCAACAGTTGGAAAAGGCGGCAGGACGTTACAATTCACCCCAGAAAGTATCCTCAAACATCTGAGAACTATTTTGGAGTCAAGAGGAAAGAAAAATACAGACCGTGCGGAGCAGATAAAGATCATGGAAAAATTGTACGAAGTGGCGACCACACCTTACCAACGAATCCGAGTTCTTCTGACGTTGATTTCCACACGGTTCGATATGACCACCGGAACACAAACATACATGTCGCAGGAGCAATGGAAAGCAGCCGAACGAGAGTTTGGCATTCTTCTCCAAGTTCTTGAATCGAACAGAGAATTGGTGGTAGTGGAGAATGCGGAGGAGTGGGATGACGACGATAAGGCTCCTACAGTCAATGATGGCGAAAAACTCAAGATCCCCGGCAGCGTTGTTTCATACGTTGAGCGTTTGGATGATGAGCTTACACGATCTCTGCAACACATTGACCCTCATACGGCCGAGTATATTGAGCGATTGTCTGATGAGAGTGCGTTATACAACAATATTGTCAGGACCTTGTTATACAACGAGGAGATTACCAAAGACAAGAGCTTGAACGCGCCGCAAGAGAACTTGAACAGAATTGTCATGAGAAGATTAGAGCACGTCTACTTCAAGGTCTGTAGCAAAACACACCCCTTCATAGCTTTACTAATTCGTTTGTAGCCCTCTACTGTGATCAAGATCCTTGATGAAAACTGCTGGAAGGCGATGCCCGAAAATCTCGACTCCACTACCACCCCACGCGGCTCTGTTCAGGATGCTGCTACACTCGTAAACACTCTCTGCCATTATCTATTCATCAACAGCGAAGGCATCATTCGAGCTCGTGCCATGCTCTGCCAGATTTACTTCGAGGCGCTACATGACAATTACTATAAAGCTCGTGATATGATGCTCATGTCACATTTACAAGAGACCATTAATGCTTTCGACGTTCACAGTCAAATTCTTTTCAACCGAACTCTTGTACAAGTCGGTCTCTGCGCTTTCCGCGCAGGGCTGGTATATGAGGCTCAAACCACCCTTCAAGAGATCTGTGGAAGTGGTCGCCAAAAGGAACTGCTTGCACAGGGTGTCATGATTCAGAGATACAACCAAGTATCTCCGGAGCAAGAACGTCTTGAGAGACAACGTCAACTTCCATTCCACATGCATATCAACCTCGAACTTCTTGAGTGCGTTTACCTTACTTGTAGTATGCTTCTGGAAATTCCTCTGTTCGCCCAGACTGGCTCTTCTCCAGATATCAAAAAGAGAGTCATCAGCAAGACGTACAGACGTATGCTAGAATACCATGAGCGCCAGATCTTCACAGGTCCACCTGAGAACACTAGAGACCACGTTATGCAAGCATCAAAGGCATTAGCTCAGGGCGAGTGGAAGAAGGCTACTGAATTCATCCACTCCATCAAGATTTGGGAACTCATGGCCAAGCCCGACGAGATCAAGGCAATGCTTTCCGCACAGATCCAGGAGGAAGGTCTTCGAACATACCTTTTCACCTATGCTCCTTACTACGACACCCTTTCTGTCGGCACCCTCTCATCCATGTTCGAGCTCACAGACCGAAAGGTCGCAGCAATTGTTAGCAAGATGATCAGTCACGAGGAACTCGCTGCAGCCCTAGACCAAGTCAACTCATCAATCATCTTCAGGAAGGGAGTTGAGTTGAGCAGACTCCAGAGCTTGGCATTGAGTCTCAGCGATAAAGCCAGTGGCTTGATCGAAAGCAACGAACGAACTCTCGAGACAAGAACACAAGGCACAGCCAATGCATTCGAGAGGCAAGGAGCCCGAGGTGGACGTGGTGGCAACAGAGGTGGCCGCGGAGGACGTGGAGGTGGACGTGGTGGTTTATCAAATGTTCCAAGACAAGCTGGAGGAACTCAGTTCACTGGGGGAGCATTGGGTGCTGCGGTCAGAGGTTAAATGAATGGATGTGTTAATGCATTGGGAATGGTACACTACATCGCTGTAACTAACCATATGGCGTTTTAGAGGTGGCTTGCTAGGAAAAGCTGAGCTCTTGAAAATATATGTCAAACTTTTTAAATAAGAACAGTAACGGTAACGCAGGAGCACAAATTGGTGGCCTCACATCAAGTGTCATAGAATATTTGTGCTACTGCCGCATCGCAGAATCTCTCAGTATCATTCGTAATTCAGGGAATGACTACAGTAAGGGCACTACTATTAATGTTTCTTTTCTTCCCACCACCTTTTTTCGCATGCAATCAAATTAGCGAGCTTTTCAAATACCAAACAACCAAACCCAATCTAAGCAAACCACCAAGAACTCATTTCTCAAGTACTTGCTTGTCCTTCTCCATCCTCATCCCGGTCCTCGAACCACTACGTCAATTGCCTGAGATGGCTCACCGTGAACACATGGTACATATCCCTAGTTGAATGTACCCAAAGCATACACACTATTCGGCCCAACATCCGCAAAAGCCGACCTGGAGGCCACCTGATTATATCCGCTGTGATTTTCCGACATCATTATGTTAGCTTTCTCTCTCTCTTTTTCTCTCCTTGCTGCTCCTCATATGCATGTGCTTCACGCAAGAGGAATGGGAAATGAATTTGAATAGACAGGAAGCACTCACAAAAAGGCATCCTCGCTATCAACGGTGTTGACTACAGTCATGACGGCGAAATCACCGTCCGTGTTGTAGCCCCAGTTAATCTGCCAGCTGGAGGAGGGCGCGGCGCAGGGAATGCTGCTGAAGGAGTGGGTTGAGGCGCTGGAGGCGGCGGTGTCGTTGAAGACACAGGGTACTGGTGGGGTGGAGGTGGTTAGTGAGGGGAGTGGAATGGTAGTGGAAAGGAGGGGGAGGAGGGGGAAGGGAAGAGGAGGGGGGGGGAGAGAATGGAAGCCTTGGGTGGAAAGGGCATAGAAGAGATAGATATTAAAGTGTAGATTCAAAAAGGAGGAGAATCAACACACCATTCGTAACACTGCCCGAGGAAGGAATAGCACTAATAGTGAAGTTGAAAGAGCAGGTCGTTGCCGTGCAAGCTAAGAAGTTCGAATGTTATCAGTATAACGCAGATCAAACCGAGCAGGAGAAAGGGGCAGGACAGGATAGGACGTACGACGAGTGAAATCCAAGATTTTCCATTGAACGCCGGAGATGACGTCCGTAGCACGCTTTTCGGTTGGAGCGGCGAGGACGGAAGTTGCGAGGACGCTGAGGAGGAGAATGGGTGTGGTGAACATCATTTTGGTTGAGTAGTAGTAGTTGTTGTTGTTGAAGGTTGTGAGTGGGCTTGAGCAGACTTGCCTGATTGTATCTGATGATGAAAGGAAAGCAATTTGAAGGAGAGAGGTACTTCGGTCTTATATACTGTGCCGTTAACTGAATAGGTTTCCCAATTTCCCCTCACATTAAGCCAACTCGTCATCAGACCATCTTTCGTATACGAGTCGATCGTGCGTGCAACTACTATATCCGTTTTACGTTGCTCGTTCAACACCACTTCTCACGTTCACTTTCTCATCATCCGTCCTGTTCTATCGAACCATACAATCCAATCCAATCCAATCCAATACGATCCCCTCGTCACTCCACTCCGACCCATCTCCCCTCATCTCCTAACCCAAACCTCTCCCTCCCCAAGATCCAAATCTCTCCCATCCCCAAAACCCATCCATCGTCAATACGAGCTCAGAGTAACACCCCCGGATCCGCATGACATATTTTTTTGGAAACCCCTCAACGGCCCGATGCCTCCATCCCCACATATCCGCAATCCTGCACTCCGCCAAGAAACGATCGGCATATAAACCTACTATAGTTGCACCACTTCTAACTACACTCGTCCATCTACACTGCACGGTAATTACTGTAGATCGTCCTAAACCTCCATACGTACTTTTGTGTTGTGTTGTTCATGTAGCTTATACAATCGATCCAAAAACACAGACGAGGAATACGAGGACCGCACAGGAATACAATGCACAAAGAGTTGTAGCGGTTAGTCAGTCCTCTGCAGTGCAATGCGGGGTCGGGATAAGTGATCCTGGCAAAAAAAAGTCATACCATACCATACCATGCCGTACTATACCCATATCAGTCCTGCTATACTGTCAGGAAGGTACCGATCGTGCTACGTTGCTGTTGCCGCAATACTTGTTAATATCGAGCTAGATAGAATACGAGTTATGGTTTTTGCGTAACGCAGCGGTCTAGTGTAGATACCCGTTATGGTGACACTTAAGTGTAAGTATGTTGAAGATCTGGGGTATGTAAGGGGGATATGATACAATAAATAGTACAGAGTTACATAGTTGTAAAATGGAGTTGTGGAAGGGAATGACGTTGTGGTGATGTATGCATGTATGTTACATACGTTCTTACTGGGGGGTTTTCGGTTGAGGGTGGAAGGTATGATGTTGTTTGTGGAGTGGGAGTAGTTTAATTTCGAGAGAACCCGACCCGATTACTTGACCTTGTTGTTTTGACTTGAATGGTATGTTCTTCATCTTCTCTTTAATTGTCTCTGATGATAGATATCGGAATTGTCTGCTTCAAAAGCGCAACCCTCTATGCCGGCATCTCCTAATCGCCAGCAATGCATTGCAGTAAGTCCCATGCAAAGCAAGTAATTTATATTACAACCGAATCACTTAAATGATATCTTCTTCCTTCTACCAAAACGCCGTCCAAAGTCATCGCAAAGCTCCATCATCATCATGAAAAAGGGGGTATCAAAATCACTTAAACTCATCCTTCAAAACCCACTTCGCCGGAGCCCGACTATTCGTTCCCGGCTGCAAAGTCGCAATCTCCTTCAACATAGCCTGAAAACGAGCCGTTTCCTGTTCATTTACGCAATATCGATTGAAGTGGTTGATGATCGCTCGGCTTGGCGTAGATCCACCTTGTCTTCTGAGGAATCCTTGAATCATCCTCATGAAATCTGGAGCTCGGGGTTGGGCGACCGAGCCAGGAGTAGCGGAGCGCGAGCTGCTTGCGCTTTCGTCTTGGTTGATGCCTTGTCTGTTCGACAAGCCAGATAAGATGGCCGACGAGCTTGGTCCTGCGCCGCGTCGAATATTGGTCGGTCTGCCTGCAGAACCATACTCACCAGTCCACGTCACCGTTCCAGGTGTCAAGTTTCGTGCCACTTCGCCAGCTTTACGCAGTTCGGCGGCAGCTTCGGCAGCTATTTTCTTGGCCTCACGTTCAACCATACCGCGATCAGCTGCTAGTTTTCTCTTTCCATTGATGATCTGATCGTGCTCGAGAGCACTATGGACTCCAGAGCGGGCAAAAATACCTTCCATTAATCTTGACTCTTCGTTGGTTTCTTTCTCTTCCGAGGATGCACGGAATTGCTCCAGTTCTGCAACACCTGCAATATTGCGAAGATCTGAGTCAGCATCTCCTTGAGCTGGTTCATAGGCGACACTAGCAGGAGTTACAGGGCCTGGATCTTTCTCGAATTTGACTTCCGTGCCTTTGAACAGCTCTCCAGTCTCGGTATTGCCAGCATCTGCTTCCCCAAGAGAGAATAAGTCATGGAGATCTTTCATCTGAAATGTTTGACGCTGTTTAGGGTCTTTGAGGATTTTATTCGTCAAGAACTGCTTAAATATTTGCCTGTGGTATATCTTTTCTTCAATTGTACCTGCAGTCATCAATCTGTAGATGGTGACCTCTTTCTTCTGACCAAGACGCCAAGCGCGTTCACGAGCTTGAACATCCGTGGATGGATTCCAGTCAGGGTCGAAGATGATTACCCGATTCGCTCCAGTGAGATTTACTCCAAGACCTCCGACTTTGGTGGTGAGTAGGAACACATGCATATTCGGATCATTATTGAATTGATCAACAAGCGTTTGTCGGTCTTTGATGGCGGTGCTACCGTCCATGCGAAGATAATTGAAATCACCTAGCTCTCTCACAAACTGCTCGAGTATATCAAGCATTTGAACACCTTGGCTGAAAAGTAGAGTTTTGTGTCCAAAACGTTTCCACATTTCCAATAGCGCCTTCACAACTTGCATTTTTCCAGATTTGTTGCCATTGCCCCATTTGTAGCCTGGCTTGGTTTTTAACCTCTTGTCTAACAGATCTGGATGATTACAAATCTTGCGCAAAATATCGATGCCATAAAGAGATTGCTTAGTCCGATTCAAAATTGAAGTCATGTCGTCCGAGGCAAGAAACTTCTCATAAGCTTCTCTTTGAGGTTTGGTAAGCTTGCAAAAAAGTACCTGCTCACTTTTCTTTGGCAAGTCTGATGCGACGTCAACCTTTAATCGCTGCAAGAGATAGGGACTGATTGCATCTTTCAAGGTTTCTGCGCATTTCGTGGCTGTAAGGACTTGCAGATTAGTTGCGTTGGCATACCCGCCGATCTTGATGGGAATCTCAAATGTCTGCCGAAAATTGACTAACGTGCCTAGACGCATTGGGAAAACAAAATCGAACAGTGACCACAACTCAATGAGCCCGTTTTGCATTGGGGTGCCCGAAAGGATGATTCTGTTGGGTGTTCGTAATTCCTTGCAGTAAATCGTGACAGCTGTATTAGGGTTCCGAATTTTGTGACCCTCGTCGAGGACAGCGTAATCCCAATCGACATTAATCAAAGTATCACTATAAGTTTGTAGCCCAGCATAAGTAGTTACCAGGACATGGCCATGCTTGACAACACGGTCGACAATTTTCTGCGCCAGCTTTTGGGTCTTCGGAGGTTTTCTACTGGCGCCACTATAGAGTAGCTCTTCCTCTTCGTCTTCTAATCGACCTTCGTTCCTGACATTTAACATTCCAGTTCCTGAGCTATGTAGAATGGATACTCTCAAGGGCGGCCACCATCGGTGAAATTCATTCACCCATTGACGAAGGACTGTAGCCGGCGCGACAACGATGATAGGTTTCGTAAGCTTTTTGCTGTAGTGAAGGCCAGCCAAGAATGATATGATTTGAATTGTTTTCCCTAAGCCCATTTCATCTCCAATAATTCCACCGACCTGTTGATTGTAGAGCTCTGAAAGCCACTGCACACCAGTTTTTTGATAATCAAAAAGTGCCGGATAAATATCACCAGGGAGCTTGAGACCATTTTCAAATTCATGATCGGGCGCGCCTGGACATGGTTTGAACCACTCCTCAGCCGTTGAGTCGTTGGCAGTTGCATTCTCCTCTTCCTCTTCTTTGAGATTCTTTTGCAGATGCCGCCGAGCTGTACTTCTCTCGTTAACCCAACGCGCAAGACGTGCTTGATACATCTGTTCGTTGCCATCATCGATACCAACAAGGTCTTGGGTATCGGATTTGAGAATTTTGCCCGATTTTGATCTCTTTTTTGTTGTGTTGGCGGTCATTAGTGCATCGTCCTCATCTTCATGATCGTCATCAGGCTCCTCGCTAGAGAGGTCCGGCGCAAAAGTATCTGCCGAAGACTCGCGACTACGGAGAGCCGCCGAGGTACCTTCGGCCAATTTACGCTTCTTTCTCGGACGCAAACCGAACTCAGTCTCTGTTATACTAGGTGTAGGGTCAGAGACATCTTTGAAACCTGGTAACCTGAGATTCTGATGCGATCTTGGTTCTGCCTCGCTATTCCCTGGCTCACCGACGCCCTCCGTTTCCTCGGCACCTAATAACGCTTCTGTAAGAGCTGATTGGGAATTCCCGGCGTCTTGATCAGCTGTTCGCTGAAAGGGAGTGATCTTTCCAGTCCGAATGAGAAAATCTCTCTGGCTTTCATTTGGCATGCGCTTATTGGTATTGACAGAACTAACGTCTTCAGCACCTTTATGTCTGTCATCTATGCGCTTCTGTATGTCTGCGATATCTTGTGTGAGAGAGGAAATCTCAGCATCGATTTCAGTTAATTCGTTGAGGCATTGCTGGCGCATGAGTGGATTGTTCGCGAGGGTGCTAAGGCGACGAGTCTGAGTTCGTTTTTGGTTCTCCAGCTTCTCGATGTTGTTTCTGACCTTGTCAATACGCCTTTGGTCGCGCTTGTCTTCTTGCTCTATGAGCACTAAATTGGCTTGATTGTTGATATCTCTCTCAAGATCTTCCTGATCGCGAACATTTTCTGTCAATCCTGCCAGTGCGCTAGCTTCATCTTCAGCCTGAACTTGGGGCGCTGTAACTTCTTCGTCGGTAAGAGCTTCATCTGCAGCGACTGCTGCTGCTTCAGCAATATTATTGGTATCCTCTCTCTTTAGCTTGACGCTGCCGAGCTTGGTAGACATGCTTTCGGACTTGATGCGATTCAACTCAGTGTGGCGATCATGAGGTTCACGAGATGGCTCCATTTTGGCCACTTATCAGGCGCATTAGGCAAACTGAATAGATCAACAGTAGCGTAGAGAAATCCAGTGTAAGAAGAGAAAAAAAAGTTTACTTTCGGGGAATGGATGCCTAGAAGCAACGAAGGCGAATTTGAACCACGATCGGGGTTAGAAATCAAAGATGAGGCGACAATAGAGACATTGAAACCTCAACTCTTTTAGGAGCAAGCAATAACATTATTCAAGTTCTCCATGGATCAATGAGCCCAAAAAAAAAGGGAAAACAAAGGGAGATTATCGCAACAGAGAAATTCGAGGATAGACGCCTTCTTGTGAGAATATTCTATCTTCATTCGCCGTATGCGTCATTGATTCGATTACTACTAGATTTCTCCGACGCCAAGCTCTGACGCCCGGCTAATGCATACAGCCTTACGGTCACGACGGTCACGTGTAGTAGAACTATTGTGGATTCCTGGTTGATCAATTTCACATGGCAGGCTTTTTCATTTCTCTCACTGGACCACGGCATGGTATAAGTTTGGTACTTATCTTTGAGACTTGGAGGGGAAGTTTCTGATGATCAGATCAAATGGGATCCAATGCATTTGATAATAACGTCATCCATCCGATTTGAGACTGCATCATTGTCGTGTCTCGAATGGCCGACGGCTGAGCGTAAGTTACGAGTAGCTTCGACGACGTCCGCTGTACGAAGTACTCCGTACCCATCTGGCACTCACAATTCCGATATCCGGGGGAGAGACTGGCCTGCCACAAAACAGGGTACGGGTGAGTTGTTCAATTGTTAGGAGAGACACTAAGAGGGAGAGAGCAATGGATGCTTACTGTGTTGGTTCATCTGGATTGTCTGACCACGAGAAGAGCCGGTTTCCAATCACAAAGCTGTTGAGTCGGTCCTTTGACAGAAATGGCCTTTCTGGACTGGACTGGACTGGACCGGACCGGACTGGACTGGACTCTTCGATGCTGGTTCTTCGTATTGGCAAATTCGGCTGCTGAAACTTAACTCAATAGGGGACGAAAACATTGTAGTTTGTGCTCCACGGCTCTCATCGATTCATCCCCTAGGGCAGACGTTCTACTCGGCACCTCCCAATATTGCGGTGATACAACTCTTTGAGGGCGCTGCAGCATGCCAATGCCGTATCCTTGGACCTTGCACCTCTGTTTATACCCCTTCCTCGACCCTCACAGGCAGGGGGTTGATGTCGTGCCCCGAGAACAAGCAATGCTCTGTATCCATATCCTACGTAGACATGCTAACTATCGGCAAACACTCTGTGGTGGTCGGAAGGGGATCGACCATACTGGCAGTCTTCTTGGGTTCGGTGGTTGGGCACAGAAGACGACTGAAAAAGGCCCACCCTGCTGCACCCACCACTCTGCCGTCACTCTGCCGTCACTCTGCCATCACCCTGCCATTTTACCACCCACAGCTCAGCTGCGCGCTAGTGTAACAAAACCCAGAGGTGCCGGTACGAGGTACATAGGTACAGAGGTACAAAGCCACAGCTCCACAGCGCCACAGCGCCACAGAGCAAAGTAGAGAGAGAGAGAGAGACGTAGTGAGTTCTGAGTTCTGAATTCCGACTTCTGACTTAAATCTAGCAAAGATGCAGTGTGGGCCGATCAACCCGCAGCCATTGTTGTATCATTCATCATTCCCATTCCTCTAATTTCACCACAATTAGTTAATCGTGCTTCTGAATACATACCGAATACTGAAATAATAATTATCTCTATACTACCCCCCCAATCTTCCTTTCTTCTTCCTCACTCTCCGCCATGAATCGTTGATCAATCCTGCAATTTTTCTATCACAAAAAGGGCTCTGTCCTCCCTCTCTATAGAGGTTCCGTTTGGTTTTATTGCGACGCGTTCATCCATTCCCACTCATTGGGTGGGTGATGAGTGAGCTCCTTCGACTACAACTCTGCGACGCTCCAAAAACTCGTGCTTTTACGCATTACCTCACAAGCCCGACAATCGTGTATGCCCAATATCCTCTATATCCCCCACCCAAAGTCTTGAAACCTTCTCCACCGAATCGTCACAATGGACCAGTGGCAGAATTATTCTGATCCGTCGGGTTCTGCAAGAAGGCACAACGGAAACCCCCCACCAACTCATCCACAAATGGCTAGAGATTATAATCCGAACCCCCAAACCCAACCTCCCGCAAGTTTTACCTTCGATCAATATCAAGGAGGTCTGGGACCACATTCGCAATCTCTTGCTGCTTCTCCTACTACACCACAAATGAGGGACGGGAATGGGGATGTAGCCATGCAAGATTCTGGAGACGCTTACAATATGAAGTATCCTATGCGCCCTCATCAACAGCATCTATCAGGTAGTCGAGGCATATCGCACCACTCACAACAAGAACCTTCGGCAGCAGCTCAACGATACTCTCCCATGGAGACTTTGTCGCCAACCTCGCCGTATAGTACGTCGCAGCAGGCACCGCAGAGTTCAGGTCAGTACATGTCGCCGGCATCCAGCAGCCGGCAGTCACCCTCGAAATCTATATCTTACACTTCTCCAACTTCTTACTACTCGAATCGTCAAACACTACCACCAATCCAGCCATACTCTTCAAATAACAACAATGAGAGCTACCCAACATCTGCAACGGCACAGCTAAATGCGGTCTTTGGCAACAACGATGCCAAATCTCCTCGACGACCCGTACCCCAGTCAGCGCAAGGTCCTCCAGGAAGAGGCCCTGTACCAGAATTTACGAAAGTGCGTACTACGACCGATCTGCGACCAAAAGTTAATGCGCAACCCGCGTTTCGTAGAGCAAACCCAGAAGGTGGATTTATAAGTGTAAGTTTGGTTCAAGAGATCACCTATGTTAGATTCTTTACTGTGCTAATTCTATACAAACCAGCCACTCCAAGCTCTTACAAGCCATCTCCCGTCGACTTATCGAATATGCAACCCTAGTTTCAAATATGAGTCGTCCCGAAATCCTCGAAGGGTGCTCACGAAGCCAAGTAAGGGCGTCAAGAATGACGGGTTTGATAATGAAGACAGCGATTACATACTATACGTGAATGACATTCTGGGATCGGAAGAGACTGGTCACAAGTATGTTTTGTGTCCGCGCATTGAAGCATCCTTGGAGTGCTAATTAACAAGTAGGAACCGATACCTCATTCTAGACGTTCTTGGCCAAGGTACCTTTGGACAAGTCGTCAAGTGCCAAAATTTGAAGACTCAGGAAGTTGTCGCAGTGAAGGTGGTCAAGAACAGAACTGCCTACTTTAACCAAAGTATGATGGAAGTCTCAGTTTTGGATCTGGTAAGCTCGCTTTATTCTGTGGCTTTATACCTTTACTGACCTTGTGCCTGCAGCTTAATACAAAGCTCGATAAAAATGACGACCACCACCTCCTCCGACTGAAAGATACATTCATCCACCGCCAACATCTTTGCCTGGTTTTCGAGTTGCTGAGTGTTAACCTGTACGAGTTGATCAAGCAAAATCAATTCAGAGGGCTAAGCACAACACTTGTGCGAGTGTTCGCACAGCAGTTACTGAATGGCTTGAGCTTACTCAATAAAGCTCGACTGATACATTGCGACTTGAAGCCCGAGAATATCTTGCTCAAAAATCTAGAGAGCCCAATTATTAAGATTATCGACTTTGGATCAGCTTGCGATGAACGGCAGACTGTTTACACATACATTCAGTCTAGGTTCTACCGATCTCCCGAAGTGTTACTCGGATTGCCATATTCTTCAGCTATTGATATGTGGTCTTTGGGATGTATTGTGGTGGAGTTATTCTTGGGGCTTCCATTATTCCCTGGATCATCAGAATATAATCAGGTCTCGCGTATTGTGGAAATGCTCGGCAACCCACCAAATTGGATGCTCGAAATGGGAAAGCAGTCTGGGGAGTTCTTTGAGAAGAGGCACGATGTGGATGACTATGGAAGGAGGACTTACCACCTTAAGTCGATGGAGCAGTATTCGCGTGAGCATGGAACTAAGGAGCAACCCAGCAAGAAGTATTTCCAAGCAACTACTCTACCTGAGATCATCCGCTCTTACGCGATGCCACGGAAGAACATGAAGCCTAGTGAGATAGAACGAGGTAAGTTATCCATTCGGCAGATATCAAATGTTGGCTAACAACACAACTGTAGAAATGAACAATCGAGTCGCATTCATCGACTTTGTTCGCGGCCTGCTCAATATCAACCCCTTAGAGCGGTGGTCACCACAGCAAGCAAAACTGCATCCTTTCATTACGCAACAAAAGTTCACTGGACCATTTGTGCCGCCTATGAACCTTAAATCGAGTGCCATCAATAGATCTCCAGCACCCGGAACAACCCAACAACAGCAGGCCGAAGCATTAAGCAAGCAGCGAGCACAGGCAGCACAAGCACAAGCACAAGCACAAGCACAAGCACAAGCACAAGCACAGGCACAGGCACAGGCACAGGCACATTCCCAGGCCCAAGCCCATTCGCAGGCCCATTCGCAGGCCCATTCCCAGGCCCAGGCATCATATAGTGCTGGAGTACCTCTGGGTTCATACTCTCAAGTTCCACAAAGCCAGGCACCTCCAATTTACAACAACAATAACATGTACGCTCCTAACAACAACCATCAAAGTGCTCCGCCTCCATATCCTACACAGCAAGGGAGCTCGTATGGCCAAATGGGCATGATGGGACAGCCGTCAGCACAGATGCCACCGGCACAGTATGGAGCTGGACCTTCTCAGCCATCGCAGAGTCTTTATGCCCAGGCTACAATGAGATCAGGACGGCAACGTGCTTCAACAATGGAGGTGCAGCAAGGAGGTATTCCTGTGACGATTCAAAGAGTTGCAAGTCATCTCGATCCTAGCCAGCCAATCCGCTTGCAGCCCAGTCCTGCCTATTACCCCCCACCACCCGATGGAGCACCTGATGGAAACCCAGGTAGTGCACGAAGGCGAGGCAGCAGAGCTGCACAAGGCGGACAAGCTCCAACACGAAACCGAGACTTCATCCGGAATCTAGAAGATAGAACATTAGAAGAGGGTTTTATGGGACAGAACCAGTGGCATTGAGCTGTCTAATAACTACCAGGCGGCATGAAAAGGTATGATGATCACTGCGACTCGCCCATGCCATCGCACCAAATGTACAAATCTGCAATGGTATCAAGAGCTTAGGGACATCAGTGTTGTTCATGTTCTTCCGCACACACTCTTCTGAGGAGGTGTTGTGACAAGGGAACCGGAAATTGAAAATCATGATACCCAAATTTGAGCAGGACTTGTTTGTTTGTATTTTGCCGTTATATAGTACTTTGGCTTAAAGTGCATACGGAAGTGGCGAACGAGTTCTGCAGAAGGAATTAATCACGGGAGGGATCGGGGGGGTTAGAGAGCATGAGCGGAACGTTGAGTTGCTGTACAGTTCAAAAAGCTGCGATGAGGGGATAGGGAAAGGGGTGAACGAACATTCTGATGACTTTCTATTTTCTTTTTTCTTTTTCTGCTACTTGGAAGTTCATTTACTTCGTGTATATCTACAAGTCATTCATTGCATGGATGGGTGAGGATGGGGAGGGTAAAGGTGAAGGTGAGGGGGTGGAGATGAGAGATGGGAGATGGGAGATGGGAGATGCAGATGATTATACAGAGACATGTGCAAAAACAGAAAGCGGAGGAAATATAGTACGAGCGCTGACCACGCTGGATATGTTTTCTCTATCCCTTATGTATCTCTGATCTGGGACTTTGACTTTTGAAGTTGTGCGTGTGTGATTGGAAATGCTTTATGCTTGGGAAGTCATATGCCTAAACTAAAGTAGGATGATCCTTTTTTCGCTGATAATGAGATAGCACAACTATACTGTACTACCACCTACTACTGTTTACACGCTGGGTTTCCTCTACCGCGCTTCAACCACTTCACCATCCACCTCATTAATCGCCTCCGCTTTCTCGGATAGTTCCTCCTGAAGTGCCGCGCTCTCCTTCTCCTTCTCCTTCTCCTTCTCCTTCTCCTTCTCCTTCTCCTTCTCCTTCCCCGTCTCCGTCTCCGTCTCCTTCTCCTCAACCAAAGGTTTCGCAACCAACTCCCTCATTAAATCCAATATCCCACTCTCATTCCTATCTTCTCGCTCCCGCTCCCATCGCTCGTACTCGTCCCACCACCACTTGTGCGTTACGCCGTCCTTTCCGAGATACCCTGCTTTGCCGTCCGCACCGATGCGCTTGTTCCACGGCTTGTCGACGATGTAGTGGAGGGCGGAGACTTCTTCGTCACGCCACTAAGCAGTTGTGTGTTAGTGGTTTACTTTAAATTCAAAAATTAGGTAGATACTTGGTGTAAATACCCAAGCAGGAATGAATAGAAAAAAAAGGGGGGAATAGAAGCAGCACCGGCACTCACCATCTCCGGATGCCAATACCTCCACGTCTTCAACGCGTTATATTTCCACCCTACCGCATACCACCTATCCCGCCACCACTCCTTCAGCAAATCCTGATCTGGAAACTGGTAATTCTGCAGCTCTTCCTTGTGTGCCGCGATAAATCTCCACATATCATCCCACGTCTCTTCGCTCGGCTCAAAGAGAAACATGCCTCCGTTCAATAACGTATGGGTTTTCTTCCCCGAGCCGGTCTTCGGAACAAAAGCCGGATGCCGTAGCGCGTCGGGGTGTGAGAAGCCTTTGTACGCGCAGTTCTCCTTCGTCCAGTCCTTCGGCGCCCAGGCATCGTTGTCGAGATTACATACGCATACGTGGTTTGCAGCTAGTCTTTTCCCCTGTTCGCCGGGCTCGGATCCTCGCAAGGGGAAGTCCATTACTTCGTCCATGTTCCGGAAGATAAGCATGTCGGCGTCGAGGAAGCAGATGCGCGACCAGCCGGAACGCCAGAGAGAGAATACTTGCAGCTTGGTCCAGGTGTCTTTGAAGCGCTCGGCGACGCCGAAGCCGGGGCTGATGTCGAGGAGAGTGGTGGGTTGGAGGATTATGTTTGTTTGGCGGGCTTCGCGCTCGAGGAGTGAGAGATAGGAGGGTGGGAGATTGGTGTGTAGGAGGATGAGAGAGTAGCGGGAGTTGTGTTTGTGGAGGGAGTGTGCGAGGAGGAGAGCGCCGGGGAGGTAGCTTGGGGTGGTTACGAGGGTTGCGTAGGCATATTTGGGGTGTGGAGGTGCGGGTGTGGTAGTGGGAGTGGTGGTGGTGGTGGTGGTGGAGTCCATGGTGAGGGTTGGGGAGCTGGGTAGCTCTAGCTATGCTACTAATTGTAATGTATGTGTCTATGTAAGAGAACAATGATATATACGGAGCCAAAAGTCTAAGTAAGGACGAAAATGTACAGAACTTATAAGTTATTGATACATTGTTGTGATATGAGGAATACTGTCTCGTTTGCGAATATCAGGATAAACATGTAAGATGTCCTTGGCATATTAAGCTACAGAATTAACTACTATATAGAGAAGGAGCCTGCCTATATATAGTCCTGAAGCTACAGCTAAGTGAACTACCTAGTGGAACCACAATAAAAGAGCTCCGAGTGACTATATCGGAAAGTGCATCCTGAGCACTACTATGCCGGCCGGGGTACAAATCTCACACGCAAAGAAACCGAAAGCTGCTGGTAACACAGATGATCTCACTCCGCATGATCTTTAAGAGAGCCATAATAGCGCGCTAGTCCAGGGCATACCTTAAGCTTTCTCCCGAAGTGGGATATTTCCATCGTGGCTAACATGAGCGCAACGCTTTGTTCCATATTTGGCACCAACATGAGGTGAGATTGAAGGAATAGACGTTGACCCGCTTATGATCTTGAACTTCTAGTATGAAGATTAACTTGGATCTTTCAAGGGGACCTTGTAATATGCGGAGACAAGTATAAATCAAGTCTTCATAGGATGGAATACAGTAAAACAGACATAGCATACTTCGTATTAAGACTTGAAAGCCATAGCAGTTTAAACGACTAGCTCGAATAAATGGATCTTCACCCCACCAACCAATTCGGATACATAATCTTCTTATCTTATCCCCGGGTCAAATACCGACCAACCGATTAACAATCCGAAAAATAAAAAATGGTCAGCATTTGCTAAGCACCTCTACCTAGCACAATCACTACTACCACCGCCGCCGCTGCCATGGCCATCATGTATCTGCATCTTCAATGCGCGTTCTTTTCTCCGCTCGTTTCTGTATATCATATCCGCCCCGGATAGTCAAACGGCATCTACGCTTTCCACCCAAATATCTCAATTGCAACTACATCCGACCTTTCAGCCAGTCCACTTCCCTACAGTCCCAGTCGCAACCCATCGCTCTCAACATGACAGACGCAAATTCAGAGTCTTCCAGAGAAGAGATTGAGCGCTTGGCAGAGCCTGCAGAAAAGGAAACAGAGATACTATGCAAGAATGAGAAACGGGAAGAAGCCTTGAAAAAATCTGCAAAGGAAGATGTACCGAAGGAGGAGAAGAAGGAAGAGCCCCTCCCAAAATTAAGTGCCGCGGATTTTCAGGTGTATAACTCCATGGCTGATCATATGGAGTACTTTGTAAGTATATCCCCCATTCCCAGCCAACGGTCATTTCCCTCAGTCGGCCCACATGCTGTCAAAATGCTCCAACCCCCTCTTCAAATCCCGCACATGCTAACTTCTTTGCGCCCCCAACCAGCACAACCACTTCCGGCAAGCCTGGACGCTCCTCCACACTGCGACCCGCACCAACGCCCGGCCCAAAAACCTCTCTCTCCGGCAATTCCTCCAAACCGGCTTGCAATTCTGCTCCCACCTGCACACGCACCACTCGATCGAGGAACAACACATATTCCCCGTGCTGGCGAAGAAGATGCCCGAGTTTCGCAATACGGCGGAGCTGCTGCGGCAGCATAAGGAGATACATGCGGGGATGGACGCGTTCCAAGAGTACCTGGAGCAGTGCAGGAGCGGCGAGACGGAGCTGAGTTTGAGGACCCTGGGGGAGAAAATGGATACTTGGGGGGAGGTGCTGTGGACGCATTTAGACCAGGAGGTGAAGACGCTGGGGGCGGAGAACATGAGGAAGTATTGGTCAAAGGAGGAAATGAGGAGGATGCCGATGTGAGTGGGGTGGAGGGGGAGGGGGAGGGGGAGGCGAAGTGGGAGGTGCAGGTTGGGGAGGTGGATGTTATCCAGAGAGGAGGGATAGGATGGAAGAGACAAATAGATATGCTGGTCAGTATACATGCCATCATTTAACAGCACCAACGAATGAAGTAATTCACAGCCCAACCGCAGGTCCAAAGTTGAATTGGCCAATCAACAAGTGCACTGAGGCAGCATAGTACAAAACGCACAATAGCCAAGCCCGAAACCCAAAAAAATAAACCGATAAACTGTCTTCATATCAACCCATAACGTATTCAGCAAAACATCCCCCCTCTCCTCCCCCCTCTCTTTCGTCCTACACCAGCCAAACCAAAAAAAAAAAAAAAGAACGAACAAAATATAATCTCCATTCATTTATATTACATCCCTTCTCTCACACCCTTCCCCTTTCCCCTTCCCTACTCCTTACCCATCCACGCATCCACTCATCCATCTATCTCTCCCACACCAAATGTGTATATAAGCAAAAGAACCAGATCAAGTTAGAATAAAATCATTCTTTAAATTCCGCTAAATAGAGACAGACATAGATAGATAGACTGCTATGTAGATAATATGGTATCAAGAAGCCAACAAAATAAAAGAAAGAAGAAAAAAAAAGGACCACCGGTGCTGTTTGTCCAAAAAATACTCTTAGACCAAAAGAGAAAACATACATGACAAAAAGATCTTTTCAACTACTTGATAGTACCCAAATAAATGAATAGAAAAATAAGAGATATAATGTAATGCTCAAACACATTCTTAAATCGTCGTCTTCATCAACGTTCATCATTATCTTTCTCGAATGCTTGCTTGCTTAACTGACTCCCCCTCTTTCATACGCCCCGTTGTCATATGCTCACTATCCAAACCTGCGATTTAATGTAAGTATACGGAATAACATCGAAAAAAGGACCAAGGATACAAAAAAAAAAGACTTACTTCCATCTTCCCCATATCCAAGCGTTCTCTCTTCGCGTCTGTCTTGACACTTTGAATAACCATATCCAAATCATCCTGATCACCCATCGTGATCATATCACCATTTGGCACATCCTCGTCTCGAACCTTGATCTTGAAACTGTCCCGCATGCCGAATTTGTCCTTGATCTTGTTGACGAAATCACGGTATTCGATCGCGGTGCCGATCATGACATAGCGAACATCATCGGCATGGACCTTGACACGGATTTTACGGATCTCGGGTTGGCGCGAGCTGCCCCGACCACCACCACCGTTGACTGACGAGGCGGTGCGTGATCGAGAAGGCGGTGGAGGACGGCTGTTGACCATTTCAAATTCGTCCTCGTCGAACGAACCCTCGTCATAGTCGCTTGCGTACTCGTCTTCCTCTTCGATATATCGGTTGCGAGTTGAGCGTTTACTTCGTCCACCGGAATTTCTTGCACTGTACATGTCATAAAGATCTTCGGGGTAGTCACCTTCCTCTTGCGTAGGTGGCATCCTTCTGGGCTGTTGCCTTGAGCGAGATTCTGATCTTTTCGTAGAATACTGTCTTGATGCTGGTCCTCTCGGTTCTGATGCTGTTCGTTGTGTTCCAAGTCTAGGTCTTGCGTCCGGGGGGCTTCTTGCGTCCGGGGGACTTCTTGCATCCGGGGGACTTCTTGCATTATCACGGATCTCATAACCTTCCATTGGCCGTGCTTTCTCGATGTTCAGTTTTGCGAGCATCGGCTTCGTTCCATTTCGAACAGAAGCTCCGCGACTCATCGGTGGAGGACCAGTAGCTTTCTCTGCCTCAGGTGGTGGCGTAGGTGGGAATACGTTTCTGTTAAGCGGGGGCTCCGATTGCTGTCTCTTACTCGAAAGATTTGGCTTTACGAGATTGGTTGCAGCATAAGACAAGTTCTCTACAGGTCGGTCATCCTTAACCGTTGCGACAGCCTAAAGAAGTCAGCTACCTATACACCCACCATACCCATAAATCCCCAACTTACATTCTTTAATTCGGAACCAGTAAATCCAGTGAAGGCATTCGCACGATCAGATGCAGCAACCAACCGAGCCTTACCCAAGTAATCCTTCGTCTTCAAGTTCTTGACCTTGGCCTGGTTCGGTCTGTAAACGACTCCTACTGGTATCGAGAAAACTGTGTAGCCCTGATCAAAATTAGACAGTCGTCGCGGGATCTCACATAATGAAAGTCCATACCTCGGCTTCATCACGAATTGCCTCATCGATTACATTGTGATCTTCCACAACCTTCTCCTTGACAGCGAATGAAAAATCCTGCATTCCTGCCTCCTTCTGCTGCAAATAGATATAGCAGAGCCCACGATTAAACAATACTTCGCAAGAATATAGCTTGAATAGCAGGCCAAGCTGAGCGTAATCGATCATGTTGTTTCCTCTCAGATATAGTAGCGTATCGTTGAAATTTGCCAAAGCCTCCTCGAAGTCACCCACCAGGAAATTCGACACTCCCTGTTGGAAATAGGCCACGGCCAGGTACTGATCTAGACGGATTGCCTTTTGGTAACATTCGACCTGTGGTGAATTAGAATCTGCCCCGAGGAGTGTAGTCTTGCTAAGGAATGTAAAGTACGAACCGCTTTTTCATGCTCTCCCAGTGTCGCATGGATAACACCACAGTTGAAGAGGATCTTGGAGGTATCTGAGATTCCATCAAACTCCTTCAACGCCTCGTCGAACTCATTATTATCGTAACGAGCAAGGGCAGCGACCCAAGTCTCGATTTCCTGCAACGGTAGTCAGTACCTCGACGGATCTTCTTGAACAACCCGCCCCTTCTTCTTTCTGCTCCCTCACTGACCTGTTTCAGAGACATGGCGGCTTTTCCTCCTCAATAATTATATGTATGTATGTAAAAATATGTATGTAGAAAGTTCGTCCGTGGCTGGTCGCCTTCGTGAGCGACCAGCGATCAAGTCGTGTAAATAAGATCTATGTTGTGCTTTTGGTATATGCCGTGCGAAGTTGCTCGCTTTTTTTGTGACTGGCTACCCTCTCTGATGCACCTCGTGTTTGTAGTAAGTGTTCTTCGAAAAATACCGTCCAGCGATGGTGAATGCGTCTTCAAAGACTGGGTATTAATTCTTTGTGTGTACTGAGTGTCTACTGCTGTATGGGGCGGTTATCAGCGAGCGGCTGGCGATTGTGGATCGGCGGGTTTTTCTTTCGGGGCCCCTTCGCTATTAATTTAGTGGTTGATCGTGAGGGCTTACGGGGCAGGATTGAAGTGGCGTAGGGCACTTTGAAGGAACGTGGGGACGAGTAGTTTCCGAGGAAAATAGGATTAATTCGTACGATACCGAAAGATGGACTGATGGACTGATGGACCGATGGACCGGGTGAGTGATGGATCAATCCTCCGCAGGAGAAAAAACGACAAGAATACCTGGTCCGGGACAAGCAAAGTGATTATGGGTATGTTGGTGACAAGGAGTGTGACGGTGATATGCAAGAAGACAAAAAGGAAGAAGCACCGGAACGAATTGGATGGTGGAAATGTAAGGTACAATCGCTGGCTAGCAGCGTGTCTTGACGGGACGAGGGATAAATGAGTGGATGTACTTGGTAGGCCGGTGACTGCGTACGAAGTAAGACCAAATCGAATTGGCGGCGGCTAGTACTCCTGCTACTACACCACTTCGTATGTCGTATGGCTGCTTCTGGCTTCTAGCTCTGGCTTCTGCTGCTTTTTGCTATTCTTTTACAGAAACCCAGCCATGCACTTGGGAGCAACAGGAACAGACTGGGCATGTGTGGATGGATATGGATACACATGTGGATGGATATGGATACACATGTCTCTGATCGAGCGTCTGCTAGTGGTTAGAGGGGCTTGTGCTTGCAAGTTGTAACTCGCTAAAAGTGGATGCAGTCAAGGAGGGGGAGGGCGAGGGCGAGGGCGAGGGGCGAGGGGTTCCTAGTCGCTCTTGTCTTAACGGGCTACTTCGCACGGCACCTGGTTGTCTAGCACTCGCAAGTCTCACAAATCGTGTTAGGAGAGCAATACAATTGCAATACTTCGTATAATGGGTCGGATTAAGAAACTTCCATGCATGCAGGAGTAACATGTGCAGTTATACAAGACTAGGCGCGACTAGACGTCCTCCTAGATACCTCCCAGATACCTCCCAGATGCTCGTTTCATCCATTTCATGAATTCCTACAAAGCAAGCTGTCCTGCTCTGTTGCCCGTCTCGTAGCTACCTGTACCTGAGCCGTTGTATAAAATCATCTCCGCATACATCACTCGCCCCGATTTGATCCCCCAAGTAGCCCCTGTCTGGCGCTGCTTCAACATCTAACAAGCTGGGCAGGGCATGCCAGTGCAGTCGTACACCCTGTCCGTAACGCTCCGATGATGCTTTTTTTGCGGTGACCCGGCCACATGCGAGAGCTCATGAAAGGGCCCAAAAACCAACAACCCGCGCATCCATGGAATAACCCAAAAACTCTTGGGAATTGCAATCCCTGACAGCCATATGGTTGACTGCATCAACTGCTTGCGAAACCCCGATGAGATTCGCTAAGATGTAAATCTCAAGCATTCAAAGCAGCAAGTGTTCCAAGAGGCCCCCTACGGATGCCGATTGGATGGCCGAGAATTGATAGTTCTAGTTACCTCGTACGCTTCTGTAACTTTTTATCCCAGGGCGCCTAAAAGTTCTTTCTGCTTCGTCTGTGCTTTCCGCCTTATTTCTCCACTTCCTTTTTCTTACCCTCTTGCGTTTGTATGTCCGTGATATTCTGCACTGCACAGCACAGCACATCACAAAATGCCCACCGCCAGATGTTGGACATCGTGTGAATTGTGAATTGACTTGCAGCGGGAGTGATTCAATAGTCTACGTAGCTGCACTGCTATTCGACGTAAAAACCGAAGTATATATATCTATTCTGATCTTGTGATGTTGCGTAGCTATTCATAGCTCATAGCTCATTATCCTGGAGCTTACCGGACCTTACCAGACCTTATACCGCTCTATCGGACCTCGACAATTGGGCATCCAGAAATATGCCAAGTTCTCTCTGCTCTTTTGGCATGTTCGACTTGATATAATTGGTATTGGCATTCGGCGAAACTATCAATTACATTTGATACTACCCGACTATCTGTCCATTTCCATATCGTGGCTCAACCAAACAGGAAATAGTGAAGCTCCAGGCTAACCATTATTCGGAGCAGATCGTCATCTTTACCATCTCTGGGCAATACCACCGACACAGGTGACACCGAATGGTTCACAGATAGCCACGCACTTCAGTTACGACTCCAATATCCGGGTTCAAATGAAGATCCTGCAAAAAGCAATTCACCACCAAACCACCAAAGTCTAATCAGATCTAATCGGATAAGCATTGAACAGAGCGTATTGCAGGAAGCTTGGCCAGTCTCAGGGAGGATCTTTGACGATGGGACGAAACTCGCTTGAACCTCACCTTGTTTTGGAATTCCCGTGCGCCGCACACTCAACGGTCTGGAGAAGGAAATATTCTATGACATGCTGGATCTTAACAGCCTTCAATATGGTATAATTTGTTCAAATTTCACACTGCCTTTGTTCCGCATGAGAGCAGAGCATAATCTTTTACATTTCTACATCCCAACTTCGAAACTTCGAAGAAGATTAAGGGCAGTTCTAGATCATCGATCGATGATATAGAACGAGATATGTGAAGATCTAGGTAGACGACTCTGCTAGGCCAGGGCTTGGTTGGTAGGATGTCGTCTTGGGAATCGAAGACATCATGAAAAATTCTCAGCCCTCCACAAGGAATATGGTGAGATCATTATACATATGGGCTTTCGTTCCCGCGATTCACAACAGTCTGGGCTTTGGAATTGACCACCACCACACCCTCGCGCAAGCCGTTTGGAGTCCGTGGGAAAGGAGGAACCGCAGTCGGTAGATGAAAGGTCATGAAACGCACCAAGGCTTATCGATTGACAGGAGAATTGTACTGCCCCCGCAAGGATTTGACGGGTCCTGGCATGGAACACTCCTTCATTTTTTCTTCAGAATTGCTTCTTTCGTACACATTGTACAGCCCGCTGTTCACACATGGGCATACGTATAGGAATCAAAGCGCGTGCGGGAAGGAAGTAAGCTTCTTACGCAATTCATCATTCGAGATAGTTACTCGGTCGTATCATTTATTGCACGATCGTCCGATACATGATTAGAGCATACCCTTGCTGACCTCATCCTTCCTTTCCTGCCATAACGTCTTGCCTGAGCAAGAACACACAGTCTTATCATTATCCCATACGCCGGCGCTCCGCGCTATAACACCCACGAGTGTGTTCTCATCATTCTTCTCAAACTTTTGATCACCCTCATGCTGTCTTGAAACAACCATCCCTCTTCCGATCATCTCCCATATCTGAATAGGCTTGTCCAAAAACACACTTCCCATGCCATTCTTTCCTACCGTGACTGCACCTAACACACCCTTTGGTTTGGCCGCATCTTCCCCTTTCCATAGGCCGCCAGTTGATATCGCGCCATTCGAAATATCACCTGTTTGTCGAATAGTCGCCCAATATTCCCCCTCCTGCAACCCCCGGATCGTAAGATCGAAGAGTGTTAAACTAGGAGAAACTTGTACCATTCTCACTAACCCTCGTACCTTGTTTGACACCGTCTGGTCATGTGTCTCGAGAATGCACACAGCCGCACCTTTACGCCGCACTTAGTAAAACCATCCCAAACACCAGCAAACGAGGTCAAAAAACGAAGAGTTCGCAGTAACCAAAATTGACACAAAAGCTCATGAGAATGTAACGAAACGTACCATCAGTGTTCCCCGAACCCCTCAGAATAGCATCTCGACCCGTAGCTTCAATAGCTCGTACAATAGCAGAAGGAGCAGCTGTTCGTACCGATACATCAGTCACAAATCCTCCCGTGTTTGTTTAGCGAAGGGTGAGGGTGAGATACGAACTTGTTCCTTCGATGGTAACGAGTTGATCCTTGAGGCTTGCTTCAACTTTTTGGATCCCGCTCAACTGGGACAATGACCCTTTGATGTCCTTTATGCAGGATTCACATGTCATAGGGACAGCGAATTGTGTCTATTGTTCATTAGTTACTGTTCAAATGAAATGTATTGGATGACACGTGATGGAGCGGAAAGGACCCGACGAGTGAGAAGTCGACGAACCTGAAAGGGAGTTGTGATGACCATTTTGCTAGATGAGCTTTGGAGTTTGCAACGATATCGTAAACACCTATGTATAGACCAGATATATCAATAACTAAAGACTAAAACAACTCAAAGAAATTCAAGTACATTCACATCATCCAAACGTGGGGCAACAATGACTGCTTTGAAATCCGGCCGAACATCCTCGAGCCGAAAGAGAGCGAAACGGCCCAGCCAATCATAAACCTCCGCTGCAAAAAACTGTCTTGGCATCTAGAACCACATTCCACGATTTCGAGGTTGGAGCTCAGTCAAGCTTGACGACGACAACGACTGTGACGTCTCTCCTTTTCTTCCAATTTCGCGCATCGGTGTAGTCACTGGCCGCAGTGACGTCTAAGCATTCACGATGTCGCAGACCAATGGATTTGTAAGTTTCTGCATGTTATGCATGTAATTCCTCCGCTTTGACTGAGAATCAAAATTGAATCAATCAATCAATCAATCAACCACAAGCAAGCAAGTATACACTATAACTAACCTCACCATCCCCCTAGACCAAACTAGCCTACTCCCGCACCTGGCACCACATATCTGCCTCAGCACCTCACCTCCCCCTCTCGACCCTCCGTCCGCGCCCCTCCCCCACCGGGCCCCTCCCCAGCGAAATAACCCCCCCCTCCCTCGGCCGCCTCGCCTCGCGCATCGCAACCCTCCTCATGGGTAAACACAAGCCGATCTTCGACCCCTCCACCGACTGCGGCGACTACGTCGTCGTAACCAACTGTTCCTCTCTGCACACGACGGGCAAGAAGCTCTACCAGAAGAAATACTACCGACACAACACGCGGCCGGGCAGCCTGAAGGAAATCAGCATGGAAGGGCTGATGGCGAAGCTGGGCGGGGCAGAGGTGCTCCGCAAGGCGGTTTCGGGAATGTTGCCGAAGAATAGGTTGCGGGATAATCGGTTGGCAAGGTTGAAGGCGTTTGAGGGGGAGGCGCATCCGTATAAGAGGAATCTGGTGAGGTTTGACGGGAGGAGGAGGGATTTGATGCCGGATACGGGGGCGGTACCGGTAGGGAAGGAGGTTAGGGCTTAGGTGGTTGTGGTTGTGGTTGTGGTGGGATTACCACGTATGGGTTATGTGTATATGGAAGGGTTGAGGTTGAAATGAAAATGTATATTACATGCATTAATGTATGCATTGAGGCAGGCGTATGACGATATACTACTGTATACCAAGCAAATAAAATCATGAAGCAATAAACTTGCATTTCCTATATAGTAGGAAATGTTAAATTGGTTCTATTCTAAACCACAAGCACCCACCCAGTGGATTATCATAAGAGGAACTGAACCCCATCTTCAAGCCCATCGAGATTTGATATGCAGAACATTAACTTGAAAGAGCAATATCGCATATGAATAATACCCTCCCCAAAACCCCCATCGAGCAGTCCATCCATCCTCTTCCCCATCTAGTTCCCTTTCATCTATCTCATAGTCACTTATCCAGCCAACCCAGATATCATCATCATCATCATCATCATCATCTAACCCATACGAGCAAACTACTCACTCACTCACTCACTCACCCATCCCAACCTCCCTAACCTCAAGAATCCCCCCCAGTCCTCCTCCCTCCATCATTAACCAGCTCCAGCTCCAGCGTAGCACCGCACGAGTTCTCCACCCCGCCTCTCCTCTGTCCTGTATGTGTCTGCCCTCTACATATCATATCCTTAGACATACATACACATACACATGCGTACCTCCTTGTTCTTGTCCGGTTTTGCAAGACAAGGAATACATACACGCAGTGCCGTGATCGGTTGTTGGGGGGTTTCTTTTTTTGTGTGTGTGTGTTTGTATCAATCAATGATGGATATATACGTGCACGTACACATACATATGTTTTTATATGATTTCTGTAGGGAGGTAGTTAGGCCAGAGATATGCTCACGCGAAGAATTTATTGATGCAATAACTTCGATGCTGCTTGGTCCTAGTGTGTCCCTGGAGTATGCATGGATGTGGGGGTTCTGTTGGGCGATTATAATGAACGGAAAGATCTGATTACAAGCACCAACGAAAAGATTCGAGAAATAGTGAACATTTTGGAGTCAAAGTATGCTTGAATGGTATCTACGTACTCTATACACAAGCCCAGAGAAGCAATGCGCCAAGAAGTTTGTACCCAGTAAATCACCGTACGCCTACCCCCCTTCATAAGCCATTGGACGACACAAGTCGTTACTCTATATGTATGCGGAAATCTACAACTTTGGTGAAACTTGGCCTCTACTGACAGCGACTTCAATGAGGCCGTTCGGGCCGGATTGCGGTGCATAAACTTCTGCGTCCTTGCCGGTATTCTTGAGACCCTTGTGCCAGCTGAGATCTGTAATTCACCGGTTAGATATGTCCAGAAAGTAGGTGTTGCGAGATTCAACTTACCAACTTCAAAGTAGTGCTTGTTAGGCAGCGAGTAGTCTACGGTCTCCACTTCTGGAACAGCTTCTAAGATCGCTCCGCACATCTTGTACATAGTGTTTTGTACTGACGGGCTGTCCTCCTCGGCGAAAGTCTTCATGGTGATGGTTCTGGCATCGTCAAATGCTTTGTCGAACTTGGGGATCGACTCCTTTACGGCGTCTAAGTCGGAGAATGTCTTCCAGGTCCAACCGCAGTCGACGTCTGTCGATAGGATTCTGTCCCAAACTTCAGGGAGAGTGGTGTATTCGTCTCGCACGAAGCCGTGGAATTGTGACCCGGTGCTCTTCAATACCAATAGCCCGACGATACCACTGCGGATATCGATGCCCTTACCCCGCTTGATAGTAGCTTCAACATTGCGGGTCTCGTTTCCGTCACGGTAGAAGGAGTGCGGGTGGGGCTTGCCATCAATGGTCATCCGGGTCCATCTATGAGTGATAATCTTGATGTTGGCTGCTGTGATATGGGGGTACTGTTCGATGAAGTGGGTGCCCAGTATACTGGCGAAGAGCTCAGGAGGAGTAACTGGATGCTCTTTGGCCTTGATGTAGACGGTGTTCTTCATCGAATCAGTAGCGACTACGACACTGTTATCGGCTTTGGTGTATCTAGAACATTGTGAGCTTGCGATCTACAAAATAATAAGATGAGTAGACGTACGATACATCGATAGCACCCTCCAACAAGACGCAGACAGTCATCTCAGTCACTGTTTGGGTTCCGGTCTTCTCATCCCGCTCTACCTTGTAGACGCGGACATTGTCCTTGCCATATCTCGCTGAAGCTATAGATGCCATTGTAGATTATGAAAACGTATTTAAGTAGGGATCTAAATAAAAAATATGCAAAGAGTGTATGCAATACGTGAAGTCGATATCAGAAAATCTGCAGCGGGAAGTTTGCTATTAGTATGGTACGATGTGATTCTATTTATGACAAGAGAAGATGGAGATGGCAGGAACGAAATCGAAGGGAAACCGAACTCTTTATATATCAGAGAGTTGGCATCGGCAAATGGCTCGAGCGGCAATGGAACAAGCTATCATTTGAAAGGAAACGGAGAAGCTCACTCTGTGAGGAGGAGTTGGTAGGAAGTCGATCCCGCCAGCCATCGGAAGGCGCCGAACGCACAAGGCCGAAATGCAGCCTTGTTGCTCAACTTGATCGTTTCTCTTTTCTTTTACCTAACCCTTAACCGTTACTGGCGGGTTTCTTTCTAATCTGCAAAAGCTCCTTCCCTTCTGACCCTCTTGAAATCGGCATTTCTTGTGATCTATACGATACTTGTTCATTTTGGGCTGTCGTCGTATTTGACCTTCTTTTGCAATGCCATACAATCCTAGAATACGGATTAGATATGAATTGCGAGGCAGACCAAATACCAACGGGGTGGTCCGCGAAACTTGCTCGTATGATCTTCGGCTGTCTGCTTCATTGGACCCCACTATCATCGTCTGGTGCCGCTTGGAGCATTGGCGTGTGGAACAGTCGGTTGGCTTTCTGCTCTGAAAGCGGCATGCGATAGTTCTATGCTATGCACCATTGCCGCCAATCCAGCCTTGGCCTGTTTAGGAAGAGCAACTCGAGGGCTGTCGAAGCTCGAAGATTATCGAAGCGCGGAGTCGAGCACAATTGCTGGGGCATACAAGTAGTCACCAGTTCTTGGGGTTCATTCATCCATACTCCGATGGTTGGTGGTGCATGTCTGGCTCCGTTGATACTGCTACCAAGCTACGACTTTACGATTCATAGGAGGGAGGTCTGGTGGAGACACGTGAAAAAGATTCATACTTCTACGTACCCAGCTCTGTTGAAGAGGACTAGCCGCCCAGAGTTCTGCCGTATCAGTAAGAGGTCCCATACTGAGGTATCTCAGTTGTAGACTGCAGAACCTCTGGATAATGTAATGTTATCAAAGAGTCCTTGGGAGCTTCGTACGGTATGCGCACGAGTGAATTGTTAGTTCTCGCGACCTTCTTCATGGTCTGTGTCACAAACCCCCATGATTTTGATGTGGAACCGTAGACAGAGAGTCGTGGGCGAACTATTCCATGAAACATCTTAAGAACATTCAATAAAATTGTCGCAAAGCAATAAAGCCAATTTCGCAGAACGCTACATCTCCGCTGTTCAATTTGATCCGAGATATCATCGTCCCGCTGTCTACATTCCGATTGCTGCCATTGACTCCGTAGAACGTTGATTTCTCCGTCCCGGCGTTGTACGGCTCCTGCAGGCAGTTCACGATTAACGATACCTTACCGACGAATTGCTTGCGATAGGCAGAAAGAGTATTCTATCGCGTGCCTTAATTTCTTTCGAGTGCAGTCTCTCCATGACTCGAGGATCAGCCCGTTGATCGCACATCGCCCATCACCTATGTCACCCCCGCACGAAGAACGTTGACCCCAAACCTCTCGAATGGACAGATGGTTGGACCATCGAGCATTCTGGGCTCGTCTGTGACGCCGACTCAGAAGACTTCATACGCACAACAATATGCTGGGAGGACGAGTTTAGACCAAGGGGGAGGTTTGCAATTACCGGGGCAAAATGGCGCTCGATTGGCCTCGAATTCCGCAGTCTCGTTTGCCCCTCGTGGCTCCTCTCTGGCCCCTACGCCTGGGCCGGGGAGCTTCAGTTCGACAATGCGTAGCCAGATGCCATCGCGGGCTGGCTCAGGACTCGATGTGAATGCCTCCATAGTGAATCACGACCAACTAGACGACGACGATAGCAGGATGCCCGAGAAAATACTTTCGAGCTTGCGCGAGACGCTGAACCGGGAAATGAAAATAAAGGAGGGCAGTGAAAACATGTTGGAGGCACTGAATGCAAAAAAGGCAAAGCAGGCGAAGGACCAACGACAGAGGGTGGAAATGGAGCTCAATATTTCCAATCAAAAGATTAGGGAACTGAAGCATCAGATCGCAGAGTTGCAGAAGCCTAAAGTGCCCACGACGCCTACAAGAAGCCGTATGGATGCTTTGTTCCAAAGCAACGGATTGAGATCTCCCCCGAGCGCTTCTAGAAGTACTGGGGGATCTGAGATAGAGGAACCTACAGAGTCGCCAACCTACGTCTTGGCGGAGATATTACAAGCCCTTGAGATTGAAGGCCTTACGCCGGATTACTACGTTGGACATGCAAATGATCTTGTCGAACTGTTCAAGCGTCACCCTAACTTGAAATATGATCTCGTTTGGTCTGTGTTTGGATTACGCATGCAGGTCATGCTTCTTAGTGGAAGTCGAGAGGTTGTAGCTGCCGGATACCGCATGACCAGATATGCAATCTCTGATATTAGCTCTCTGCAGAAGATTAGGAGTCTCCACACGGATTACCTTGTTGTAGTGTAAGTGCCACTGGCTAACGTTGTAGTGAACTGAGACTAAACAAGTTTTAGGTCCCTGATTAAGAAAGGAACTTCTGACGTCGAGAGAGAACAAGCCCTGAAATTTATTCGGGCATTTCTGGATGTCAAGGATGGCATAAAAGAGATTTCTAGAGCTGTAGTGAGAACTATAGCATCAGTTGCTGATCATGGAGAAGACCGCTTGAGGGCCATTTGCATAGAGACCCTTGCTGAGATCATGGTGCGTGATCCTGAGCTAGTAGTGGAATCAGGTGGTCTAAAACCACTGGCAGACGCACTTGGTGAAGGAACCTATGATGCTTCTGAGAGTCTTACGGCAGCATTTTTGTTCCTTCTCGACTCTCCACAGAGGCGGAAGTACCTACGGTCAGGGTACGAGCTAGAAATCCTCTTTACTGCCTTCACAGATTCGCTTTTTGCAAAAGAAGAAGTTTTGAAACAGAACTCCAAGGCCATTTCGTACGCGTTGAGGTCGTGGCCGGGCCTTATGACATTGTCTATGTACAACTTTAGAGCCATTCGATCTCTAGTTTCGTGTCTGATGCTACCAAACCCGACGGTGCGGGAGACAGTCATAGATTTGCTCTACCAACTACTTCGAATCAAATCTCCATTTTGGGCCACTTCCTTCCTTGCTGGTAGACGGCTGACCACATACGGACGAGTTGCTAGCCTCAAGACAACACTGCCAAAAGCTTTGGTGCAGCCACCAACCGAGGATGAGTCGGTCGACAAGGGCTTTGTTGATCACTATACGGCGCTCTTGCTAGCAGTCTTGATAGCTTCTGGAATGCTTCCAGGCTTGTTACAAGTCACCCGAGATGCAGACAATTCAATGTTGAGGAGAAAGACCACTTTACTGATTGGTGAAGTTCTGAAGCTTGCAAGTCAACTTCTACCAACTAACTGGAGCAGTGAACTTCAGTTGCTACCTGAATTATTTGCTGCCGCTTCACAATTTGCCAGCAAAGATCGTTTCATAGCTACCAGTACGGTATACCAGATAAGTAGTGTAAGTCGGACGTTGTATAGGTCGGCTCCATCTATCTCGACAACACTTTCCGTCAACCATAGCAGTGACAATTTGGCCATCATGGGAGACCTACCCAAGAGTACTCCGAACGTCTCGTTTGATGAAGCTACCTTCAGGCAATTACTATTGGAGTCGCACGTTTTATCGAGCACAAATCCGATCAAATGGAAATGGGACGTTATATTACGGATCATTGAAGGTCCATTGCTAAATGGCAAGCGTCTCGATGAAGCCGTGAAAGCATCCAAATTTATTAAAAGAATAATGAGTTTTTATCGGCCGTTCAAGTATAAGTTCTCGGAGGTTCGAAGCACTCGAGTTACCCAGAAGTATGTCAAGGTCGGCTGTGCCTTGATTCACACGCTCCTGCAAACTACCGAGGGAGTCAAGTATCTAGCGGACAACAAGCTGTTGAGACAGATAGCGGAATGCCTTGCACAATGTGATCCGGTAATTTGAGATTCCTCACCTGATTGATGCTTCATTGCTAACCTGAAGTAGACGAGTGGACTCACCGCTTCCCAGCCTTTATTCTCAAAAGAAAGGCTCTCGGAAACCCTCGCTTCTGGCTATTTTGCCATGATTGGGACTTTAAGCGGTGATCCAAAAGGTCTGCAAATGCTGGATCGCTGGCGAATGATCAATATGATGTATCATATTATTGATCTCAAACAGCGTCCTGACCTCATCAAGCTACTGTTATCCAACTTTGACTACAACTTGCATGGGCATCCGCGCGTGTTGCTTTCTAAAGCATTAACAGCAGGATCTAAAGAGATACGTATACATGCCACGAACGTCCTTCGAAAATACTCCAGTCGTGCTCCCGGAACTACTGATTATAAATGGGCGATTGAACTTCTAGTGACTCAGCTCTATGACCCAGAGGTAGAAGTTTGCGCCACTGCTATCAAAATACTCGAAGAAGCATGCAACAGAAAGAGTTATCTCGAGTTTATTGTAGAGTGTCGCCCAGCACTAGATCATCTTGGAGAAATTGGTGCTCCACTGCTACTTCGTTTCCTCTCTACCTCTATTGGTTACCATTATCTAGATGGTCTTGACTATATTAGCAATGAGATGGATGACTGGTTTCTTGGACGAAATGATAGTTATGTTGGAGTCATTGAGGCAAGTCTGGCACGATCTTTTGGAGAAATGCCGGAAGAGACATCAAACCGTATGAGTATAGACGAGGATAGCTTCGACCTTGAGGTGGAAAGCGAGGCACATGTTCCTCCGCACTTTTATCGAGAACTGACACGGACAAAAGAAGGATGCAAGCTTTTACGAGATAAAGGTCACTTCGAAGAATTCGCAAGCACCATTCGTGAATATGGCATGCAGGCTGATGATCCCGAGCTCATACTGAAGGTCAAAGGCTGTCTTTGGGCTGTTGGAAACGTCGGGTCAATGGAACTGGGCGCACCGTTTTTGGAAGAATCCGACGTGGTTGAGCAGATCGTCAAGATTGCCGAGTCTCATGAAATAATGAGCTTACGAGGAACTGCTTTCTTCGTCTTGGGACTTATATCCCGAAGTGTGCATGGACTGGAGATCCTTTCCGAGCATGGGTGGGACAGTAACACGACAACCATGGGTATATCAAGAGGTCTTTGCATACCGCAAGACCTCTGCAAGTTCTTCTCCTACCAACCATGGAAGCACATAAAAGTCTCAGATATCGTCATGAGTGAAGAAGAAAAGACCGAGCTTGAAGAGGCCCGAGGTGATGACGATGAAGACAATCAGCGAATTCTAGAACTGGTCACGGATCTCGGTAACATGGTTCTCACGAAAAAGGCCGTCGGGGAGTTGATGAATATGAAAGCTAAGAAGGACCATGCATTCAAGGGGGTTGGTCTGTTTAAAAAAGCCATGACGATTCTCGAACACCACCACTTCCGTCTGCCGATGCGTCGCTTCGTTATCGAATTGTTCGAAAAGCGCGTGCTAAGGCAGATTGTATTGGAAGAGGAAAGCGATGATGAAGATGTAGAAAATGGGGAAGATGGTGCGGATGGCGATAGTGAGAATGAGGTTCGTACTGAGCGTCAACGTAGTGTCACGGATATGCCGACATCAGGTCTAATGGCATCGATATAATGCCGCAATAGAGGACTTGTGCGTGCAATTGATGGATTTCTTAAAAGTGTAAGAAGTACTGGATGTACGATATTGAAATGGGAGTCAGTCAGTCTATCGTATACAGTGCGCCCCGGGAGTCCATTTGGCATAGCGGCGAAAGAGAGAAAGAAATAAAGCAACAGAGAAATTCTACAACTTTGTTGGAGTGATTTGATAAGAATGGAAAGGAAGGGTGTGGTGTTGGCGTACCAGTTTTCTCGCCTTCTTTTTATTTATTTTACTTTTCTCTTTTTTTGGTGAACAGGGACTATGTTGGAAGGATCTACAGCTGTATACCACCATATTCTTGGCATGAACAAAACGGTGATGGAATTTGGCGTTGTTGGAATGGCTTTGGGGGATCGATGGGGATGAGGGATGGGGGGACGGGCAATATTGGGGGGGGAGGAAGGGTAGGGCGCATATATGGTTCGACGAAGTGGTTCAACGGAATGTAAAGGAACTCAAATAGGATTTTTTCATTTGCAAATTTGAAAATTTTAGAAACTGGGGTGTGGTGTGATGTGGTGTGATGTGGTGATGGCTTCGTTTGGGGATAAATGATATAGTATGGCGATGTGATGAGGTGAGGTGTGTCGTGCATACATATACATACATATATGGACGGACAGTAAGTGAGAAAGAATCCTTGGGTATGTATGTAAGTTATGAGCAGTGGAAGGATTTCCTTGCGATGGTGAATACAGTATGTATGGTTCATTTAATCAACCCCGCGAGCGCTAAGCTAAGCATATATATATATATGAGTACTAGCTCTAGAGAGAAAGAGATAGAGAGAGAGCTACTTACTTGGTCATTAAGTCAGTTCTCCCCAGCCTGCTCATCAGTGAGTGAAACGCTCTCGTATCCGTTCGTATCTTCTATATCGCTGTCGCCGTCACAACACATCACAACACAGCACAACCCAACGACCTTCAATCCTCCTCACCCCCGTCCCTCCCCAATACTCCAAAAATCCAAAAAATCCAAAAATGCAGTAAACATCTACCCATTCATCTATCCATCCATCCATCCATTGATCCATCCCTTTCCATCTCCATCTCCATACTCTCCCCCATCCATTCAGTACACCCCCCTCTCTCAAACGAGAAGAGGACACCACCACCCAGAAAGCAAAAGAACAACTTAACTTAACCTTACAGTAACGTTACTTACTACTAACGAATAGATAGATAGATAGATAGATATACGACCAGATAGACAGATGAAAAACCAAAGGCGGAAGAGAGTGAAAGGGGAATTAAGAATCTATACATACATACATACATAGTTTTTTACACGAGAATAACACAACACACACACACAGATAACCAATCTCAATCTCAAAAGAAAAAGAGTACTTACTTATTTTTAGTCAGCCACACAATAAATAATAAGCAAGTAAGTAAGTAAGTATATATACTCACTCCAACAGTAAATAAATAAATAAATAAGCAACCAAAAGGAATCAATCGCTCATTTACTCATTCGCCCATTCACCCATTCATTCATTCACTCATTCATTCATAGGTGCTTTAATTCTTTTTTTTTTTTTTTTTTTTTTAAAAAAAAAAAGCAGAGAAGATCGATCGATCAGTAACTTGCACTTGCACTTGCACTTGGATTGATACAGTCAGTACTTGTGAAGGACGGACGGACGGACGGCGGCGGTGTGGTTGTAATTTTGAGATGTATATGCATATGTATATGTAACTGAGGTGTTACTTGGACTGGGGGAAGGGGCTTGTTTATTATACTGTATACGTACTGCTCATTCCAAGTAAAATATCCTAATGCCTCCTAAGAGCAGCAAAGTCAGTGAGTGTAGTATTGTAACCCCGAATGAAAAATCTACGAGCTGCTAGCCCAAGGAAAGTATGTATCAATCACATGGAACAAACATAGAAGTGTCATTTTCACTGAACTTAATTCGTAGACTAACTGAAGCCGGCTGGCAAGATGCAAAAGAAACGTCGGCGCAGAAAGAAAGAAGATTATAATTTTACAATTCCAGTTCCTCCCCACAAGCGGAACCCTTTCATGACCTTCGCCACACCATCACCATCACCATCACCATCACCACCGTGTTTTCCCCGTCATCTTGTCTTTTCCCCAATCCAACCCCTCCAAAAATATCAAGATTCCAAATATTTCACCAGCCAACAACCAGCCAAAGCCGTTAGTGAGCCTGTGCCCACCCGACCAATGAATCCCCCAATTCCGTCATCATGTCATCTCCTTGAAAGAGGATACGGGGGTATCAAAAGTCATTCAAAGGTCGTTAGCAGGGTAAATAGAGGATGTCGCAGTATAGTGTTCGTAAAACCTTCATATAGCAATGCCTGGAAGCAAGCTAGCCATCGTTCATAAAAGCCACCATAAAAGAGGGAAAAAATATGGACATAGAAACGAAGAGGCTTTTGGAAGTTCGTCTGAAAGAACACATCAGTCCAGCCAGGTAGACGCTGTCCCATTCAGGGCAACTCCTCTAGCCAAAGAAAACTCGCAGATCGAAAGCAAACTTATTTTCCCAAACGCGCCAATACCAGATGACGAAGCGCAGAGAATATGACGGTAATACGAGATCTGATGAATGACGGAATGTAGTCTAATGCGTCGAATCTGAGGTATCATGGATAACAAGGAACTTTTAAGACACGTTTTTGTGAATGGCCCCGCCGCAAATGCAAGATTAGCCCGCCGTCTATGCACAGAAATTAGAATGCTCCGTATTTAGTGAAACACTTTTGTTGATGGTCGACGCTCAAGAATCGCCCTCCTTCTTATCGCTAGCTGCTGTAGCTTTAGACAGTACTGGAGATGTGTGGGTAGAAGGAGGTGAAGCGGGATTCTCGGATTCGCCAGAGTTTAATCCTGCGAGTAGACTATGGAATGGATTAGCACATTGTCAATCAATGATGAGGATACAGTACTAACCTGAAAGTATTTGCGGAAGTGGCTGATTTCTTCTCCTTATCTTGAGGAGGTGTGCCTGTTCTCGAGGAAGCTCCTGAATCTTCACCCGTTCTTCCCAATGAGCCACCAGGACCCAATTTTCGACCACTGTTGCTTCTGGAAGAGAACATAGATGTAGGTCCAAACGACATTTGTTGGCTTGACTGTCTGTTCGCACCACCCTTGTTGGCCAAACGACGGAGATCATCCATCCCGACGGTGTTCTTCTGGTAATCTGGAGGAGGCTGGTTGCCATACCCACCAGAGAAGTTTCGGGAGTCACCACGGCCCATCTGCATTCGTCCACCACCACCACCACCGCCACCGCCTCCACGAGTACGAGAGCTTTCGGCAGCCTTTTGTGCAGCAGCAGCCTCAGCCTAAGACGTGTTAGTAAAAGTTTCAAAATGAGTATAATGGATAATAATCTTACCTCTGCTCTAACTTCTTCAAGTGTTTTAGGACCCTTGTTGTCTTCCTTGGAAGCCCATCTCTTCTTGCGCAGATCCACAATGTCCATAAGCATGAATCTCAAACGGCTTGGTAGCTCAGGTGCATCGATCATGCTCTGGATGCGAGTGAAGTAGACATCCATCAATGGTCGGCCCTTCTCGGTGCTATCCAGATTGCCACCAATGGTCTTGAGAAGTTTGGTCAACGACTCGATTTCAGCTTCATCGGGAATGCCATTGTAGTCTACAAGCTTCTTGACACACTCATGCATAATACGCTCTGTAAGCATACTGAGTTTGTAAAGTTCTCCAATGAACTGGACAAGACCAAGACCACGACGTTTGGCAGCGGCAGCAATATAGTACTCATCGGACAACATGGCAGCTTCCTCTGTCTTTGCGTCTTCACGTTCGCCCTCTGGCTTTTCCGGCAGATCAATCTTCCATCCTCGTTCGAATTCCTCTTGACATCTGTTGAGCAAGTACTTTCGGAAGAGATTACCACCAGAAACAACATTGCCATTCTTATCAAGAATGCTCTCATCTTTGATATCCGGGCTCATGGTCTCGAGCATACGCTTACAGAATTTCGCGTACATGGAAGCCCAATGAGCCTCGTCAGTGGCTTTCTCAAAGGTGAGCTGAATAACTTGTCTCAAAGTGCGACCATCAGCCTCATCCTTAGACTGAGCGGCAATGGCCAAGATTTGATCTGCGATCTTATCGAACTTCTCAGGTGTCATCTTATTGAGGGCAGCCTTCACCTTTCTTTGAACCATGTCGGGATCCATATGGCCGGCGCCAGGAACAGCACCAGGAGTTGGGCCTGCAGCACCAGTGGCTGTTTGAGACTGGCCGACACTGCGCGGTTTCCAGCCAGTTGCGGAGACTTGAATAGGTTTCACATCCATACCAGCGGTAAGAGGCATGTTCTTCGCGTTCTGGGCTTCTTGCTTGACGTTGCTTCCTTGGTAACCTTCACGGTCACGTTTGCTATTGCCGCGTTGCGATCTGCTGGGTTGACGTGGAGAGTGGGGCATACCACCCATCGAGGAGCTGGATGAGTTAGTGCGTACCATACCGGCCCCAGCCGGGAAGGCGCTACCAGGTCGTGTGAATGAAGCCATAGGGTTAATGGGAGGTCTTTGCATGTTACCTGAAGACATAGCAAAACGTTCAGCACTGGTAGTTCCGGGAGGAAGAGTCTTACCACCAACGGCACCAAATTGTCCCATGGCAAATGCTCCGGGTCCGCTGCCTCTGTTTGAGCCTCGTGGGCCCATGCCAGCAGGTGTTCTTTGTGATCCGCCGGGTCTTGCTGAGCCTCCGTCGCCATCACCGATAAGGGCCTTGATTTGAGATTCGAACTCCATAGAAGGTTTCTCGGTGAACACTTTTTGGAATTGGAGTAAGAATTCCTTGTCATATTTGAAACTCTTGCCCTTGGCTTTTACTGCGCTGTTGAGGGCAGGATTGGGCGAGCTGATGTTAGGTGGATAGATGGACGAGTCAAGCACTGTCAGGAAGCGGGAAGACTTGAGAGATTGAAGTGCAGCACTCGGTTGAGGTGGTTCGACCGTGGTATTAAGAGGTGTGAGGTTGAGCGCAGCAGGCTTACCCCGTTTTTCAGCAGCGAGTGTCTTTGGTGGTGGACCCATGGAATCATCTGAAGTTGGCGTGGGTGCTCTACTATCGTTTCCAACACTAAGGTTGGAAAGGCGTGAAGCAAGCGTGGTTGGAGTGTTTTGACCATTCTTGTCCTCCGGCGCATCCTTCTTAGCATCACCACCTTTGGCTTTTGCCTCGGCCTCAGCTCGCTTCTTCTCACGCTCGTCTTCGAGACGTTCCATCTCTCGCTCAGCCTCCTTGAGCTTACGGTCATTTTCGGCGGCATTGGCTTTCTCGGCTTCTTCCTTCTCCTTGGCCGCCTTAGCCTTATCTTCAGCACGCTTAGCCAAAAGCTCGGCTTCCTTCCTTTCGCGCTCTGCCTCAGCTTCTTCCATCTCACGGATCTGGCGCTCAAGTTCCTCCTCCTCCTCCTGCTTGGCTTTCTCAGCTGCTGCTTTAGCCTCTGCCTCTGCCTTTTCTTTGGCCTCTGCTGCTGCTTTCTCCTCTTGTCTAGCCTTTTCTTCTTCTTCTTCTTTCAATCTTGCCTCGGCGGCAGCAGCTTCTGCAGCCTTGGCAGCTTCTGCAGCTTTGGCAGCTTCTGCAGCTTTGGCAGCCTCTTCGTTCTTTGCTTGGTCTGCAGCAGCTTTATCAGCTTCCGCGGCCTTCTTGACCTTTTCCATAACTTCGGCTCGTATCTCCTCCTTGGATTTGGTTATGGCGCTATCAGTTCGAATATGCTGCGGTGTAGCAGACTTAGGAGGAGGTGTAGGTGTAGAAGCTACAACAGGGGGGGTTCTGGTGCGAGCGCTAGGAGCAGGAGAAGCTGGTGCCTTAACTGCATCCACATCTAAAACTTCTCCATCTGGTCTCTTGATCAAGATGGCAGCGCTCTTTCTAGAGGGTCTTGAGAACTGAGATGACGCCTGAGGTGCAGGCTTTGGTTGAGGAGTGTGACCGTGAGAGACAGGAGTGATTGATGGTGTTTGTGCCTGGCCCATGCTCGAAGCAGGGCGGTGTTCAGACAACTGGGACGAATTGCGAGACATTGGCTGGGCTTGAGGAGCATATTGCCCGGGCATATAGGCTGGCTGTTGGTAACCAGGTTGTGGTGATTGTGGGGGCATAGGGTGCATATAAGTCATTTGAGGGTAGACATAGGGGGGCTGGCCGCCCATAGGCATGCCCAGTCGGTTGTCGAACGTTGGGGGATAGGCACCGTAGTTCTGTTTGCTCGTTAGAAATTGTTCAAAATTGCCATGTTCTGGTGAAAAATCTATTTTGGAAAGATCTGGAGGAGGAACATTGAAATAGGGGGTAGCAGAGGGAAGGGGGGGCAAGCTTGGATCTTGAAGACTTTCATCTAACGGTGGAGTAAGAATCGGCTCAAGATCCGGAGGGGGCCAGTTAGACTGTTGGTTGGAAACAGCGCGGGGAACTTCTGGATGCTCCGACTGCATCGAGCTGATTCTAGTTCTGACAATATCCTGACTTGGACCTCCATGATCAAATGACGACTGCTCATTGCATGTATAGCTGTGACCAAAAAGTTCTGTTGAAAGCTTTCGGTGACGTTGCTGGCCTTGAAACTTATCAATCCACTTCTTATTTTTGCCACGGAAATTATGAAATGCAAACGAATCAGACTGTTTGTGGTAAAAGGGGGTATGTACTACTTGGGGTGCTCCCATATGGGGCTGTTGATAGTATGGGTTGTTAAACTGTTGAGGAGTTTGCATCGGCATCGCCTGGTTCATGTTTGGTGTACCTGGGAGAGAATTCGCGAGGGCTGGGCTTCGAGCAGCTTGATGCGGCGAGTTTTGATATTGTGGTCGACCTTGGGTTTGGAAAGGGGGCATGCCGCCTCGTCCTGCATTGGGAGCATTCCTGAATTGTGGTGCGTTCGAAGGGGGGAATCCCGAGTGAGCTTGGTATTGTGGGTTGAAGCCACCACGGCCACGTCCACCTTGTTGAAATCCTCCACGACCAGCACCTGGACCTTGATTACTCATATCACTGTGTGTCGACTGGGACGATTCGCGGCGAAGATGACCGGTTTGTTGATTGTTAGGGGCAAGAGGTCCCTGAGAAGAGGCCTGTCGCATGTGGCGCTGTTATAGTTTTAAAAGTCAGTCCATGCGCCACGGAGATAATCGGAGTAAAATGCTTACATCGCCATCGGTACCTAAACTACCAAAAGTCATGCCGTTTCCTTGGCCAGCTATTCCTGAAGGAGGTCGTCCACCACTCGCAGCAGGTTGAGGAATGGGAGATGGCGAGTGAGCTGGAGAAATAATTCTTGGGTTGCCTGGAATGGGGATTGGTGCAGATGCTGGCTGAGAAATTTGAGGAGTGCTGTGAGAAACCGCAGGAGAATCTGTGATTGATCCAAACTGAATGCCGCCCTTTGAGCCACCTACTGGACCTCCATTCGGGATGTAACCTGCGGGCGGTCCATTTGCGCTGATGGTGACCGAACTCTTTCGGCTGTGGTCGGTCGAACCACCATTAAGAGCAGAGCTGCTATGAGCGATAGCAGGTGCTGAAACAGCCGGTACAGCAGGAGGAATCGAAGCTCTGCCGTTTACCGGCGAAATAGAGGATGATTTTCCATGTTGCTGTACCGGCGCAGAGCCTCCGACAGCCACGGCGGGTGATGGAGTCGAGGAGCTCGTCGCGATCGGTGGCGACGAGACTGCCTTCTTAGCGGTGGAAGCGTACGAGGAGTTGGACTGAGACGCACTGGTAGAGTTTGAGGCCTGGCTTGGGATTTGAGATTGCTGAGAGACGGAAGTCATAGGGTGGATTTGTTTCGTATGGTCGAAGATGACTGTTGGAAATTTCGTGGGAAGGAGATTTTTGGGAAAAAAAATTATTTGTATGACGTTATCGCGATAGGTGGAGGATGGGAGTGATATCCTTCGCAGAAGGCGTCAGAGGAAGAAATCCGGATGGAAAAATATTCTATTAAGAGAAAAGACTCTGATTTGAATAATTCGAGGATTTTTCGAGGAGCGGAGAGGATTTGTGTGTGGTGGGAGTTCCTGAGTTGGACGAAATTAATCGCTCTCAAAAAAAAGTGCGATAAATAGAAATCGCCCTCTCTTTTCAATGGGTTTTTGGTGGGTGAATGAATGAAGTTTTTTTTGAACACACACACGCACACACACAGTCACAGTACAATGACTATAACTGAATGAATGAATGAATGAAATTAAGAATCGATGCTTTTTAAGAAAAAAGGATCGAGTAACTATTCCAACCGCGAAGATTCTTCTGCAGAAGAGAAGAGGTTCGCCGGGATAGTTATTTCACAGGGAGTTTCTCTTTTGGTGGATTTGGAAATTGTTGTGGTTTGGAAAATTTGTGAGGAGAATCCTTAAACCAGATATTTGGCTGGTGGCTCGCCTAGCGCAAATCTGGTGGTGGGCGGGAGGGTGAGGGAGGTTCTGTGGGAGTGGGAGTGGGAGTGGGAGTGGGTGTGGGTGTGGGTGTGGGTATGGGTATGGATATGGATGTGTGAGTGTGAGTGTGAGTACTTCGTACTTCGTAACATGTCAAGAAAATCCATTCCTCAGGCCAATAAGGTCGTAATACTTATACAAGATGATGATGATGGCTCATGATTGGATATCTGCTCGGACTTGCACTGCGTAGTGGCACAAGTGGCTCCGTCTAATTCCAGTCGTTCCTACGAGCCCTTGGAAGAGGATGACAATTCCAGAGTTGGCATGTGGTACGCTGTACGGAAGTACGTCGTACATGTACATATAATATACTTCGACTTCTCTTCTTCTGCTGCCGCTGCTGCTGCTGCTTGTTCTTCCTCTCTTACGCCTCCTTTCTCCTTTCAGAGCTTTGAGAGGGTTCTTTCTTTGAGAACTACCCATACCTCTTCGTTCCTTTCTCTTATACAATACCCTCTCTCTCTATTGTTTCTCAGCTCCTCCTCTCCCAGACGAAACAATAGAAGGTCTACCGAGCTGGATTACAGTAAAGAGATTCTCCCACCAACAGCCAGTAGTATGCTCCCCCTGAGTAGAACATTCCAAGACCTCTTCCTCTGCAGCACTTGGAATTATGTCAAAAGGTAGATATCTCATATACAAGTATACTATCCACCAGATCCTAGCCATGTGCTCGAAAATGGCGGGTAATTCGAGTCCACTATTCATCCTACAGAAGTAGTTATCCGACAGAAGTATTGACATAAAGCATACAAATGGCAGTTAGTCACTCCAAGTTACCATCGATAATTATTGTGATTAGTCGATTGTGATCAATCGACTGTACATATCCTCTTCTCGGTCGTCACCGATTCTTCCCTCTGTGATCGTATAAGGGAAACAAGTGGCAATAAATTGTTACGTACAATCTACCTCCAGAGTAAGAGAAAAATGCGTGTCGTTTTTCCTCTCAGCCGTCGGGGCGTCCTTAGGTTGGACCCTAAATGAAATCAGTTATCATCAGTCTCGCCCAAGCCATTAACGAACGATCAACAGGTAGTTCTAGCCATGGTTTTCCAGACACACCAAAGTCCACAAACAGCCCCATGTCAATGCTACGTAGGCCGTTGTCTGTATTTATCCTTCTTTGTCTGACTTGACTCTGCCAAAATGCCCGGAATCTTAGGAAGAAATCCAGCTTTGATGTTCTTACCGTAGACGGGAGTTGGTAGAGCGTTGTTGCTACAAGATCCTTGGTCTTGCAGCATCAAGCCACCAATAGCAACGAGAAGGAAATTCGAAAGAAAATATGCACCTTACAGGGCTCGACCGTCACAAAAAGAATCTCTTGAGGTCTGCATTCTGCATATCCCAGCTGCTATCCAATCCATTACTTGTGCTGTAGGAAACACATCGCACAGCATTCCGCAAACAACATCTCCCACGAATTCCGCACGACAACCAGGTGAATAATTACCCAGACTCAGTCAGTGACTCATTCTGACTTTGCCCGCATCATCACTGCCATGTTATGTATGAATGAATCATTACCAGAACGAATGAAAGAGCCGACGAGTCTGGCAGTCTAGTCTGGGGGCCCCAGACCTTTTTTTCTCTCTCCTTCTGCCATCCTTTGTATCATTTCTGGTTCGAATCCAAAAGTCCCAAACTTGGATAAGTCTCTCCCGCTCCTCCTCATCTGATCTGGTTGTGCCACAGCATTTGTGTGGTCGGATTTAAGAGAATCTCAGCCGAAGCTGAGATCGACATCGGATTTCTTTCTAGAATGCTTCCGCAGAAGCACGACCGAGCTCGGACCAATTATTAACGCAAATCTTTGGTTTGGATCGGGCGGGATATCGGTTTGCATGTGATTGCACTTTTGAAAGAAGATTTTGTACGGCCTCACAATACGTCTGGGAGGGATTGTGTTTGATTCCAGAAGGATTTGTTTCAACACCACGTCCTACTCCTGCGTTTACGTTGGAACAATGGCACGAGTAGTATCGTCGAGTAAGCTCTCTTTGGCGGGGTATTTTGATGTGTGTATCATTTGTTGTCTCTACATCAGTGGGTCTGTGTGATAGTCCGGCTGATAGTCCGATAGAGATAGGGCGCAACCGAACGAACCTCCAAGGGAATTTTGGTGCCAGGGAACATCTGACAGGTGTCCTTGCGTGAGACTTCTGCTCTGTACAGTACATGCTTGGATAAGGCATTGGTATTGGTATTCATACTCGGACTAGTGTCCACTCCTCTGCATGAGGGCTTCTGCCCTTACGGACACCCGTTTTGTTGAGATGAACAAGTGTTTTATCGTGTCGAGTCAAACGTTGGGTTCGCTGGCACTGGTGGGGTTGAGGGGGAGCCGGATGGAGCCGAGTCTTTGTGGCTGTCTACTGGCATACTGGGTCAGGGCACGAGCCCTTGGACCTGATTCCTCCCTATTGTATGGCCTCTCAGTCAAGTAATTTCATGATACCCTTTGTGTACAATGAATACACAATGAAAAGAGTCCCTTTCGTTTTCTGTTTTTAGTGTAAGGAGTATCTTACAAACTCCCATCTGTTCGTCTGGGTCTAAATATTCCGAGCATGGCGAACCAACCCAGGTTTGAGCTGCCCTCTCTTGGTTAAACATGAAAATTTGGAGTGCAAAGGCGGAGAACAACGCCCAGTTATTGTCCTTAAATATGCAGTTCTTTGAGTGTCCAGGCACAAATCTCATGCCAAACAACCTTACATTCCGCAATCATACACCTCAGTACGTCAATCTCTTCCTTCCCCACAAAGCTTCACTTAGCCGCTCAAGCAAGTCTATTCCACCATGCCTACCATCCTGCTTCCGGAATGCACAGTATGCACTACCGTCCACAAATACTACCGATGCTCACACATCATAACCACCACCAATCGCTTATGCCGTGCATGTAAAGCCATCGGTGAGTACGGACCATGCAGCCGGCCCATGAACATCATCAACTACTCTAATCTTCCCTGCCCAAAGTGCATCGATGTATGGGATCAAAAAGCCCCAGCAAGTAATGTAATATGTCTCATGTGCGGCGCTACGCACAAGGTTTTCAGATGCGGTCATATCAGGAGCAACTTAACGGTTGATATGACGGAAGGCGGTTGCGTAATGTGTCGATCTGCTATGAGGGAGCCGAATCAGGTGTTTAAATATGTAAGGAGGGATTGTGATGAATGTGCTTTGACGATATGCGCGAGACGAAGGAAAGATATGGAAGATAGGGGCTTGGGTATCGAGGCTAATGATGCGGAGGTACTTGAGGGGCCAGGTCTAAGTTTAGGAAATGGGGTCAGCGCTCAAAATTCATTAGAGCTGAAAAATGGTGCTGCAGTCGTTGGCGAGGTACAGGTAGTGGAAGACGAAGAGGAAGAGGACAATAATTTCTGTCAAGGAACCGGCTTTTGTAAGTACTGCCATGTTCCAAACGACTTGCATTCGCTGTTGTTGACCGGCTTACCCCCTCTCTAGGATTCGAGAGCTAGGAATTTACCCCTTGCCCAGCTATCATGTTGATGCGTAGTCAGTCATACGTGAGTGATAACGGTGGGAACTTCATCTAGACTAGCTTGACCCTTTACAACGTTCAACAACTTTTGATCCCCTCCGCCGGGCCCATCCTGTCCATACACAGTCATGACTCATGACTCACCTGAGAGATGATGGCGGGAACATCACCTCTACGAATTATGTCACACGCACGAAATACGATACCGACGAAGTATGATCTCAATTATATGTCTACTCTATTATAATACAACCCATCATTATCTTCATTATATCTTGTAATTTTTCTTGTACAGTGTTTGATTTCTCCGATATTAGTTATTCAAATTTCTTTTAGTTTTTTGTATGGCTATACGAGTAAGAACTACACTTCCTCGGTGCTCCTATTGAGAAAGTTGGATTTCTTTGTTGCTAACGGTATGATTGCTGTAGAGTAGAAGCTTATAAGTTAAAAGATTTCATTACTCGGTTTTACAGCAGCTTTCTATATACCACTCGGTTCGACTCACTCCTGTAGTGCTACAGGAGTGATTTACCTTATCCGACACTGCCTTTGCGGTGAATAGATTATATTTCTCTCTCTCTCTCTCTCTCTCTATCTCTCTCTCTCTCTCCGGCCGAGAATTAGTTGCGAATCAAATCACTACAGTACAGCGAGTGAACAACATATTCGCATATCACCGGTATACAAAGGCTTTGTCAGTAACTTACCTCGAGGATATACAGCACACTATTACTGTATGTGAACATCCATTTCAATTTCTGAACAATCAATCTATACTACATAGAATCATCTTTATTGCAGATGTCAATTGTTCACTGACTTTACCATGGTCCATTGCTCTATGTGAGGTCCCCAGATTATCATTCAATCACTATATCGGTTCATAGGGATAGAATCATGACCGCTATATAACTTCGGAAATGCTGCTAATGTGTATACGAATAACTATACCCTCTTCCGCTGCTGTCATTCCACCAGTGCCACCACCGAGCAAGCTGACCGCCTCCGTGGAGCCTGGATAGGAATCCGTGTCAGAATTGCGACCCCCATTCGTTTTTCTTTGTTTTCCATTTCCATGTTCCTCGTCATGTTCGCGTGTATTGATTGTATCTTTCTTTAACACATCCCAGTACAGTATCCTCTCACTTTTCCAAGCCACTCCCCCGAGCAAACGCTGAGCGGATTACATAACTCGTTCATTAGAGTCTATTCAAGAAAATGACTGTCCCGAGCCATCATCGTTGTTCAGAACAGTATAACTTAGCTACTTTATTGCATGGCCGTTCAACTCGTAGTTCAACAATCATTTGTTATACTCCGAATCAAATCCAATCCAAGCTGCGAACTAGTTCTGATTCGCTGTGTTTAAATTCAGAAACGATTATGATCTACAGTATATGATATATCAGAATCGGCCTTGCCCCCTACAAGCTTGCACTTTTACTTACTTGCCACTACTGTATGTCATCGATTGATAGCTACTTGTTCCAGAAAACTGGAGACGATCCTTCTATCTATTATGTGAAACCAAATATAAGCCTGAATTGTCACTTCTCTAGAAATGGCGTCACTTTTGGGGTTTTCACAGAAAAACAAGGTTTACCTACATGAAAAGACCACAATTTGGGAGCGATTAACCGCTCTAAAGGCTCAATTAGCACCAACGGACCGGAGAAGGAATCTAGAACTCTCCATAGCTTATGCCCGGATGAAGACATATCAAGAGAACCAAAATATCGAACAATGGCTCGGGGAATGGCAATCGGTCTATCAGGAATGCAAGAACTTTGGAATACTTGAAGTGCAAGGGTATTTACCCCAATACGATTTCGTATCCGCAGTCTCAAAGAAAACACCCAATTGGTCCAGTGCGTACGAGGAGGAACTCAACAAGCAAATGAGAAACGGGGAATAACTCACCAGAATCGAAATCCTAATCGAGAATTTCAGACTGCATCTACTGTATCACGCACGCAAGGACTCCGAAACCTTTTCCTCTGATGCTATATTCAAGAACTATAAGCAAGAAGGTTCAAAAGAAAAGAAAACCCTGAATCGCAAATCTTTTCCCTGTGCCTGCGGAAGTGAAGATCATCGATTAAGGGGCTGTGACGAATTGAACCCCGAAACACGACAAGAAGGTTGGAAATCCAATAAGGACAAGGTCAACTCCATCTACAAAGCGGCTGAAAAGCACCAGAGGCTTCGAGAAATCATTGAGAGAAACTACCCTAAAGAATGGGAAAGAGTGAAGAAAGAGGCCAAACCAGCAGCCAAATAAACTACCATCGAAGCGACAGCAAACTCAAAAACAGGGGAAAAGAAGACCATTAGATCGCTTGCAACTTGCACGGCATTTGGGAATGAAGCCATCACAGATTGCAAGCTCAAGAATCACTGGATTCTTGATAGTGGAAGACTGGAAGTGGTGTTCATGTCTACAACGATGCATCAATATTTATGCCTACAAGAGAAACCAATAATGACCGCATGATGTCTGGAAAGGCAAGCTACGCGGTAGAATTCTACGGAACTTGTCTTGTGGAAGTTCAAACGAGCACTGAACCCGCAAAATCCAACTTACCAACGTCGCTTTTGTGCCAGGCTATAGAACTACGACAACCCTAGCTGCACTCCAGCTAAGTTACTCAACAACAAGGGTATCTATCCATTGGAGCACTCGCAATCCAACCAAACTAGAGAGGGAAGAGGTAGTTTGCACACAGAGAGATGCATGCAATCGGCCTAGTCTAGTCTAGTCTACTTGGTAGAAGTGGTTCACGGGAGAGGTGCTATGGTATATGGCGAAATAAAAGTTGAATTTATCCTGGTAGATTCTATCAACAGGGGTGGTTTAATCGACTCAGATCGTCGAGGTCATATACAATACTGGAGAATTTTAACAAACAACCGGGGTAACCTTTATACGTATTAAACTTTATTATGCCTGTCACGAAGGAGTAGCCCTGGTCCTACCCATTTAGACACGTTTGCAGAGTATACGCTCTGAGAGGGGCATGTGAAACCAAGATGCATGCCCAAATAGTCACTTCTCCAGAAGTGGCGTCACTTTGGGGGTTTTCACATTGCCCCTATAACCTCAATAATTATCCACTAATCGTCTATCTCTTTGAATTGAAAACAAGCAGTTTCAAATTAAAACGTGATCCGAAGATTTGATTTTGCTCTAATCTTCTCTCCACGTCTCATGAGTATAAAAGGCACCGGTATAAATGCAAGAGCTACAAAGCCAAGGATTGAATTGCCCCAGCCAAGACCGACGTTTCCGTATAGAGCAGGCCCTGAAAGTTCTGCATTAGCATCTCAACAACGCTATGTGGAAGTATTTTGGTTTAGAAATGAAGTATCAATCGCAACTTTGCGTGTAGGCTTGTGCGAAATCCCCATAACGATTGACTTTACGCGGATTCGAACAACAATAGAAGCTGGAACATCTTACCAGCCAAAGGAAGAACAGCGCCAACGATACATCTCATTGTAATCATTGCCGCAAGGGCAGAAGCTGCATGAATTCCAAATGCGTCGACGAAATAGCTGGAGGTTGGAACTATCGTAACAGCTACACCAAACCCGAGAATCGCTGTCCCTAGGACAGGGAAAATCCAATGAGTGTGCTTCTGCGCTGACCAACCATAAAGAAATAGACCAATTGGCAGTGTAGGGCTGCAGAAGACCATGACAGGCAGACGATGCTCAGGCTTCATTCCTCCAGCAGCTTTCTTTTTCTTGACGTATCTGTCCAGCACCGCCCCACATATGAAAACACCAGAAGTCATCCCAATCCCTAAGACACACGTCAGCTTATGTAGGCGATGATATTGCATCTCTGATATAAAATTTACCCATGCCCAAGAATGCCAACCCTGCGGAACCAGTAGAGAAATGGTATATGTCCTGAAAGACCTCCGTGATGCTTGTTAGAAATAGATAGAAGTAACCAAACACCATTGCGACATTCGTGGCGAGTAGAAAGATCATTGGAGAGAGGAATAACATTCTTGCCGGCCTTATGAGAACTTGTTGGAGGAGATCTTCCTTGGTAACCGTGGTGCTGACATTTGAGTTGGGGAACTGGTTGCCTGATTCTTTGCAGCGTTTCGTCATCTTTGATTTCAGTATCTTCACCTTATATGTTTCCCGAAAAACAAGGACAAAAACCAACTCTAGAATACCAGCAAAGATGGCTATGAACCAGAAGATCCATCTCCACCCGATTTCCTGAGACATATAACCTCCTATTAAGGGTCCCGATAGTGGCCCGAGAAGTGGAGCAATCCCCATGATGGCCATGGCTTTCCCTCGCTCCTCCGTAATGAACATATCCCCCACTATACTTGCGTTCAACGTCACAGATGCCACTGCAATACCATTGAAAAACCGAAAGGCAACAAGCATTTCAATGTTCGTACTGAGGGCACTGGCTATGGAGAAAATAATGAAAAGTACATTCGCAGTATGGTAGATCGGATATCTGCCATACATCTCAGACAATGGAGCCACGAGCAATGGTCCAAAAGCTTCTCCGAGTTCCCAGATAGACACTACGATATTGATATATACTTTGCTTGCGTTTGGTGAAATTTCTGCAAGAATCTGAGGAGCTGCTGGAGTACACATTACTGTGGCAAGGTTACTGAGAAACTTAGTATTTCGCAACGGTCATTGAAAGATTCATAGAGCCTTAATAGTCTTAGAAGCACTTACACGACCAGAGTCATAGCTGACACCACGCTTATGATAGACCACTTTCTTGCTTTTGACCAGTTCAGTGGGTCTTCGATGCCATGAAGCTCATCAAGACATTCGTTATAGGAGTCAAGCTCTGCCACTGGAAGTACATGGTTGGAATATCCCAGTTTAGTTTCAACACTTTCATCAGTTGATGATAGAGTTGGGATGGCTGTTGGAATGTGCTCCGGCTGAGTAGACATAGTTGTCATGAATACTCAAACTGCTGAGGATAGAACTGTGCAGGTGTTTACTACAGAACACAGACCTATATATTATTCCAAGATCAGCGATTACAGTAAGATCGTCCCCTAGATTACCAGGTATTAGTTTTTCTAGCTCTGTGTGTACTATGGTGGCCAAAGATTATATACTACCAAAATTGTTGTGCAGATGTTCACTCCGTGTTTCAAAAAAAGCACCCGATTAGAAAGTTACATTTATTTATCAACGGACCTGCCTTTCTGGTAATACATAACCAAATAGATAGTGTCATACAACTGTGCCCCCGCGGTACATAATTCACCTATGTCCTTGCACTTTTCTGTAGCCTCACTACCGAACAATACCCATCTCCCCCCACCTTAAATGCCTAGTTTTTCTAGCTCTGTAGTAGCCAAGGATTATGTACAGAAGTACTAAAATTGTTGTGCAGATGTTCACTCCGTGTTCCAAAAAAGTACCCGATTAGAAAGTTACATTCATCAACGGACCTGCCTTTCTGGTAATATATAACCGGTGTCATACAACTGGGCCCCCGTGGTGCATAATTCACCTAAAGTTCTTACACTTTTCTGTAGCCTTGCTACCGAACGGTGCTAATCTCCCCCACCTTAGATGCCTACTGTAATCATTTACTTGTTTGAAAGGCCTCGTCCCCATTTAGTTCTGAACCTAGTTACTTCATCTAAGATTCTAAGCATACTTACATCCTACGAATAGTGATAAATAAGTACAGTATCATTTAATTTGGTTCCAAAATCTACTTGAGTCATCTTGTTTTTGGTGCATACCATCAATTTTTACACTAGAAATGAAGAGCAGTCTGGGGGACCGTGGTATGTTGAGACGAAACGAAAACTCTGAGTTGATTCTCTGGAAACTTGCACGTCATCGGATCTGTTCACACCTTCCAGGGTCTATCTTTATACTTCTCATTCTCTCAATGGGAATCAACATGTTAGGTGGCATGCACTACCTGCTATATACTTCTAAATATCGATCTAGATGTATTCAAGACACCACACCTTTTGGTAAGTTAAAGTAATCATTACACTTCACAAGCATGATATGGGTATATATTGACAGTATAAAAGCAAATCTTGAGTGGGATACTCTGAGAATATTCGATCATCACAATGCATATGATAGCGGGAATGAAACATTGAGAAATGAAGCTTGGGCATCCATCAACTACGACCGGGGATCCATTGCTCTGACTGATGAGTATGCGGAATCATTGGGACTACCGAGAGCTCAAAGGTTCCCCTGGGATGAAAGTAAAGGCTTGTTCTTTTTAAATGCTCACCATAGTCTTCACTGTTTGGTATGTTGGTCGACATTCTACTAAACAATTTTTATTACTGAGCAGAATCTATAGGTCATATTATACTCTACGATGCACGAATTAAGAGACAATAGACCTCTTAGCTACACATTCCAGCATTCTTTGCATTGTCTTGACACTCTAAGGCAAGATGTTATATGCTTCGCAGATGATACACCACGATATACCTCAGAGTCATATCCAGGTCAATCAGGAACTGGACAAAGCCGACGATGTCGAAGCTGGGACGCGCTCGAAGCATGGTCTCTCGATCATACTTCTTGTTGGAGAGACATTCAGCCCTCCAACAGCGAGATTGATACACTCATCAGGTACAAATTCTGTCCCCCGGGGTCGCCTTACCTTAGCCAAATCCACGAGATATTTGGTGACTTTGATGACGAGAATGCAAGGCCATTGAGTGATTAAGCCTTATCAACATATCCTAAGTAGCTATTTAGAATCCATAGGGACATGAGCTCACAGCAAAACCTATGCAGTGCAATCTTTTTGAAATCTCTAAGCACAATGATTGAAGAATTGGATTGGGGTGCTCTGTAAATAATGTAATGTCCAAATATTTCTGAACTCCTCAAGCTACAATGCACATATCAAGCACACATGAAATTTGAACCTCTCTCTCACTCATCGAAATCTGCAGGCTATTTGTTGAGGGTACAGCAGGTTGACAGTTGATCAGTGGATAGGTGCCACTACGGCAGTTCCAACACTATCGTTCCCTAATCCGACTATTGTTGGACCGATTTGGACCGATTCGTAGCACCACACTTAGTCACGAATATGGACTAAGTAATGCTAGTTGAATCGGGTTGAATATTCCTAAACTAAGTGGGAGGGAGAGTTGGACTATATAGCCTTTCTCTCCCGTACTAATTGCTATGCTACAGCGAGTATCCTATGTCCTGTAGTCTCCCTTCCGTAGTTCATCATCCCGTAATGTCTTTCCTGTAGTCCAGCGAGTATACTGAATCGACAACTGTAAATCCAGAAACTCATTCTCCGTTCCCAATGTTCCCTCCACAATCGTAGAAGCTAATGGGATTGAGAGGTCTCCATCTGATTTTTGTGAGCATGTTAAAGTAAAAGAAGTATGCGTAGTTATGATACTTACAAGTTACTAGTCCTGCTGGTGTGCTGAAGCGTCCTCGGTAACGATATTTGGAGCTGGTGATCTTGGCTTTTCGATGCCTGGCACTATTCAGAGTCAGTATTGTCATCATTTGAGCCATGTAGCTTTGAGGCTAGGTTATGGAGTAATTACCTGTGATAGGGACCGCAAGACTAAGTGAGGCCAGGGCAAGCCAAGTTAAAACCAAAGTGGGAATGTGCATCGTTGGATGGTTGATAAGTGTTTGATGTTCCTTTTTTTTTGGCTTTCAGTGAAATTTGTCGCTATCATTGATGTAGCAGGCTGGAGGCCTTATATACAAAAGATCAGCAACCGAAGGGCCAATACCAGCGCATGATGGCTCTTCATGCATACACGGATAAGACATCGAGACTTTGATAGATTGTTATTACCGACGGTTGAAATTTATTCCTGTGGCTTTGGACATAAAACACGGTTACACCATCACGCCTAGACGCCGAGCAAATGAAATAACACCAAAAGAGCGTAAGGAGCGCCGGGGTCTTTGTTATACAACCTCTTTCACAGTGATCTTTCTACAATTGGTCTCCTTTACGAGAGGACATAGCTTATCTACTTACGATGCCTGCTTCTAGTACAAGGAGGTATAGCAAGACGCATGTGAGTTTATTTCAGTAATTCAGCCGCGCAGCCTCGGCTGATCCCAAATAGGAAATTAGCACCGTTTGTGTCATCTCTATTATCCTTCTGTCTTTACACTCACGTTCGTGAGTGGATGCTGAGGAATTTGCCCAAGCCCCTCTCTAGCCAATTTCTTCACCCAATCAATTCCACAATCCAACCATAGAGCCCTCTCGGGTATCATAGCATCTGACTCTAAGTCTTCTCTATCGATAGCTCCCATCACCATATCTAGCATTTCCGGCCAACCATTCGGCATGGGGCTTACACGATATCCTATACTTGTCCCACAACGACCACAAAAGTATCGTGTACGAGCATCAGACGTACTGAAGGCCGTCAAAAATGAATCATCCGCAGAACGCATAGGTTGAAATGCTGCTTCGGCAGACAACCAAGGTCCCCGGCGGTGTTCTTCGTCGCTATCGCCGAGCGTCTTGGTCGTCGGAGGATGGGACGCCGCAGATCTACGAAGAAGTGAGACTTTGATATAATCGATTGGTGAGCAGAGCCAAAGAGGAAGCACTGCGCCGGTGGCACGGCGACAGTCGTTACAATGATCGATGGCGATCATGGGTAGGTGAACATCTTCTCCCGATTTGTTACTGTCTGAGTAGGGGTGAAGAGGTCTTTCGCTGAGGGGTGGGATCTGAATCTCATAGCGAATTGCTCGACAGTTGCAACCACCACGGACTGATAGAGAATGTTCCGGAAGAGGCATTTTCTTGTTGGTGTGATAGGTTTGGAATGACAGAGTAACGTATTAATGGATTACTTCCCCTTAAATAGGAACGCAACTCGGATATCAAATTGCCGAAAGACGAAATCTTTGATGTCGGCATGATATTTCACGTGAACTGGATATGAAATATGTGCCTCTGCGGCGGGTAACGATGCATTTAACATCGTAAATGTATAAGTAGACTAATAGTCTCCATTAAATGACGCTACGCGGGGAGGTTACATACACTCGTATGTGATGTGGGGACCGATCCGTGCAGATTCTGCACTAAAGGACCGATAATCGCGAGGCTGGAGGCTCCAAGTTCAAAATCCCAGCTACAAGTGTGACACACCAGCTTCATTGTGAATCTGCTATTGGAAGTTCAACTACTGAAGATAAAGCCGCCCAACGGCGCAGTAAGAGACTTGGATTTCCCTATCGTGTGGGGGTCGCGAGACGTTTTCATATGGCACAGCCAGCTTGTGCGCTCCGGTGACAAGTCGTCCCTGAGCTCATAGAACAGTTTCCATTCCATATTTTCCCCTCCGCTCGTCTCATCTGAAAGCTCAGCTGACTGATTTTACTGCAAATGTTCCATTTGGCCCGGCACCACTATTTTCGCTTTGATTAGAATGTCTTCAGATACACCTTCATATACTTTTACATTCAAGTATGTCAATAAACACGAAGTTATTGCCCTTGGGGCTACTCTTCCGGTTGTCGGTATTATCATCGTTGGCTTGCGATTTCTCACTCGGCATCTGCAAAATACGAAGAAGGGTTTTGATGACTGGCTAATACTGAGTGGCCTTGTGAGCTGAGCAACTACGATCACTTAATTTGAAGTGGATGCTAATAGAAAATGAAGGTATGGTTGATTGGAATGGGGATATGTATGATTGATGGTAGGTAGAATTCATGCTCAAAGTCCTAGTACCTCCACTTGTCATCGTCAATCACACTGACCAAAAATGCTAGGAGGGCACAATGGAGCATGGGGCTCACCAACTCCCGCACCTCCATCAGATCTCTCCCCAGCGGATGCAGAGCTCTACACGGATCCATCTACAATATTCAGCCAGAAGGTTAGCTTCTCAGTTTTCCTCCCTTCACTATATCAACTAGATGACATTAAAGCAAGCATACTTGGCATTCTTGGCTGCGGCTGACTTGGCAACTACCAGCTCGAATTCCCCTTCCAAATATTTATGATGTTAGCTTATGGTTCTATTAAACTAAGCATTATCGCGTTTTATCGCCGAATATTTGTTGTACTCAGAAATGATACTTTCGATATCATCACCAAGATATCCGCTGCGATAATCTTTCTTTGGACACTTGCCTTCATATTCATTATCATATTCGATTGTGGCACAGCAATATGGGCAAACTGGGCCTCCACTACAGCACAGCTCAAGTATTGTACCATTGGCTTTACGAGCGAATATGGCCTCGTTATATCTGATTTTATTGTTGATATTTATGTGTTCCTCTTACCTCTCCCGATTGTGAGTACACTCAAGTTCTGGAGCACTGTTGATATTGTAGATCTAACTTTCTGGTACTAGATTTGGCGGCTTCGATTGTCGGCCAAGAAGAAGTTTGCTATTAGCTGTATTTTCCTCCTTGGAGCATCGTAAGTGCACGTTTAGTAGAGACAATGCATGTACTGAGCTTGACCTAACAGGGCTGTCGGAGCTTCGATTGCGAGGATGGTGCTATACATCCAAATTCTTGGCGGCTTGACCAAGGATGCCGTCATAGATCCCAACCGTAAGGGACCAACACATTTTCTATAGTAACACAAATGCTGACCTTATGACAGAGGTACTCACAGTATCCCTATGGTGGAGTATGCTTGAAGCCGGGCTCTCGCTCATCGCTGCCTGCCTGCCCACCTTAAGCTTTCTGTTCTCGCACTTTAACGTCCAAAATATGCTGCGAAGCATTCAAAATAGTATATTCTCTCTTCGCTCAACTACAACTACCCCACATGGGACAGCACCATCTGATCCTCGACTCAACCCATACATCGATCTCGAGGCTAGCAAATCGCAGTCTCCATCGGAAACTGTAATTATTACGCCAGAGAATGCCGCCTGGAAGGGAGTCTCGGTCGAAGAGTATAGGTTGCACGATATGCAACAATAAATTTCTTTTGGAATTAGTGTGGGAGGCGGTCAGCAGAGGGTTACAAGAGTATCATGAAGCTAAGGGGATGGGTTTAAGTTAGATGGTAATAGTAAAGTCTTTAGCACAGAAATAATATTAGGCACGTCAAATATGATAGACTTGACTATTGTCAGAACCACTGGTACGGATTTAGTGGTAGAGCCTATATAGGACCAGACTTAGTGCAGCATTAAAACCAAGCCCATGGGTTTACTGAACTATAAAAAGGCAACTTACGGGTCAGGCTAGCCATTAGCCTGAGAAATGCCTATATAAGGCCAGATCCTTCCCACTGTAGATAGATAGCTCAGTCAGTTCAGTTGTATCAAGTATAAGCACAGTTTGCTTTAATATTATTGAATCCATTTCGATCCTTACAGGCATCAACTATTCTTTGTGTTAACCTGCTGTACAGTACCTTCAATACCTATTCCCACCCCCAACCACAACACCCTGATTCCCCACTCTATAAAGTATAGAAACATCCTCATCTTCACGACGAAACATATACACATCTCTCTCACCTCCCCAAGCGCATCATCTGCTGTACTTCCCGGTCCCACTCCCATTCCCATTCCCATTCCCATTCCCATCTCTTCCAGAATATCCCAAATCGGGATCCCGCCTCCCGTTACTATTAAAGCATCTCACAACACCACAACCCCAACCCCCACGTCCCGCCCCACCAACCCCGACACACCCATGCAGACACCGCCGCTTCCTCTAGAACCTCTGCATTATTCCTCCCCGTGTGTGGGAGGGAATATCATGCCGCGTGTGAGCCGGATAGTGATTTCTGGATCTAACTCCCACTACTGCTACTGCTACTGCTACTGCTACCACCGCCAATACTGCCAGTGATATGGTATACATCCTCCTCATCATCATCTTCATTTTCCTCTAGCTCACCAACAAACACGAATACGAACACGAACACGGACATGGACACAGACACAGGCACGGACATGGGCACAGACATCGACATCGACATAGACAACAACCTCCCAACCCTAACCCCCCAACCCCTCAACTCTAACTTACGCAAAAGAACCCTCCCTCGCGTTCCAGCGCCCCTTATCCCGCATCAATACCACAACACACAGGAGGAGAAAGAACAGGCGAAAGAACCCGAGAAGGAAAAGTCGGAAAAGTCGAGTTTTCCCAGCGTGGAAGTTGCGGTTGCGGTTGCGAAGACTTGAGGGGGGGGTTGTTTTTTGTATTTCATTTCTTTGTTCTGGATTGATTGTGGGGTTGGGGAGAGGAAGTAGAAGAAGGAAGAAGGGGAGAGAGTGAGTAAATGAGATGGCGTGTGGAAGGAGAGGAGCTGAGAGGGGGATTGTGGGGAGAATGGGCTGCGGAGGGAGAGGAGGGGAGGGGAGAGGGGGAGGAGGAAGGCCAGGAGAGGGGGAAGAAAAAAAAGGTACTGTAGGAACAGGGGAACGGGGTTAGGGATACGGATAAGGATAGATATAGTAAGGAACGGCATAATAGAGCATCAGGAAAGTAGATGGAAAAAAAAGAGAAACCTCCAGAAAGGGATAAGAGAAAAGGAGGAGAAAGAGGAAAGAGAGCAAAAAGCCCAAAGATCTAATAATCCTACGAAACAAACAAGCTAGAAGCATTGAGAGGGTGCCGCAGAAGAAAGGGCGTGAGAGAAAATGACGAGAGAATCACTAGAATGTTGAGGGGGATAGTAGGTAAGGAGGAAATGAGGGGGAACGATGCGGGGAGGGATATGGAATGTAAGACGTCGTGGTGGTGTATTGTGGATGGAACGGAGGATATGGAATGGGTGAGGAAGTTATTTAGGTAGAGGGTAAGAAGACCGGGTTGTGTAGATGAGCTGGGATGATTTGCTGGGTGGCGCGGGATTGGGAGATATGTCGTAGCTTCGAAAGAAGAGCGAATGGTAATTGTTGTGGGGAAAAGAATGAGATGGAAGGAAGAGCTGCATCGGCCGCAAAAACGGTCCCATTGAACCCCAAGCATTGATCACTTGATACTGTACCTCCTCCAATCTTCATTAAGATCGATAACCCCAGATGCCCCTATGTATCCCTCACATCAACATCGTCCCGCAGAAAACACATATAGCAAGACATAAGAACCAAAAAAAGGCGATGGAAAATCAATGCACTGTACATCACAGCTACAATTCCTCCCCAAACTCTTATTAACAAAAAGCCTCTCAGAAATGATCGCTGCAAATCCATCCAATCATATCTAAAATATCAATCCCATTCACAAATCCCATGATATCACTATATCTCCATATAGGCTTTGATTGTAAAAGCACCAATTCTTTCCGCCCTTCCAACGCCTTTGCCGTGCAAGAATATCAAGGGACGTCATAATCTCCATGAAAAGAGTCCCAATTTCAAAAACAAGTTGAGCCGACAGGACCTTTCAACCACAAGTACTCGCTAATTCAATCAAAATTTCATATATAATGCTCGTTGAGGCCTTCTGCGATCTTAGTTTTGGTTGGTGGCAACGAAGTCGTTTGATATACCACATTACGTCGTATTTTTCCATAGCATTCGAGTTTGTGAATCATAAATAATCCAAATAGCAAACATTAGAAGAGTCAATCTCAACCCGGCTAGTCAAGAGACTGTACAGCTGGATCCGGAGTTGTTTCTGGAGAGGAAGTTGGTTAGCAGTTGTAAGTGGGGGTTAAAGCAACAGTCCAACTAGTTAAAAGGTTACATACCTTCGTGCGCCTTCAATCTGCATAATCCATTCTATACATATCTTGAGTCTTTCCCTGACGCTGGTTGTTGCTAAAAGTTTATATTTCTCCGAATCTTTCGTGGGAAGAACGGACGCAAACCACCATGGAAATGTTGCTGCATCTTCAGGACATCTATCATAAGCCTGGATGACTCGATGATGTAACCACGGCGCGCTCTGTGCTTCCATCCTTCGAACAAAGTCCAGACCCATCTGCAATAAATCTCGGGTAGGTCTAGCATCAAGTTGAGCGAGTGCGTGTTTCATGCCCTTCTCGCCAAGGAGCGGCTTGCCTAACGTGGGGTCCGAAGGATGATCATTGGGATCAATTGCTGACCCTTCGAAGCTGGTTTGTAACGCCTCAATAGCCTCTTCATCGGCAACACTTACATCGTTTACACGTTCTACCGTCCCAATCGTGTATGCTGTTGGTGATGGGGAAGATTCCGAAAGCCTGAAGTCCACAACCTTGAACCTGGCAACTCCTCTGGCTTCAACCAGACTTCGGCCATCATCTAGAAGATTGTAGTTTTCGATTTGGAGAAGAGTACCGTATTGTAGGGGACGAGCAGACCCCAATGCTCCTTGCGTTCCATAATCCGGACTGTGGAGAAGCATGCCGAAAGTTTTATTCTCTGACGCAAAGACTTTAGCCATCATGGCACGATATCTGGGCTCGAAGACGTGGAGGTAGGTAGGCATCGTTGGAAATGACACCGTGCAAATGAAGCAGGGAATCTCGAATCGAACTTTGACTTCGTTGGCGGCTTCGATGGCTCTCTCGGCGGCTTCATCCGGAAAAAGTGCGAGAACCAGGTTATTTATGAGAACATCGGTAGGTGCTCGGTCTGAGGTAACGACTATGACGGCTCGACAGACAGGACATGAAACCTGGCTGTTCATGATTTGATCAAGACAATTTCGGCAGAAGGTATGACCACATGTAGTCGTGATAGGATCCGTGAAGAAGGCAAGGCAGACTTGGCATCTAAGATCGTCCGCTATCGAATTTTTCAAAGCTGCCAGCACTCTTGTATCTCTACTATCGCATTTTTCATCTTCAGTCGTCCTGGATGGTTCAGGTATCCATGTAACATCGCCATCATAGGGAAGACCATAGTCCCGGACTAATTGATAGTATGCCGCAATTCTTTCACCACACAAAGTTGTGTTAGAGTCAATCTCTGTACCTGGCGCATTCACAACTTCCTGCACTCTTGATTGCGAAACCGAATTCGCGCTCAAGGCTTCTGAACAGGTCGATTCTAAAACCTCGGACATCCCGTTGATAACATTGTTCAAAACGATATTAGTCTTGGAGCAATCCACTTGAGCATGCTCTCGACCACAACTCATGCATACAAACCCTAGCATTCTGTCTAGTGTTCCAGGATAGCTGACATTTTTCCTGGAGTATGTTTCCGGCAAGCATGTTTCGCAGAACGTATAACCACATGAGAAAGTCTTTGGGTTTCGTAAAATTCTATTACAAGACGAACATTGTATGAGTCTTATGATGTCCCTCGCATCTCTCGAGCCATCCAGTGGAGTCCTTTTTGCGCTCCGAGAAAACTCGGAAACACCAGGGAAAGTCCCATCACGAAGGGAAAGATGAGGTCGAACGGCTTGCATTTATGATGTCGAAAATTGTGTACGGACCGGCCGGTAATTTCGTATAGCTGATATGCTTCTTCGACCGTGATGTAAAAGGATGTCGGAATGCTGAAAAGCTATTCCTAATAAGCTTGAATACCCTGCATATGCGATTTGTGGTATAGTGGAAGATCTGCTTCGTGTTCAATTCGTGGTTTGAGTCGTGATATTCGTGTGCGTCGGGCTCGAGGTGTATAGGTCAACTATCAAGCAGCTACCGTTAAATGATTAGCACCCTCTGCAATGCTCAAAGTAACGAAAGAGACACCGAGATTGTTTCGGGCGCATAGATATATGCATGCCGTCACCAAGGGTCCTCTTACCTCTTGTTAAATAATTTGAGAAGTGTTGCATCTAAGGGAAGATCCAAGGTTAGTGGTTTGTTCGATAGTCTTGTGAGAATCATTACCCTTGAAGGTGAGGGTTTACTAGACCAGTGGACCTAGAGAGTAGGATATTTCTAGAACGCCACACCAAAGTTGCCGGAACTGCAGTCCAAGGGGGGGAAGGTGGGTTTGTTGCTCTGCAATTGGAGACGGGGGGGGGGGGGGTCGAGTTTGTGAGTCTTACTGTAGGATGAGTAAACGGACAAGTAAAGCGAGGCAAGGCACGGCGAGGTCGAAATTAATTCACTCAAGGCGACTCAATCATATTATAGAAAAGGAATCGAGAAAGACCCGAGCTAGCCCAAAGTCGTGCAAAGATTTTATATACGAGGTCGATGCCAATGTTGTCCATGTTCAATGTTCAATGTTCAATGAATGTCTTGGGTGGGATGTCATGTACGAGTGGAACGGTCATGGATTTTTTTAGATTCGCAACGGCTTTGAAACACAAAGAAAATAAGCCTCTTCAGCGCAACTCTTTTCGTAACACCGATGAAAGGAATTACGTTGTTTTATCTCTCTTTTACTCTATTTTCTGGTAATTACGGACGTACTTGCTCGTGGATATCGCTGGTATTTATTATTGTCGCACATTGTCGCCTGTATTCTGCTCCATGTTTCCACAAACCATTGCGGCTGTCTGTAAATATTCCTGTAGCACGACTGAATCGCAGATCCGCTTGATCCTTGCCGGCTTCAGCCACACCTTACTCTGATAGATAACAATGTTTCTGATCTCAACGATAGATCAATCGTTCTCGTGATCGACGCTAAATCGCTTTGGGTCACAATTCTCCTTTTCATCCTTTTCCATTTTCGTGTTTTCGGGGTCCAAGACATGGTCCCAGTGCGTGGGTAATAGAGTTAGTCCACCTCGGTCTTCCGTCCTCCGTTTCTTGTCATGGCACGCATGGTGATGGGCAAGAGTGGACTTCCGAAGTGGAGTTCAAGGTTTTCTGATAAGCACTGGGCATTTCATTGTCCAGCCACAGCTGGATCTAGTCTCAAAGCGTCTAGTATCGTCGAACTTGGTCCAACTTGGTCTAACTTGGTCTAACTTGCATGGGCAGCACAGTAAAGGCATCTCTTCTAGAACTTTTCCATTCTAGTGCTGGTGACCTGGAGGTTGTGTTTGGACATACATGTGTTTGGACATACATAGTAAGACTTGTAAAAGCTACGACGGATACCAGACAGCATCGTAGAAAGTCTCCGTGCAACGTTGCTGCAAGTATTTGATTCGTCGTTTCTTTAGTTCTACCCTTTCCTTAGTTCTACATCCCTTCTCCTGATTAGATCTCTCCCTTGCTATCTTGCGTCCCCCGACGGACATCACCCGCATTCAGAAAAGCCATCCAATGTCCATTATGCATGTCCTCCGCCCGCTGCTCAAGGCCTCCCCACCAAACACTCCAAGTAACTACTGTATTATGTCTACAGTCCAATCCGCCTTACGCGGATCATCCAATGGCTGGTCTTCTCGGGAGCTTGAAGATTCGGGGTCCAACTGTGCCTCGGACTCGCTTCCCTTTAACCAGAACCTTGCGGCTTTGCAATCGTCATCGATTATTTGGTCATCCGGATTTCGGGTGCACAAAGTACATTATGTATGTCTTAGCTCGGGCTAGTCAGCAGAGTTTGATACCACTTGATACTGTGCGACGATTCGCTTCCATTATCCGTGTATATCTCCGTGGATATGTGGTCCTACTCCGTATTGGCTGTTCACACCGATTCGTTTTTATTCTTGTGCTTCTCTTCTCCTGTTGCTTCCCATTCCTCGCTTAAGACCATGGACAGACTTTTCCATCCTACACTATCTGCTGGCCTAATTCCGCAGATCTCATATCCCCTCCCTATCATGTCCCAACCACAATCATACCTACCCTAGCATCAACTTGATTCGCAGGCACACCGAGTGTTCTATCTCTAGGGATCATCCTCTCCTGGGGCCCAATCCAAGAATTGCCACGAGTGCTTGAAGGCCCATTCATATGGAACATTCCTCAGTCGGCGCTGCATGATGTATCCAATTGCCCCCTCTTCGTCTTGTCTCCATTTCGCTCTTAGCCACTCCTCTGGCGAATATTCTTGGAGGTTCCAGAACATACAACGTCCAAAGTCGATTGCGACAATGCGGCGCTTGCCAGCTGGTAGAGAAGAAGTAACCATCATGTTCGCTGGTCTAGTGTCTTCGTTTCGGAAAGGATATTTATTTAACATCTTCACCACGTTGACTGCTTCCTGGCAAATGCTTCCCCACTCCTCCTTCGGTGCCCTTTGAACAAGGTCTGACAGTGGATAGCCGTGGATGAGTTCTAGTAAGATTCCCTTGACCTCGAAAAGTTCCGAGCTGTCTACCCTTGTGGAAGCATCTTGTTCCGTTCGTACCTGAGCAAAGAGCTGCGGTATCTCCCCGCCTTGATGCTCCTTCAATAGTTTATATGTCGCTGTTTCAGTCTCATACATTTTTGCGCAGTAGTTGTGAAGGTATGCCTCATTCTCGGCCATGTTCCAACCTTCTTCCGGTTCCTCAAATTCATCGTCAGTCCGTAATCTTTCCACAAACTTTGAGGCACCACCACTCTCCACGAATGCACGAAATCTCTCCTCTTTCATATAAGTCAACGGGCCAACCTTATAATCGGACCGGAGCTGTGTTGCAAACTTTCGATCATATAGCTTGAGTACAGCATGCTTGTTTCCCAAATGACCGCCCATCAGCTCTACTTCCATCACACAGGAGAGGGTCTGTGGCTCATAGAGTTTCAAGATCTTGCATAGAATTGATTGGTATTCAGTCGTCTCAGAGCTTTCCGACATTTGCAAAGTCAGGCTCAGCATTACACCTTCTTTATATGGACACCTGCGTTTCGGTCACCAACTTGCTCGGCAAGATTTTTAAGATGTCGCACTCATACTCTATCTCTTCATCCTCAGCACTTCCTCCTATTGCAGAATGCGGCGCGTTGCGCTCCGTGCGGTTCATCTCAACTCCTTTTATCTCTACTCTCTTGCCCGTTGCTCCCTTGACTTCAGCTATTTCTTCGGCCATGGTGTACTTTATTTGGGATTGTGGAGAGGCCTAAGCTTGGCTGATGTCGCTGATTTGAAGGCAGTATTCAATGTTGATTGAGACAGGTTGGATGCATGGATCAGCCTACAGCCTGCTCATTCAACTCGTGCACTATCCGGTTTCGCTGGTGGGGGATTCAAGCAATTCAGGGACGTCAGCCACATTGAGTCATCAATCCATGGGGAAGCGAACAACATGCAAATGAGCATTTCCCCATAAAACTACCCTTACTACCTTTGTAAGTGATTTGCTTTGAGACTTCAGAACCACCATGTGGAATATTTTCCAAGAGGCGGCTGCGCTTTCATCCTTTCAGGGCATGTATTTATCCGTTTGCTGCGAGTACCTGTTTGTCAAAGGGTTTGCGAGGTATTTGACACGTTTTCAATGATGTCCCTCGTCACGTTCTATCAAGGTAAAGACTAAAACAAGTAATGGATAGCTGGCATAATACTGCTTACCTCAATTGAGAACTAGAGAAAGCAAATGATCGATAAAAGATCGCCAGCAAGGTCGAAAATGTATTGCCAGCGGATGCCCCGCATGGACCTTACGCCCAGAGCTATACTCTATAAAGCTTAGCCTCCGACACGAGGATAACCTGCCAAATGTAGTATTTTGTAACCACAACTTCCGCGATTGCTGTCTTCGCGATTATCACCATCTCAACATAATCTACGTGGTCTCAATCCACCACAAACCATACACACACACGCACGCACACATCAGATACGCAAACGCGAAGACGTTTCAATAACGATGTGGAAGTTTCTTTCCCAGCAGATTGGAAAACTCCAAACCCTCAAACGTCCTCGCGAAAATGATGAAGCTGCAGAATCGTCATCCCCGTCACCCTCGCACCCTGAACCTTCCGTCGATCCAGCTCCACCTTCCCCGGTAGGCAGAGGCACCAAACGAAGAAAGCTGTCAGCCTCATTGAATGAGACAATCAAGGAAGATGCTGCTGTCGACGTCCCCTTTAGCAGGAGTGGCAGTGGGAGAGGCAGAAAATCTGCAAAAGCGCCCGAATCACCGGTAGTCGACGAAGTAGAAAGTTTCAATCATACCGAGACTACTCCAAATATTGGTCATAAAATCAAAGATGAAAGCGAGTCAGAAGCACCCATGTTATCAACGGTGGAAGAACCTCATGTCACTCCAGTTTCAAATGCTCGGGGCGGCGGAAGGAAAAGAAAGCTCGCAGAAGCAGTAGGATCCCCTGTGGATGAAAAGCCTATCATTGAGGCGACGCCGAGGACTAGCAAGAGACGAACAAGAACTCCGGCCAAATTATTGGCTGGTCGAGAACTCTCTACCGATTCCCTTGCGACCACGACTAAGAGACCAAGGAAATCTACTACAAGATTTTCATCCGTATGTTTCACTCACTGCATTTATGCTGATCCTTTTTTTCTCTAGCGCATACCTACTAAACAAATACAGGAACCAATGGATGGACCCCCAGAAGCTACTACACCCGAGACCAGAGCAGAGAGGAGAAGATATATGGACAGACAACGACAGCGAAGACACAGGGAGCGAAAGAGGCTAAAGGCACAAGAGGAACTAGAAGCTCAGAGAGTAAAGCAACAACAAGAAGCGGAAGCCCAGAGACTACAAACGGAAGATGGTAAAGATGAGAGGAAAAAAGCCTTGGCTAGAGAGCGACAGCGAAGACATAGGCAAAGTCAAAAGGAAAGACAGAAGTCAGACGTCGAAGCAAGGAAGATAAAGAAAGATGGAGGTTCTTTCGGGACAGAGAACTGACAGGTTGTCTTGAGGTAGACGAAAAATTGATGGCGATGATTCTGTACTTATCCCCTGAAACTCTCGGATATAACCTTACATATGGATAACCACCAATTCGTACATGTATCTCAGAGAAGCACGGCCGAAAAGGAAACCGGCATTTTCAATATACATTATCTATCAACAGTGTCTATTATCATCTCCCAAAATGCAACTTCCATGGCATCCCTGGCTATGACCGGTTTTATCACTCTTGCATTTCATGATTCTCCCTCTCACTCTAATGACTACCAAATACTGCTCATGCCATACGATTGATTACCTGTCTCTCCCCCGCAGTCTTAACAACGACACGTCCGTTCGAAATCACTTCCCCACAATCCGTCTAAAGTCTCAACTCCTCCTCCAAGAATTTACCCCACCTCCACACATCGATCCATTTTGTATTACAGAGCACCGTAGTTCTAAGCCTAGATCCAATCTAGCTAGAGCAGCCTTTTCAGGGAAAGAATTATCCGATAAGAATACAGTATCATGTTTTGCAACTACCATTACTGAAAGACGCTCTGTGTCCATTCAGATACGCGGCTGAGAATGTCTTTTATGTGTGTATGTACTGTAGGAGAGGGTGGGTGTGGGGGAGAGAGGGGAAGAAAGGTGCAGAAGGGGAGGCGATGTGGATGGTTTAACTTATATTATACATGTGTTGCTAAAGAGCCTGTCTGTCTGTTATGTTATGTTATGTTATGTTGCATTGTGCTTTTACCGCAGTGTAGTGTAGTGCAGTGTAGTGAATCGTACTGCACATGTTCTAAACCTTCAACAGACAGAAATGGAGAAACTGATCGTTACGTGTATTCAAGAGTGCGGGTTCAATAGATGGGGAGAGGGTTTGTAGGTTCATATGTGTGGATATTTGTTGGTGTATGTATGGTGTGTATTGTACTTTGTTTTGTGTTGTGTTGTCGTGCTTGTTAGGGCGTGTAGAGTGGACAGGAAGCGGTTACTTCGTATATAGAGGAGGAGATTGAAGTGTATAAGGTTATCTGGAGTGCCTGAGGATGGGCTGAGATAAGAAGGAAAGGTGCTGTATGTATGTTGTACTGTAGCTGAATGTGGGGTAAGATATTCACACCACTACATCACCAAGGCAACTTCGCAAATTTGTACTGTGTTACAGTTGTGAGGCAATCATCACTCTCTGTCTACAGTGCTATTGTTGGAAGTGGAGCACCCGTTGCCGACCGGGATTTTACCCTACCTCGGCTCGCTTCGGGTGAAAACTTTTCCGCGGGCCACTCATATAAATGATGTCCATAGAAGCATAGTAGTAGTTGAGGAATTAAGACCATAAGTACAATAGCTAAACGTCCCAAAGGGTGACGTTCGTAGCCACGTACCGGGTCTTCCCACAGCTATTATGATGCCATTCTATGTCGGGTCATATCCGGAGTAGCTCTCCAGATAATGCTGTATTGCTTTGACCGCTAGACCAACCACGATGTCCTTATATAGGAAATATACTGGCCGATGAGGTACACGCTTGTTCTGGTACGAGTGAATGGCTTAGAGGCTGTGTTCATGAAAACCCTGTGTACTTGGTAATGTCGCTTCACGTTACAAAGCGGAGTCAATCAGTTAGTAGAATAAAATATAATCTGTGCCATATCATTGGTTTAAATTTACGCTGTTGCAGCGACATGTATACATTTATTTATCCTGGCCACCAAGTAGGTGAGATGGGGTGTGAGAAGGCGAAATTTGATGAGGCTTAGAGGTTCTGTCCAGAGTAGCCCTGAACCTATCAGAAATCAAGGTGTTTGCCGTTGCTGCTTTTCTGTGCATATCATGCATACTACAGAACCAGATCACTAACTCAGCTTGATTAAGAATATCTTTCGCGGGGTGACCCAACCTACAGATCTACAACTTCGAAGTCGTCAAAGATTTGCATTCTTGTTCTCAACCTCTTGTTTCTTTCAGTTATTTTTGCGATTGTATCCATGGCCGAAGCACTAGGGGTCGCGGGCAGCGTTGTTGGCATTGTTTCGCTGGGCATACAGGTCGCCCAGGAGCTGCTGAAGTACTACGATGCATGGAAGGATCGAGATACAGAGGTCTCCAATATGTGCATGTCACTCGAAAACCTTTTAGGAACATTGGTAGCCCTTCGGCCGTCCATCGAATCACTCGACAAGTGTGATATGAGTGTGAGGGAAGCAGTAGAGAAAAACATACAATCAACTAAGGCAGGCATTAATGAGCTCAGCGACGAGTTACAGAAGGTTGTCGGCCTAAGATCGCCGAAGCAAGACTTGATGCGACGTCATATGCGGAAGGCGTTATATCCATTCAAACAACCAACGCTGTTAAAAATTAAGGGCGTTATTTCTGACGCTTGTTCCAATCTTGGTATCTCTCTGCAGGCCTTACAATTGTAAGCAACTTTCATGTCTCGTTAACGTTTGTCTCGGATACATTTAAGTAACCCTCGCGTCCACTCAGGAATTTGACCTTAGCGACCCATCAAAATATCGATAAGCTTGTACGCTGGCAAGAAGGTAAAACTTTCCGACAAGTTTCTGGGTCTTTTCGGAGAGTTGATACATATTTTTTCACCAAAAGCTAATGATTAAATGTATGAAAAGACAAAGAAAAACGGAGAATACTTGATTGGCTATCATCGAAGAACTTCAGGCTCACACAGAATGACGTGTATGGGCAAAAACAACCTAAAACAGGGCAATGGCTGTTTAATGAGCAAGAATTTCTTGACTGGGAGGAGGGAAAGATAAGCACTCCCTTATGGTGCGTAGGAAGCCGTGAGTTATTTTCCGAACTGCCAGCTGTAAAATCCATGGGCTAATCAAATGCTAGCTGGTGTTGGCAAGACCGTCCTCTCGTAAGAAAACCGTTTAATTCTACCATATCATATATGCACAATGGGACTAATTACTTAAGATCTGCTGTTGTCGAGTTTCTCGAACAAGATTTGGCTATGCAAAAGGTCGGAGTGGCATTCGTCTACTGCGATCACAAATCGAATGATGTCCAGAAACACGAATACTTCATTTGTGCAATAATTCGGCAGCTGATAGAGAGGAGGCAGGTGATTCCGGAAGATGTACAGGCACTTTACAAAGACCACATTAAAACACAGTCAAGGCCTAGCTCTGATGAGTATCTGAAATCACTTCGATCTTTGAGCAACGAATACTCCGAAGTGTATATTGTTATTGATGCTTTAGACGAGTGTATCAATAAAGACAGGGAGATGATTTGGAATCAACTTATAATTGACTTGAAGAACTACGTCACCAATCTTCGCCTGTTATGTACATCAAGGGATATCGATAGCACAGGAACTGTATTATCAGGATTGCCCTGTATTAAAATACAAGCTATTGATAAAGATATGGAAGTCTACATTCAAGAGCAGATCAAATCCAGTGTTGCACTGAAGGCAATTTGCCGCGAAGACCCTAACCTGGAGACCAAGATTCTTCGAATAGTTGTAGCAAAAGCTGAAGGAATGTAAGTCTTACATCAATCAGTCAGTCAAATCGTCTTTGTCTTGGAGTACTAACATATCCGAAGGTTTCTTGCTGCGAAACTCCATATAAACGTTCTAGCTTCTCAGAGCAAGGCTAGAGCTGTACGGAAAGCATTGAATGTACTGCCAAAAGATATAGACGAAATATACGATCAAACCATGGAGAGAATCCAGCAACATCGTCAGAAAGACCTTGCGATGCAGACTTTAATGTGGATAGTATATGCCACCAGACCTCTTGCTATCACGGAAGTCCAACATGCCATTGCTATCGATGATCTTGAACCCGATGATCGATATATAACGCAGGATCTATTGACACCGCCAGATGTCATTGCTAGTGTCTGTGAAGGCTTGATAAAAGTCGATAAAGAAAGCAGGATCATTGGCTTAGTTCACAAAACTACGCAAGAATACTTCGACCGAAAAGGCGCAGACCATTTCCCAGGCGCTAAATTGCACATTGGAATAAGCTGTCTGAAATATTTATCGCTGCTAGAGGCACCATTAATTAAGGAAGAGTATTACGATTATGCGAGGAAATATACACTAGTTGAATATGTTGCAGAAAATCTTGCGCATCATGCTCGTGGAGAGAGCGACCGCAGACTTCTAGATCTGGCATCGCAAGTCTTCGTCAATACGAGAACGCCATTTGGATGTTTGTTTTACTTAATTGAGCGGCAATACTCTTCTTGGTGGACCTCGCAATATGAGAAGGGTTTTCTTGGGATACATTATGCTTCTTTTCTTGGCTTAGAAAGCATAATCAAACGCTTGATGGAAGATCCCGCGATCAACATCAACTTGCAGGATCGTGAGGGTCGAACACCGCTGTTATGGGCATCTAAAAACAGGCACGAGGGAGTAGTTAAGCTATTGCTTGAGATAGGCAAAGTCGATGTTGACTTGAAGGATAATTATAGTCGAACACCGCTGTCATGGGCATCTATAAATGGGCACGAGGTAGTAGTTAAGCTATTGCTTGAGACAGGCAAAGTCGATATTGACTCGAAGGATAGTGGGGGTCGAACACCACTGTTATGGGCCTCTGAAAACGGGAGTGAGGGAGTAGTTAAGCTATTGCTTGAGACAAGCAAAGTCGATGTTGACTTGAAGG